>CM019064.1:396250935-396693270 GCA_009667805.1 Leptobrachium leishanense
CCATTGGAGCCTGACACATGAAGTACGTCCGCACTGAACTGCGGACGCACAACGGCCGCGGCCCACGGACGCAAGGCAGGCAAGAACGTACAACCCCTAGAACGGCCGCACAAAGTGCGCTGCGTCCGCAACGTCTGCATAGCTTTGTGTGTGAGTGATGGAACGTGGTCAGACGGACTGCATTTATATGTCCAGCATTTTTCACGGACAAAATGGTTTTGCTTTTTAATTTATTTTCCCTCCTACATCCGTCAAAATATACGTCAGAGAAAAAAAAACGGACTGTGTGGCCACTACTGTGTCTTCCGTACTGACGTACAGTCCGTAGAAATCACGCTCGTCTGACCCTAGCCTTAGTGACATGACAACAGATGTTTTTCAGAGACATCGCTCTGTCTATAGATAGACCAAAATGAACAATATGTGTTTCTATACACGCTTACGCCGCAGATCTGTTCTTGGAACGCTATGCCCACTAAACATCTGACTTTCCATGTAGAGCAAATTACAGTTCTGAGTAGAAAATAGAAAAGCTGCTTTTTCCAGGCATATAAACACCTTGTTTTCAATCGGCAGACACACTTACTTACACCCACGCACATTCACATATATACACATTGTCACGCACACCCGCACACATTGCACCATCCAGAGAAGCTGAACCTGTTATATCCATTTTCGCTGCATTTAAGAAATCCCAGCCAATCCAAAGGCTGGGAGGGAGAGGAGGTAGGAACCATATTGGTACCCACTTCCTATGCTTTAAGGAGCAGCTAAGCCTCTGCTTTTGATGGGTTGAATCAGCCCCCAAGAGACCCCCCCCCCCAGAGGGAGAGGGGACTGAAACCCTCAGGGCACTGTGGCCACTTGATTTACATTGACCGGTCACTGTGCCTAGAGCGTCCCTTTAGAATCCCTCTAGGACACATTTATTGGGTTAATGTTTGAATTGTTATATCTTGCTATTGTTATTTACAGCAGGATAACCAAAGGATAAAAAAAGGCACTACCATCCATATGTTTAGTTTTAACAAAGTTTTGTAAAACTATAATTAGTTGCACCTACATGTAATAACAAACACAAAGAAAATACATATTGTAAGCGGAAAAAATAACAATATTAAGTATTGACAGCGACTCGAAAGAATGCCGCCATGTGCGTCAGAATTTACAACTAGAAATGAGAAGAATAAAGGAAAAACCCTCCTGGGCATCTTCACTAGAAAAGAATTACTGTCACGCTACCAACTTCTAGGGAAAGACACCCCCCCCCCTATTCTCCAGTGCAGGTTCCAACGATTTGAATTATGTTTCCATGAATCTCTCAATTATCCAGCATATTGGAAAATGAGATATGTATGGCAGTTTTCCTGAAAGTTAACAGATATAAGGCTAGGGTCAGACGAATGCATTTTTATGTTGTCTGTGAAAAAGTGCGTTCGAACGAATGGACGCATTTTTTCACAGAATACGTGATAGTGGTCATACGATGCGCATTTTCGTCCGTGATTTTGTACGGATCATCAATAAAACACTTTTTGCATCTGGACGTTATGTTGGCCGGACATTAGCAGCGTCTGACGTCTCCTAATCACACACACACGCCGCTAGCAGACGCAGCGCACTCTGTACGTCAGTACCTGCGGTTTCACGTTCTCGAAAAAATGCATTCATTTTCCACTTGCGTTGCGCAGCCGGACTTTTGTGCGACCGTACTTCGTATATTGGCCGTCATTGCCCGGCATCTGCTGCTAGTGCGGCCGTGATTAAGTGCGCCAGAACGCGCGTTCGCACTGCCTCAGTCTGACCCTAGCCTTATAGTATACATGTTGTAACGGAGATCAGTATCCAGGGTGGGTATCTCCATGCAGAAAGATACCCTCCCGCCGTTAGGATCCTGAAGAAGTACTGATTCTGGCCAAATCCTACCCAGTCAATAGCCGCAGCTCATTGAGCTTTACTTTGGGAAATATTATTTTTTTCATTAGAGACAGTAAAATTCAAAGCAGTTGTTATTTAAGGCTAGGGTCAAACAAACGCATTATTCGCAGCGACCGTCAAAAAGTGCGTCCGAACGCATTGACGTATTTTTTCACGGAATGCATGAAAACGGTCATACGATGCGCATTTTCGTGTGTTTTTTTTTACGGATTGTCAATAAAACACTTTTTGCATCTGGGCATTATATTGGCAGGACATTAGCAGCATCTGACGTCTCCTAATCACGCAAACACGCCGCTAGCGGACGCAGTGCACTCTGTACGTCAGTACTAGCGGTTCTGCGTTCTCAAAAAAATGTGTTCGTTTGCCGCTTGCGTTGCGCGGCCGGACTTTCGTACTTATATTGGCCGTCATTGCCCGTCATTTGCTGCTACTGCGGCCGTGATTAAGTGCGCCTAAACGCACGTTAAAAATGCGTTAGTCTGACCCCAGCCTTAATCCTACGGATGGAAATGGATACATCCAAAATTCTAGCTGCCATTTTAAACCGGGGCTGAGGGTCATTCCTCGAGGCCAAGCCTTGAGAGTGAAACGTAACTGCTCAAATCAGGTAGACTACTGCGAACAAACAAAATTAATAGATGAGAAATTAATTGAGAAAAACTGAGTAAAATTTTAGGGAATTGGGAGCTTTAAATAGACAAGACCTTTTAAACCTGTCATCTGACCCTGGCCTAAGAGCAGAAGGAACGTCCGTGAGAGTGGACGTTCCTGTCACTCTGATGACCGTCTGGCCACCTCGCTGCAATTCGTGCACACGCTACAGTGTGTGGCTGGCCCTGTCGAAGCTTCACAACTCTGCGACGGACCCCGGGAGGCACGTCAGTACAGGCCAGTGGCGTCGTAACATGGGGGCGGGGGGTGCGGCCCGCACCAGGTGACACCCGCCTTTAGGGTGACACCGTCACCCTAAGGGCGGGTGTCTCACCCTCCGCCGCGTATTCGCTCCCTGCGAGCGTCCGAAGCATGCAACTTCGGCGCTCGCCTGGGGGAAACACGTCACCAGCCAATCGCGGCTGGTCACGTGGCTCCCCCAGGCGAGCGCCCAAGCTGCGCCCCCTGCCGGACGCTCAGAAGGAGCGAACATGTGGTGGTGGTGAGCTGGGGCCGCTACCCATGAGGTGCTGGTCCGCTATCCATGAGGTGCTGGGGCCGCTATCCATGAGGTGCTGGGGCCGCTATCCATGAGGTGCTGGGGCATATCCATGAGGAGCTGGGGCATTATCCATGAGGAGCTGGGGCATATCCATGAGGAGCTGGGGCATATACATGAGCTGCTGGGGCATATCCATGAGCTGCTGGGGCATATCCATGAGCTGCTGGGGCATATACATGAGCTGCTGGGGCATATCCATGAGGAGCTGGGGCATATCCATGAGGAGCTGGGGCATATCCATGAGGTGCTGGGGCATATCCATGAGCTGCTGGGGCAAATCCATGAGGTGCTGGGGCAAATCCATGAGGTGTTGGGGCATATCCATGAGCTGCTGGGGCATTCCATGTGCTGGGGCAGTATCCTTGAGCTGGGGCAATATATCCATGAGAGGAGCTGGGGCAGTATATCCATGAGAGGAGCTGGGGCAGTATATCCATGAGCTGCTGGGGCAGTATATCCATGAGCTGCTGGGGCAGTATATCCATGAGCTGGGGCAGTATATCCATGAGAGGAGCTGGGGCAATATCCATGTGTGCTGGGGGCAGTATCCATGAGAGCTGGGGCAATATATCCATGTGTGAGCTGGTCTGGGGCAATATATCCATGTGTGAGCTGAGGCGCAATATATCCATGTGTGAGCTGAGGCGCAATATATCCATATGTGAGCTGGGGCAATATATATCCATGGGTGAGCTGCTGGGGGCAATGTATAACTGAACTGGGGCAATATATCCATATGTGAGCTGGGGCAATATATATCCATGGGTGAGCTGCTGGGGGCAATATATATCCAGAGCTGCTGGGGGCAATATATATCCATGTGTACTTTCACTGCCTTCGAACAGGCAATGTACTTGCTGGCAGTTGGCAAAAATTTGTGTGAGCATATGAGAGAGCTCCACAGCAATAAACCTCACAGTAATGTGCGCGGTGTGTATGAGCATTCAGTGTTATATGGGAGTACTGATTTAGGAGTAAGAGTAGTTAAAAAAATCTGTAAAACTCGGGGGGGGGGTGACACCATAAGTTACCACACCGGGTGACACCAACCCTAGTGACGCCACTGGTACAGGCACACATAGTGCGCTCGTCTGACCCCAGCCTTAGTAAAAAAGTGAGAACAGGAAAGGGCAGGGATTTCCAATTTTCTTTCCTAACGAAGTATAATATTGATCATCAGGAAATTAGAAAGATCTTACAAAGAAATCAATTCATTCTGTGAAATGACCCAATTGTTGGAGAAATAATACCAGAAAAATCTGAGTTTACTTTTAAAAGAGCACAGAATTTAAAGGCATTAGTTGCCCCGAGTGCCACTTTGGGGGGGGGGGTTAACTGAAAATTTAAAAACAGTCTTCGGGTTTCTTCAAATGTGCAAAGTGCAAGGCGTGCGAGTTTTTGTTGAATAATAAAATTACATCTGTTCGCAGTACAATTACAATGGAGACTTTCAAGATAAAGGATCGTATTGCTGTGATAGTGATTATGTGGTAAATCAATCTTTTAAGCTGTAACTGTGGGAAACATTACGGGCAGCATTACATACTGCCCGCGAAAACGGGGACGCTAAGGAGAAAAGCCTGCGCCTGCAAGTTTCTCCTTAGCATCCCCGTTTTAGCATCATAGTACTGGGCAGGCGCTAAACCAGCAGCCTGCACCGTAACGCAGCGCTCAGCCTCAGGATGCTCGAGGCAGCGCTAAGCACCGCCGCAAGCATGACCTCCATTGAGTCCATCAGACTCCATTGGGGCTTTGACTGCCTGGTCACATGACCTGCAAGATTTTGCCTCTCGCGAGATCCTGCAGGTTGGCAGAGTGATCGTGAAGGAAGACTGGGGACTTTTTTTCCCGGTCTCACTTTGCTCCCAGCAGCCAGAAGAGGCAGATTGGGCCGCCATTCTCGCTGTGGGATGAGAGGCGAGTATCCGATTTTTGGAGGGATTTGAAGCTAGTGATAACTGATTCCGCAGAAGCGGAATCAGCACCAGCTCCAAGCTGTGGTTAACTTTTCAGTTAGACGCAGCGGTGAGTAATCAGCGTTAGGACTTTGTAATCCTAGCGCTAATTAACACTTTGCGCTCCCCATGTTAAGTATAGGAAGCGCAAAGTACAGTAACCTCACGCTGAAAAGCGCAAGACCCGAATCGCTAACGTTTTTTTTAACCCATTAACGTTTGGAATGTAATATGGTCGGCCTGCACTAGGGCCACATAAACTAAAGTTAATGCTCACATAGCTGAGTGCTAACGTTAGCGTTAAGTGTGTAACAGGGCCCTACTTTGGGAAGACCACTAGTAAGTTGAAAGAGAGGGTATTAGAACATCTATTAGGTATAACAAGGAAGAATTTAAAACATTCAGTCCCTACCCATTGTACTGTACGTCTTTACGTTTTTCCATGCTTAAATTTGTAGGTTTAGAACAGGTTAAAGCCCACTGGAGGGGAGGTGATGGCAATAGGAGATTGCTGCCGAGGGAAATGTATTGGATATATAGGTTGAAAACACTAGGGCCGATGGGGTCCTGGTATTCCTCCCCTGCCCTATGAATTGTTCACTAACAGGGTTATTCAAAGAGATTCGAAAAGTCACCATTCTCTTTCTCTTCAATTCGGTTCCTTTTGCCGATCCCATTTTGGTGACCCTGCGGTGTATTCAGCAAACACCACAGGGTCCCCAAATTGCAGGGAAAAGCTGCCACAAACCTGACGAAAACAAACCGCAAAACACAGCGAATGCACGCCGAAAACCCTCAAAAACATCTGGATTAACCTGCCGAAAACCACGGAAAAACCCGAGCAGGAGCCGATCACACGCAGAGCAGCCGCTGGAAAAAGCCGAGACCGCAGACAGAGTGAAGTGAATAAATTAGGAAAACAGTTTGCATGAATGATTGAGAAGTGAAACGCTGTTTGCAAAGAAACTACTGAGCGAAAATGTCTGAAATTTACATAGGAGGTCCAAGGAATGATAATAAAGAGGACTGTTACAGAAAAAATAAGTAAACTTAAAAAAAAATAAAAATCCGACTTTTATTAAAAAGAAAAAATCTGAAAAATGTTTAAAATATCCTATAAAATCTATAAATAAAGAGACTCTTTACTGCAGAATATTATAATGAACAGTTTATTAGATATTGAATTAAAACGGGAATATTTTTAACATTGAAGCCTATGGGATTCTCCTGAATAAACTTGCCGAATTAAACCACCGAATGGCAGGGCATTTCGGGAACCTTTCACTGCTGGTTTGTGTTCTCTGAATAGCCGAAGCAGTGCTTTTCATGGGGATTTCACTGCCCTCGAACAGGCACCGAACAGGCACCGTATGTGCAGGCAATTCGCCAGGATTTGGCGAATTGCCTGCTCTCTGGATAGCTGAATGGCCAGGAAAGGTAACTGAACGCTGATTTTCAGCATTCGGTTACCTTTCTCAAGCAATTCGGATCTCTTTGAATAACCCTGTAATTGTTTGCATATTTGGGCTACGGGGTACTGTTTTTTTCCTTGCCAAACATCATTGACTAAACATTTGAAGGCATCCCACAAGCAAGTGCTGGTTTGGTGACGGGTCATTGTTTTTAGCAGCTTTATTCAGTGGTTATAGACCTGCTAGTGATATCTTGGTCCTATACCTTCAAATATTTAGTCGATGACACTTGGCAAGAACAAAGAGTGCCCTCATAGCCCAAATATATTTAATGCAATCACTTGAAAACGTGAGAAATCTCAATGTATCCTTCCTGGTAAAATATTTAATAACATTTTCTTACATTCTTGAGGCTTGCACGGTTTTTCATTTACGTCAGTGCCTGTCTAGTATTTAATTATTTATTCATAAAATAGATACCAGGGTTATTTTAGGGACAGACCAGAAAGCAATGAGGAGTAGGAGACACAATAGGGATTTGCCTAGCTCTTATATCTCAATATGTCTGATTCTCGATCCTCCCTTCAACCTTTACCTCTGGTTCATTGTTTTCTGCAGACAGGCTCTGGCATTTCTCCCCTTCCCTATGAATTGTTCATTAATTAGTTAATTTATTTATTTATAAAGGGCTAAATTACAATCTCGACGCAAACATTTGCACCGGTGCAAAAAAACATTAACACGAGTGTCAAAACCATTTGCGCCGAATCCCGTATTACATAGTCAGCGCAACAACCGAGTGCAATCGTCTACCGCGGGTGAACCTGCGCGAACCCTGCGCGATTTACTGTACTGTGCGCGTCCTATGCTTAACATTGTGAGCGCAAATGTGAATGTGCCCCGGTACGAGGATGGTATTACAATCTATTAGCGGTAATTACCGCATAGCCTTTGCGCGCATAATTTTAGCAACAGCCCATAAGAAGGAATGCAGCAACAATATAATGGATGATGGCAGGTGTGTGTGTATTATTACTGTAGCATATGTGCTCATTTTGCATCATAGACGCAGAACCCGTCTCCGATGCCTCTGGCAGACGCAATTCAGTTGCGTTTGATAGGTGTGTCTCTTCATTTTGATTGGCTGAATGGGTGCAAAACACTGCTTGTGCAAAGATTTTTGGGTGAGACAGCACTGCGCCTGCATTTGTGCGCGTACTGTTTGCGCGTGCAGTTGATCGGCGGAGGAAAAAAGCCGTGAGGATTGTAAGTACAGCGGTGATTTGCGCGCGCAAAAGTTTAACGCTTGGCGCAAAGATTTTCGCTTTGCGCGATGCTTTTTGCGTGAAGAATGTAATATAGCCCAAAGTATTTTACCAGGAAGGATACATTGAGATTTCTCACGTTTTCAAGTGATTGCATTAAATATATTTGGGCTATGGGGGCACTCTTTGTTCTTGCCAAGTGTCATCGACTAAATATTTGAAGGTATACCACAACCATTGTTGTTCCTTATGTCATGTGTGTCTTTTTGTATTTAAATTTTTTTTTTGTATTTGTATACCTAACCCGGCTCACTTCGATGGATTTTTGTCAAAGTGGGTCTCTTTCATTCCTTGTTTCTCACCTCTCATGCAGAACCTAAACAATAGCACTATGCCATTGTTTATACTCGACCAGTCCAGGACATTCTTGAAAACGAGAGAAATCTCAATTTATCCTTCCTTGCAAAATCCGTTATAAATAAATAAATATAATGACTGAACTTCAAAAGCGAAGTTCAGAATGGTCGGACAAGACGAGGTCAGGGCAGCGGACAGAGAAAGAAATAGTAACAAGCCAAATCAAAGAGCAACCAGAGGACCACAGAAACAAGAGACTGAGCTGAGGTCAGGAGGTCAGAGAGGTAAAAGGATAAACCAGGTCAAACACAGGTAATCAGACAGATGGGGACGCACTGTTTGCTATTGTAGCGCTCACTCCCGGAGGAGCCGCTGAAATTGAACCTCGGGTCAGTCTCCCCGCACTAGGGAATAAATATACTCCAGCACCGTTGTGGATTTTATAAATTATATAGTTTACTAGAATAAATGGCATATAATGAATAACACGGTGTTCGAATATATATTTACAGTACTTCGTAATGCGGGAAAACGCGCAGCGGAAAAGAAATACGATGCTTCGTATTTCGAGAAAACGCGCAGCGGAAAAGAAATATAAGGTTTCGTAATTCGAGAAATGCGCAGCGGAAAATAAATACGATGTTTCGTAATTCGAGAAACGCGCAGCGGAAAGAAAACACAATGCTTCGTATTTCGAGGAAACGCGCAGCGGAAAAGAAATAGAAAATTATCTTTAACCCCTTTGTGATTGGGGAGTGACTCCCGCACAGGTTGTGTCCCGGAATGTAAGTGTGTGTGTGTGTTATGGTACCCGGGTACACTATTCAACTGGCCAGTGAATTGCTTAAGAGGTATCTTCGACTAGTCAAGTTGGGGCCCTGTGGGTTTTGGAAACAAACAGCAGCGTGCTTTCTTGCTTTTACAACGGCCTAAAAGGCCTCTCACCCATCCACCAGATACTTGAGGCTCCGCTTGACCCAGGATGTCTCTCCGCTCGATATTGACTGGGGTTCTCTTGGCTTCTGGATCCGCTGTCTGGCTTTCTGCTCCTGCCGCGACTTGTCCAGCTTACCGCCTGCTCTCACAGTCCGATCGACCTGCGGTACTCCTAACTCGGGGTCTTCTTGCTTCCGCAATAGCAGCTTGGGTAATCTTGTGGATCACTGGGTCTCCCTTTGGTAAGGCTGAGTAACCCGATCTGTAACTTTGTTAGGCCGCACCTGCGCTCCGGCCTGGACACTGTTACGTTCTGCAGCACTGTGTCTTGTCTCTCTCACTCCCTGGCACGCTCTGCCAGCTCTCTCCACGTGGCTCAGGATGTAAGGGTCTGTGTCCCACCCACTTCCTGTGTCCGTTCCCAAAGCATGCCGGGAAATGTAGTCCCAATGTAATATTCAGTGTCTCACATTGCGCTTGTCTCCCTCCGGTGGCCAAAAATAGGTACTGCCACAATAAGGAATTAAACACAGCGCTACACTATACAACATATAGACCACAATAGGAAACAGACTGAATGGAGCCGAGGCCGAGGAAATATATATAGAGGGGAAAAGGGGCAGAGTCACATGTGTGTCACATGTGTCATTTCCATGAATTCTCAAAACGAGGCCTGGATGTCACTCGTTCATATGATGCAAATGGTAATTGGAATAAATCTTGGAGTGGCAACAGAACGTTTGCTGGTGGGCACCAGAATGACGCCTCTTTCAGCCAACGTCGTGTCAGGCACCATGGATTGACGTGGGTTCAACTCCTAGGAGGTAAGCAAGCTGGTGTCAGTCCGGTGACACCGGGAGCCCTGGGACCCAATTCTGACACATCTCTCCCCTCTCTCACCTTCAGAAACAACAGGTTTTACAGTCAAGAAGTTACAAGCTGGACATTTACATTAAAAGTTGAAGATAGTAAAAAGTCCAGCAGGATGCTCCTCACTTTTTGTTCTACCTATTTTGTCCTGCGTTTACCTCTAGCATAACAACTATTTTTCTTCCTGTTATCCTGTGTGCTGTGCCAGAGACTCTAACCCTTGATATTATGAGTCAATGACCAAAGTAGACTAAATGGCAATGTGCCGGTGTTGTGTCGGATCTGGTTCCTCGTCGAGAGCTGTTCCAAGCAGCCTTCGGCAGAAATCGGAACTCCACCTACCCAGGCTCCTGCACATCTGTCGCTGTACAGGGGCGTGAGTTTGCTCGCGTTCCTGTACAGCCCCCTGCACAGTGACAGAAGTGCAAGAGCCTGCGTAGGTGGAGCTCCGATTTCTGCCGAAGGCTGCTTGGAACAGCTCTCGATGAGGAACCATATCCGACACAACACCGGTTTCTTTTTTTCACCCTCCTGCCCTCTTTCCATCAACCAAAGTGAGAGACCCCATCCCTTTCCCACAAAGTAGCTGCTCGTGGCGAGCTGAGTGCCCCCTTCTGCCTATATATCCATGGGGGCTACAACAGTCTTTCAAAGTAGAGGACTCCCCTCCAGGAGGCTGTCTACCAGCTCCTCCAGGACAGCCTTCCAGTCTTTAGAATAGTGAAGAGCTGACCACCCAATGTCTCCCAATGTGCTTACATTGAAAGCCATCCAACTGGCTATGTGCTCACATCAGACAAATACGTTGACCAGCAAGATCATGGACGGAGTCCACAGCATAGGAGGAAGGGCAAGGTTTAATGAGCAGAAAGACTAGGTGTGGATAAGGGTTTAAGCCTGCAATACATAGTTAAACACATTTCACTATTGTAAACTAATGGTGCATTTACTAATTACAAATTAGAACGTAATTACTCTCAAAAATAACTGGCTATGTTGTGATGTTGAGTGAGGCGCTAGCGGTTATGAGGAGCTTGTACAGCATTTACATTTTGGCTTTCACTAGTTTCTTATCTGAACGGCAGCCAAAAACTACAAAGATTCTTTTTTTATGTTTGCTTTATTGTTTCTGGAATTGTCAAAAATAGACTTTAGGCTTTTTCCATTTTCCTCGTTCCAAGTTCTTCTGATTTAGAAAAGGAATAGCACTTTTACCACTACTGGTGTTTTTTTTCGAAAACGAACAACATTCCTACTTATTTAACCATATATGTCTACATTTGCTAGAAAAGTAGCCATGACTGCTTTCATTGTTTCATTGTAATTTATTTTTTAAATTCTCTCTTTTGTCTTCTTTTATAACATAAACTTGCTTACGTGTGTTAGTCATGCAGAACGTTACCATAAGGCCGGTGTCAGACGAGTGCACCTGGTGCGCCCGTACTGACGTGGCTTCCGGCGTCCGTCGCAGCATTGTGATGCGTACGAATTGCATGCGCAACAGCGGCCATGCTGTGTCCGCGCAGCAAGCCTCTCTGTCAAAGTGCTCTGACGTGCGTTGACGGGGCTGCAAAGCGCGCTCCTCCATAGGAGGATCGAGCCTTGCAGCGCTGAGCGCACTAACTGAGGTGGCCAGACGGGCGTCAGACAGACGTCGAGTGGAAGGAACCTATGAACCTTCCGCTCTTACTACCGCTAGTCTGACCCCGGCCTAATGTATGCACTCGGAAAAAAAGGGGTATTTACTGGATTAGTTTAGGCTAGGGTCAGACGAACGCATTTTTCACGTTGTCCGTGAAAAAGTGCATTCGAACGAATGGACGTATTTTTTCACGGAATACGCGATAGCGGTCATACGATGCGCATTTTCGTCCGTGATTTTGTATGGATCATCAATAAAACACTTTTTGCGTCTGGACGATATGTTGGCCGGACATTAGCAGCGTCTGACGTCTCCTAATCACGCACACACGCCGCTAGCGGACGCAGCGCACTCTGTACGGCAGTAGTAGCGGTTTGACGTTCTCGAAAAAATGCGTTCGTTTGCCACTTGCGTTGCGCGGACGAACTTTTGTGCGGCCGTTCGTCGTATGTTACCCGGCATTGGACGTCATTTGCTGCTAGCACGGCCGTGATTTCGTGCGGCTAAACGCACGTTAAAAATGCTTTCGTCTGACCTTAGCCTAAGAGAGTGAAATAAAAAGTTTGATAAGCAAATAAATATATATGTTAATAAATACAATAGTGGTAATATTTCCACTCATACATATGCATCCTGTTTGATGCGCTCCAAGATTCAAAGAATACCCCGAATTCCATGTCAATACATAAACAATTTGAATCTGAGCACACACCCAGCCAAACAAATAAAATCATGACTTTATCCAATACTTTCCGGGTTATTCAAAGAGATCCGAATTGGCGCCGATAGGTAACCGAACGCTGAAATTCAGCGTACGGTTACCTTTCCTGGCCATTCGGGCTATCCAGAGAGCAGGCAGTTCGCCAAATGGAATTGCCTGCACATACGGTGCCTGTTCGTTAATCGTTACCTGTTCGAGGGCAGTGAAATCCCCACAGAGAAGCACTGCCTCGTCTATTGAAGAGAAAACAAACCAGCTGAGAAAGTTTGCCGAAATGCCCTGCTGTTTGGTGGTTTCATTCGACAGGTTTATTCAGGCGAATCCCATAGGTTTCAATGTTAAAAGTATTCCGTTTTAATCCAATATCTAAACCCTTGATTATAATATTCTGCAGTAAAGAGTCTCTTTATTTATAGATGTTTTAGGATCTTTTAGGCATCTTTCGGGATTTTTTTGCAAACATTTTTTTGGGGGGTTTTTTTAAATCGTTTTTTCTTTTTTCTGTAACAGCCCTTTTTATTATCATTCATTGGATCTTATGTGTAAATTTCAGACATTTTCGTTCTGTAGTTTCTTTGCAAACAGCGTTTCACTTTTCAAACATTCAAGCGTACTGTTTTTTTTTACTCCATTCGTCTGCGGTGTCAGCTTTTTCCGGCAGCTGCTCTGCGCTGTGATCAGCGGCTCCTCGGGTTTCTCCGGCGTGTTCGGCGGGGTTAATCCAGATGTTTTTGCGGGTTTCGGTGTGCGTTCGCCCTGGTTTTGGGGTGAATTTTCAGCGGGTTTGCGGCGACTTTTCCCTGCATTACAGCGGCCCGTGGGGCTTGCTGAATACACCGCAGGGTCGCCGAATTGAAGAGAACGAAAAGTCACCAAACGCGCTGTGACTTTCCGATTCTCTTTGAATAACCGTGACATTAAAAAGCATAAATATAGGCAGACACATATTTAGTATTAATTACGCCATTATCAGATTATAATGATACATCAAGTACATAGTATATATATAGCATAAATATTCATAAGGGGTTATTCAGTAAGGGTCGAACTTGGCACCGAATGGTGAATTTCCCTGTACGGTGCAATATTGTGGCAGTTCATCTATTCGATAAGCTGTCAATTTACCAAATACTGGTGAATTGACAGCAAAATACGGTGCAGTTTGCAGCAGTTCGACGCAATTTGGTGATCTTTGGCGGCAGTGAAATTCCCCTTAGAGAAGTAATCGTTAAAATATTCAGAGAACTCCGAACTGCACCAAAATGTCAGTGAAATGCCCTGCTTTTCGGTGATTTAGTTCAACAGGTTTAAACAGGTGAATCCCATAGTTTTCAATAATAAAAAATATTATCGTTTTTATTCTTTATTTATTCAGTCATGTATTCTTTTCATTTTCAGCAAAATGTCATTTGATTTTTTTTTTTAGAACATCACCTGAATCATTTCTCTACAGGGCAATTTCTCTGCCACGGCACAGCAGTTTAACTATACATTTAGGGCCACATTACAATCTTGTTGCTAACGTTAGCGCTCACCTGCGTGAGCGTTAACGTTAGCCGCGGTGGCTACCACATATTACAATCCAAACGCTAATGGGTTAAGTAACCCGTTTGTGTTTGGTACCTTGTGCTTTTCAGCGCGAGGTTACTGTACTTTGCGCTCCCTATACTTAATATGGGGAGCGCAAAGTGTTAATCAGCGTAGGATTACAAAGTCCTAACACTGATTAACGTCCGGCTGCGTTAACAGAAAGTTAACCACAGCCAGGACTTGGTGTTAACGGATTCCGCTTCTGCACAATCCGTTAACAACACCAGCCAAAAAAATAACAAAACAAATCGTATACTCACCTCCTGTCCCGCAGCAAGGACCTCGGCTCTGTCCGCCTCCTCCGTCCGGCAGGAGAGACTGTGGGGAAAAGTTCCTCAATCTCCCCCTGCGTATCACTACGCTGACCGGCCGGATCTCGCGAGGCGAGATCCGCCAGGTCATGTGACCGCCGGAGTCTGGCTCAATGGAGTCCTATGGACTCCATTGAGTGGATGCTCGTGGTGGCGCTCAGCGCTGCCGCAAGCATCCAGGGGCTTTATGAGCTTTTTAAGCGCCTGCATTGTAATTCCACGCTAAAACGGGGGCGGTAGGGAGAAAACTGCGGGCGCAGTTTTTTTTCCCATCCGCCCCCGTTTTAGCGTTGAGAATGTAATGTGGCCCCTAATCTTTTTTCATGTTTCCCTGACGCGGCACGGCGGTTTAACTATACAATGCATCTTTGTTTATGTAAATTGTACCAGATCATCCAATTTCATCAGAACAAATCCCCTGAAAATGGGCAAGATCGCTAATCTATTGTAGTCTCAAAAAATCATCTGAAGAAGTCAGAGGCAGTGGATGAGAACTGGTTCACCTGCATGTTGTGGGATTGGTCTGACGACTTCAGACAATATCGGATGATCGCACTATCGCACAAATACAGACCCAATGGATGGTCAGCCTAAGTGTGATCCTTTCTGCAGCATGTATTTTTGCTGGTGTTTCAGAATGTATCTACACTATAATAAGATCATAAATGTATTGTATGCAATATACTATGAATATTTATGCTTGTGTATAGATTCCTATATACTATGTACTTGATGTATCATTATAATCTGCTAATAGTGTAATTTATACTGAATATGTGTCTGCATATATTTATGGTTTTTAATGTGTATTGAATAAAGTCATGATTTTATTTATTTGACTGGTTGTATGCTCAGATTAAAATTGTTTACGTAAAATAAATAAATAAATAAAGTAATAAGAGAACAATGGGGATTAGCAGAAAAACAAAGGGAAAGATCACAGTTCGATCGCTGTGCTTAATTTTACCTCCTCTTATTCCATACGAGACAGTTCAGTTTGCGTCTCCTATATAGCACCAGGTTATTGTACAATAATGTCTCCTATACTTCGTATGGGACACGTTAATGTGGCCCCAGCAGATGGAGAATAAGCTATTCCAACCAGTTCGCTCTCCATCTGCGTCTGACGTTATTCAGGTTTGAATAACGTCTTTTCAACCCTGGTGCTAAGCGATTACGCTTCGGCACAATCATCTAACACATTAATCTATCTCTACCAAAAAATCCCATATTCACCTGAATTACCTCAATGATAAGAACGGGGCTATCTGCTACTGCCACGCTCCACAGGCAAAGGAACACTGGGAACAAATAGCTTCCAATGTTACTCCATGTATCTCTCCGGGACCCTGGATGAATCCCACTCACACAAGCTCTTACAGAGCTTGCGTGACAACCCGCCCGTCTCCATGGGGTCCTACGGACTCCTGGAACTGATAACACGTGGTGCTTAGCGCTGCTGGTGTTAGCAAGTTGCGTCTTGGAAATGTTACGACTCGAGCTGCTGGCAAAGCGGATCAGTCGTAATACAGATGATAAAGGTGAGCCGCAAATGGAAAACAAAAGATGCAAGCTTTTTCCGTTTGCGTCTTACCTTTCATCAGGGTTATTCAAAGAGAATCGAAAAGCCACCGCACGTTCGGTGACTTTTTGTTCTCTCCAATTCGGTTCGATTTGGCGATCCCATTTCGGCGACCCTGCGGTGTATTCAGCAAGCACCACAGGGCCGTCGTAATGCAGGGTAAAGTCGCCAAAAACTCACCGCAAAACCCAAGCGAATGCACACCGAAACCCGCAAAAACATCTGGATTAACCCCGCCGAAAACGTCGGAAAAACCCGAGCAGGAGCCGATCACGCGCAGCCGCCGGAAAAATCCGACACCACAGACAAATGGAGTGAAAAAAAAAAACTGTTTGCTTGAATGTTTGAAAAGTGAAACGCTGTTTGCAAAGAAACTACTGAGCGAAAATGTCTGAAATTTACATCTGAGTTCCAAGGAATGATAATAAAAAGGGCTGTTACAGAAAAAAGAACATACAGGGTTATCCAAAGAGATCCGAATTGCTTGAGAAAGGTAACCGAACGCTGAAAATCAGCGTTCGGTTACCTTTCCTGACCATTCGGCTATCCAGAGAGCATGCAATTCTCCAAATCCTGGCGAATTGCCTGCACATACGGTGCCTGTTCGGTCCCTGTTCGAGAGCAGTGAAATCCCCATGAAAAAGCACAGCTTCGGCTATTCAGAGAACACAAACCAGCAGTGAAAGGTTCCCCTAATGTCCTGCCATTCGGTGGTTTAATACGGCAGATTTATTCAGGAGAATCCCATAGGCTTCAATGTTAAAAATATTCCCGTTTTAATTCAATATCTAATAAACCGTTCATTATAAAATTCTGCAGCAAAAAGTCTCTTTATTTATAGATTTTTTAGGATACTTTAAGCATTTTTCTTATTTTATTTTTTTATTTTTTTTCAGTTTACTTATTTTTTTTGTAACAGCCCTCTTTATTATCATTCCCTGGACCTCCTGTGAAAATTTCAGACATTTTCGCTCAGTAGTTTCTTTGCAAACAGCGTTTCTTTTTCCCAGATTCATACAAATGGTTTTTCTAATTTATTCACTGCCTCCTCTACGTCACAGCTGCTTCGGCTCTGTGTGATTCGGCTCCTGTTCGGCTCCTGTTCGGCTCCTGTTCGGCTTCTTCGAAGGTTAATCCAGATGTTTTTGCTTGTTTTCAGCGTGCATTCGGTTAGTTTTCGTCGGGTTTGCGGCAGCTTTTCCCTGCAATTCGGGGACCCTGTGCTGTTTGCTGAATACACCGCAGGGTCACCGAAATGGGATCGGCAAAAGGAACCGAATTGAAGAGAACGAAAAGTCACCGAACGTGCGGTGACTTTTCGAATCTCTTTGGATAACCCTGAAAGTTTTGGCAAAAAACCCCCAGAAAAATGCTTAAAATATCCCAAAAAAATCTATAAATTAAGAGACTTTTTACTGCAGAATATTCTAAGCAATGGTTTATTAGATATTGAATTCAAATGAGAGTCTTTTAACATTGAAGCCTATGGGATTCGCCTGAATAAACCTGCCGAATTAAACCACTGAATGGCTGGGCAATTCAGCAACTTTTCACTGCTATTTTTTGTTCTCTGAATAGCCGAAGCTATGGGGATTTCACTGCCCTCGAACAGGCACCGTATGTGCAGGTAATTCGCCAACATTTGGCGAATTGCCTGCTCTCTGAATAGCCGTATGCCCAAGAAAGGTAACCGAACGCTGATTTTCAGCGTTCGGTTCCCTTTCGACAGCCATTCGGATCTCTTTGAATAACCGTGAATGTCCAAGATGTGATCTGGCCGAACGGCTCTGCCTGGAATTTTAAATTCAGATATTACATTGTGTGTGGTTCACACTTAATTCAAGGAGTCACTTAGTTTGCCATACATAAGAGGTTATTTAAAGGGAGCCGAATTGGTCACCGAATTGCAGCGAACTGTGAATTTCTCTGTACGGTGCAATGTTCGTGGCAATTAGGCTATTCAAAAAGCTGGCAATTTGCCGAATATTGGCAAATTGCCAGCGAAATACGATGCAATTCGGCAGGAGTGAAATTCCCCATAGAAAAGTAATGGTTAATCTATTCAGGGAACGCCGAACAGCTGTGAAAAGTTGTCGAAATGCCCAGATTTTTGATTTAATTTGACAGTTTTAAACAGGTGAATCCCATAGGTTTCAAAGTAAAAAAAAATCTCCATTTTTATTAATTCTTTATTCAACCGTTTATTCTTTTCATTTGCAGCAAAAAGTCTCTTTATTTAAAAAAAAAATCAGGATTTTTTTTGGCCAAATGTTTTATTCCCATTTTTTTTTAAATGGTGTTTTTTTAAAATTCTTTAACAGACCTTTTTATTATTATTCATAGGACCTTATATATTATTTCCATGTATTTTTATGCATTATTTTTGTTTAAAATGCCTTTTAAAAGTTGCAGATTTTTTTATAATTTTTTTCAGTGGCTGGTCTTTTTTTCCGGCAGCATTCAGTGGTCTGTTGTCAGGATCCTTGTTTGCATTGAGCAGCTACTTGAAGAATGCTGCCCTCAGCTCTGAACCAGCACGCAAACAGTCAGTACACCTTACATACACACCTGACACCTTATGAATAAAGCACCACGCCTCCCTCCTCACCTTGCTCAATTAATGAAGCTCATGCTCTCAGACAGAGAGGTGCTACACCCTACTCTGTTTCCACGTTATTCCTGATCCAGACAACATGGCCTACCTTGAACCCTATCTAGATACCTGTCCTTGTTCACCCACCTTGCCTTCTGGTTCTTCCATCATCCACTCCCATAATCCTGCAATATTTTACCTGGTCTGCTTCTGCTTGTCCACCATTGCTCATACCCACCTACGCCAGATCAGTTACCCCTGCATACTGGGCTCAGGCCCCCCTGTACCTGCGCTGCAACCCCGGTGGCATAACCTGACATCTTTTTGGCGGATCGTCCTCTGCGTTCGGCGGGTTTGCGGCTGCGTTCGGTGGTTTATCAGATCGGTTCGTTGTTTTTCTGCTGATTTTCTGATGCGGTCAGTGGTTTTTCGGCGGTTTATCGGATGTGTACGGCGGGTTTATCGGTGGTGTTCGGCGGATCAATTCGGCGCAATTCGGGGACCCTGTGGTGAATGCTGAATTCACCTTGAAATTCACTGGAAATTTTGGTGCTCTTTGAATAATACCTTTAGTCACAGAGTCACGAAAGAGGCTTAACTATACTTTAGAGATGTGCACGCGTTTTGTCTTTGTTTCATTTCATCACGTTCGGTTTTTCAAAAGTTTCATTTCGGATCGTTTCGGCCCATTTTCGTTTCGGCTCGTTTCGTTTCGGCTCGGTGTTTTGTATCGATTTTTGTTTTGTGAAATCGGGGAAATTCGGTGTTTCGGATCGTCTGTTCTCTTCGTTTCAAAGGGTCCATCCTTGTTCTCGGATTTTCATTTTGACTTTAGATGTATGGAATTTCAGATGCTCCGATATTTCAGTCAATACGGTAATCCTGCCGAAGCGTTCCTTCAGACGTATCATTTTTTATGAAAGATCCTTTTTTTCTTCTGAATATGCATTGCACAACTTTATTTAATCATATTATCTTGTACTGTTAGACTGGGGATTAAGGGACAAGCTAATTATTTATAATATCCTATTGAAGGAGCTGAAAGCACTAGAGTGGAAACAAGTGAAAAAAGTGACTGACGATACGAAATTATGAAATCAGCATCGGAACAGAAATGGACTCGAAACGATCCAAAAATACGTTGTTTGAAATGAACCGAAACGGAACCGAAATCGCGAATAGAACGAAAATGACTTGCGATTATACATATTTCATGTCCATACGAAATAACAAAACTTTTTCGTTTCGTATCGGAAAATATTTCGGATGGTGTGTATTTCGTTGCCGGTCCGGTTCGGAACGTCGGATGAATCTGAAGCACCGAATCGGCCCATTTTGTGAGAAAAACGAATCGGTAGGAAACGAAAGGCACATCCCTACTATACTTATGTAGGAACCATCCTTATCACAGACTTAAGTTTATCTTCATGTTTAGCCTGTTAATGTTTGTAGTCATTAAGATAAATCAACAAACCTTATAAAACAGGTTTGCGTCGACCTACGTATACTAAAGTTTAGACTTGTACACGGGCAAAACATTTGGTTCGTAATGTATGGTTCGTCTCGATATTATGATTGTATTCAGTTCAAGTCGCTGTGAGTTTTCAGAAACCGGGACAAAACATGGTGCTAAATGAAACCGTTCATTCGTGACAACTTTTATTGCCTTTGCACGTATTTCACGAATTCTATTTTTAAAATTTTTGTTTTATTTATTGTTCTCCATGGTAGCGCCTGTCTAATGACCTTTATATCACACATACAGTTGTCAATGCTTTGTAAAGCTTCACAGGAATTGCAAAACGATTCTTCAGTAGACACCACAGATGTTTAACCCCTTCACTGCTGAGCCATTTCACCCCATGTGCTGCGTTCATTTTGAATGTTTAAACGCGATTTGATTGAAACCATGATTTATTATAGGACCCAGATAGATTATATATCCTTTTTTTCGGCAGACTCAAAATATATCATTATTATATGTATACGTAAGACACCTAAATCTACCTTCCTTCCCCCAATCTCTCTCCTCCTATCGGCTGTCTCCGACTGGATGACCTCTCATTTCCTAAAGCTCATTCTCACTAAAACTGAACTTCTCGTCTTCCCACCCTCCAAATACTCCATTCTTGCGCCCATTTCCCTTCAGGTGAATGGTGCCACTATTAATTCTACCTCTCAGGCTCATTGCCTAAGAGTCCTCTTGGACTCCAATCTATCTATGATTCAGTCTCTAACCAAATCCTGCTACTTCCACCTAAAAAACATTGCACACATCCACTCCTTTATTAATCAGGATTCTACTAAAATGCTTATCCAAGCTCTTATTATCTCCTGGCTTGACTGCTGTAACCTAATACATATACAGAACACAGAAACAAGTCAGGTCAGTTAAAAACATGGTTTATGGCAATATCGTTAGCTCTGAACCCTGTTCATGGAGAGGATCAATTTAAAAGTACACTATACTTTATGAAACTTTCCTCAAGTACGAATTTTCCAAAATATAAATGTCATCAACATACGTTTCACATTTATAACTTAAGCTCTGTCGGGTTTGGTGCAATCGCCTCCAGTGTACAATACTTAGTCGACGACGAACTGGGTTGTCCACAGTCTGACGGCCAGTCACTCATATGACTATGGATCCAGTGGACGACCAGCCTAAAAAAATAGTGAAAAATTTATTTATTTAATGTATGGTAAACAACACGGCCATTTTGTTGTGTTACTTATTAATTATTTATTTATTTGCAAAGTATTTTACTAGGAAGGATACATTGAGATTTCTCTCGTTTCCAAGTATGTCCTGGGTTCAAGAACATTGAGATTTTACAGTCGTTACAGAAATAAAGTAATAAATGCAAGATATTAGAATCAAAACACAAATATACAAATTAACACAGAAAATAAATATGTAAGTAATATAGTCACTATGTTACATGTTTACAGGTGCATTCCGTATTGAGGTATGTTAATAGGGAGCTCTTGAGTGACTTTAGACTGGGGGAAGATTTGATGGTGTCTGGGAGGTTATTCCATAACTGAGGTGCTCTGTAGGAAAATGAGAATCGAGCCACTTTCTTTTTGTATTGTGGTATTGCAAGTAAGGTGCTGGTCCTGGATCGGAGGTTATAGGATGAGGGAACTGCTGGGGGAAGCAGCCTATTCAGGTAGGGTGGTAGCTTCCCAGAAAATCTTTTAAACACCAGGTTGGAGAGGTGAAGGGTGCGTCTAGATTCCATTGATGGCCAGTTTAGTTCTTTTAACATGTCACAATGGTGGGTCATGTAGTTACATTGTAGCACAAAGCGGCAGAATGAGTTATACAATGTAGTAAGTTTCTGAAGGAGTGTTTGCGGGGCAGCTGCATACACTACATCTCTGTATTCAAATAGCCGGCATAAGCATTTGTTGTACAATCTGCTTTCTTACCGCGGGGCTCAGGCAGGATTTGTTTCTGTACAGGGCACCTAGTTTGGGGTAGAGTTTAGATGAGAGTTTTTCGATGTGGGGGCCAAAGGATAGATTTGGGTCCAGCAACATACCTAGATATTTGAGAGAAGTGACTGTGGTCAGCGTGCCATTTGATTTTGTCCTGACACATAGGGCCATATTACATAGTTGGTGCTAACTTAACCAGAGCTGTTGTTAACTTAACAGCTCCATAGGCTATAATGGCTCTGGTAAGTTTACAACAGCTCTAGTTAAGTTAGCACCAAATATGTAATATGGCCCATAGATGGGGATTTTGCAATTTATGTAGTTTAGGTGCTGAAAGTGAAACCGTCACCTTCTCCATGAACTCACTCGTTCACTTATTTTAGGAAATACCATTGTTATTGTTACTATTTAATCAGCCAATCGAAATGTTTCCCAAAGGATGCAAGTCTGACCTCCACAAAGTGCATTCCTCCGACTGCCACATAACATAGCCTCCACTTAACTGATTGAGACGAAGTTAACTGACATTTATTGCGCCTTTCAGAAATGCCCTTATTAGGATTCATGTAGCTCATATGCTTGTCTCACCTTTATCGCACACTGCTGTTTCGACAGGCATGACGTTGGCGGGTGAGCTTACTCTTTTAATGGCCAGTAATAAAAACCAAAGTCTCTAATTGTGTTTTGTTTCTCACAGTATAATGGGAATAAACGCAGAGTACATTTTTCTCCTTGTTATGTTTTATACATGTTGCTGGGCTGGATACATTTGGTGGTTGGAGCCGCCCCATTGGGAAATAGGCGTGACCCCACCCCTCCTGTACTATGTATGTTTTATTGTACCTCCAGCCAGGTCATCATTGCAGCTGTTGCGCTCCGTGTCTTTGTTTTTTGATCCCAAAGCGGAGTTGTTTCTGGGGGCATAAATAAAAGCCCACCAGTCTACCTCATGACTGAAAAGCACTACAGCGTGAGCAGTTATGGTTCACTATACAGCAGCCTGTGGCTTCATTTTTGGATAGGACTCATCCTCAATAGCGGTGCCGTGACGTTGGCGAGTGAGCTTACGCGTTTAATGGCCATTAATAGAAACCAAAGCCTCTAATTGTGTTTTGTTTCACACGGTATAATGGGAATAAGCGCAGATGACATTTTTCTCCTTTAGGAAATGGGAGGTCATCCAGTCTGAGACAGCCGATAGACAGGCTGTAACACGGTCCAACACAGGAGGAGAGAGATTGGGGGAAGAAAGGTAGACTTAGGTGTCGTCAACATCGAGATGATATTGGAACCTGTAGGAAGAAATGAGGTTGCCAGAGAGGCAGTATAGATTGAGAAAAGTAGGGTGCTCAGAACAGAGCCTTGAAGTACCCCAACCGAGAGAGGAAGCAGTGGTGAAGAGACACCAGCGAAGGAGACACTGAAGGAGTGAAGAGAGATAAGAAGAGAACCAGGAGAGAGCTGTGTCATTGAGGCCTAGTTGATGCAGGGTGAGGAGCAGGAGAGGGTGGTCAACAGTGTTGAATGCCACGAAAAGGTCAAGATGAATAAGCAGGGAGAAGTGACATTTGGTTTTAGCAACAACTAAATCAGTACAGGGTTATTCATAGAGACCTGATCTGGCCCCGAAATGTAACCGGACACTGAAATACAGCATACGGAGATATTTCGGGGCCATTTGGCTATTCAGAGAGGCAAATTGCCTGCACATACGGTGCCTGTTCAAGGGCAGTGAAATCCCCCACAGAGAAGCAATGGTTCATCTATTCAGAGAACACTGAACAGCAGTGAAAAGTTGCCGAAATGCCCTGCTGTTCGGCGTTTTCATTCGACAGGTTTATTCAGGCGAATCCCATAGGCTTCAATGTTAAAAATATTCCCATTTTAATCCAATATCTAATAAACCGTTTATTATTTTATTCTGCCATAAAAAGGCTCTTTATTTATAGATTTTTTAGAATCTTTTAGGTATTTTTCGGGTTTTTGTGGGCAAACTTTTCTTCCATTTTTTTTTAAAATCATTTTATCTTTTTTCTGTAAAAGACCTTTTTATTATCATGCATTGGATCTTATATGTAAATTCCAGAAATTTTCGTTCAGTAGTGTTTTTGCAAACAGCGTTTCAATCTTGAAACTTTCAAGCGTACTGTTTCTTTTTTTTTCACCCCGTTTGTTTGCCTGTCGGCTTTTTCCGGCGGCTGCTCTGCGCTGTGATTGGCGGGTCCTTGGATTTTTCCAGCGTGTTCGGCGTGGTTTTTGCGGCGGTTTCTGCGAGATTTCGGTGAGTGTTCGGTGGGTTTGCGGTGGGTTTTCCCTGCACTATGAGGACCCTGCGGTGCATGCTGAAAACACCACAGGGTCGGCGAACTAGAATTGCCCCGAAGTGCAGGGAACGAAAGGTCACTGAACGTGCGGCGCCATTTCAAATCTCTCTGAATAACCGCTGTAGTCACATTGGTCAGAACAGTTTCAGTAAAGTGTTGGGAGCAAAAGGCGGAATGGTGCGGGTCAAGTAGAGAGTTGGCAGCAAGAAAACTGGTGAGCTGATTATAGACCAGGTGTTCTTCTAAGATTGGAGGCAAAGGGGAGCAAAGAGATGGGACGGTAGTATGAAAGGGAGGTGGGATCAAGAGATGGCTTCATCAATGGAAGGTCTTCCATTAAGGTCTTCCGAGTTGTGACCAGACCCTATGTGTTGTAAATGGAACATGTGACTGTGACTTTAAAAGAAAGGGGCTTAAATTTGCACATTGTACAACCGTGTACTAGCGGACAGGCCTCTAGTGACAGTGATGGTTGCAGTTATCTCACGTCTGACTGGAAGCAAGCTCCATTTAAGGACCGATCATTTGGCTGATATCCCTAGAGAAATGGGTGTTTATCAGAGAATGTTTTACTATTTTTTACGTCAAACGGGTGAGTCATTGGATATAGTACAATACTATGTTAGCTTTCTGGCTTTGGAAATATAATTTCTGCATTGCAATGAATTTAGTTGTTTTTCTTTTTTCTCTGTTATAACAGATTGCCAAGTAATTGCTCAAAAACATTGTAAATTGTTGAGAATGAAGAAAGCAGTGTTAACAAAAGATGCGATGTGGAGGCGTTGAATGGAGAAATATGACAAGGATGGAATCCTTGAGCTGTCTGCCGTTTCACTTAACCATTTCCCTTTTGTAGTAATGTAAGCCTTCTATGGGAATGGTAGGAAAGCATAACTGAGATGTGACCTTGAGATGAACGTCTCTCCTCGACTAATCAGGATTATGTCCGGTTTGCTGAATTATGTCAGTGGTGTTGTAATATATTAGTTACATTTCCTCTTTTCCTTGTGTTTTGGGCCTGCCAAGGAGATCTGTTTTCCTTTGCAATGTCCCTGTCACGAGGGTACTCAGCATGAGCCATGGTGGGCCCTTTATGTGGGATAGTTAGCTCTTTTGCCAGGATTGCCGCTAGCTGCATGATACATAGATCAGGAGATGAGGGAGCCACACAAGATACAGAGAACAGGACAACAGGAAGGGCAAGGGTTAAGGACGAGAACAACAATATTCTGGCACCCAGCAGCAAACACAAGGAAACCCTAATCTGGGATACAGTCCTTAGAATGGCTATTTGTTCTAAGGGATACAATGCTGCTGGGTGACACGCAGAACAAGAGACAGAAAAAGAGGGGCAAATCCAAAGACATAGTCAAAAATAAGAGCCGTAGACCAGAATGGGTAGTCATTCAAAAGCCAGAGATCAGTAACCAGAGAGAGATGTCAGACAAGCTAGGGGTTGGAACACAGAAGATCACAAAGCATAGGGGATAATACAATAGAATAGTCAGAACCAGGCCATGTATCCAGAACTCCTCAAAACAAAAGTCCCAAAAGAAACCTTCGTAGGCCAGATGCAACAATCTGAGATATAGTACAGGGCAGAAGATGGGTTGCACTCATCTATGTAATGATATGACTCAACTACATTGCCTCGACAGCCGTTATAGGTGGTGTCTGATCTTTAGATGTGATGTCCTGATGGCCCAATAAATTCTCAGAGTGAAATTTCTTTCCCTTGTTGTAACGCAAGCTCAAAGAAGAATTTCTCCCAAGTCCGGGGGTTGTGCTGGTGTTGTTGGTCTTGTGCACTTGGTTACAAAATGTGGGACTTCCTTATTGGAGTGTCATATAATAAATATACATAAAATTGTGAATAGAGGTAAGAAAAACAGAAATAGGAAATTTATTGTGGCCTAAAAGTATAAGTCTGGGGCAGGGATGGTGTAGTTTTCTCAATGTAAGGTAGGGCAGAGGCATATTGTAATTAAACTACTACAGATTAGCAGAATCAGCATTTTAGCTGGGAGGGTTTCTGGAGTGTGCCTGCAGAAATTTGTTTCCATTCAGCCAAATCATAATTCGGGTATTGGTGGCACTGCTGTTGGACAAAAAGCTCTAACGCTTAATCGGCATTCCGATTCATCCTAAAGGTGTCCAGTGGAGTTAGGATCAGGACTCTGTGTGGATACTTGAGTTCCACCACATCAAACCCTTCAAACCGTGTCTCAATGGACCCTTCTTTGTGCATCGTTGCAAAGTCATGCGGGTCTTTTGCCACAAAGGAAAACAAAAGTTGCCGTAAATTTGAAAGTACCCAATTGTCTATAATGTGTTTTGCATCATATTACAATAAAATGACCCTTACCTTGCAAAACAACCCCATTTCATCCCTGCTCCCCAAACCCTTTCAGTAGGTACTATGCATTTCTGTAGGTAGCAATACCCTGGCTTTGGCCGCATCCAAATTCTTCCATTAGACTGCCACATAGCGAATCGTGATTCAGCACACCAGAGGACACATCTTCAGGGTCTAGAGTTGGAAATTAACATTTGGCAGGTTTAGTATTAAATTAGATTTGGGGGCGTGACCACTGAGGGGGCATGACCGTGAAGGGATTCACATCATCCCCCTCACAGCCAGGCCCCCGAAAGGAACGTGCTGACCCAACACATGCGCCACAGGTTGGCCAGCTGAACATTTAATCAGGGTTACTAATACACAAGTGCTGCTTTCAGTGCTGGTGTATGGGCTTCAAAAATCCGTATTGTAACCATTTAAGCTCCGCGAGCGTAAACAGGTGTACGCAGTACATTTTTTTCCCCTCAGGCCTTCCGAAATGTGGGTCACAGCCGAGTGATGCCGGGTGATTGGGAGGTCTGACTGAAAAATCGTGTGTCACTGTGTGACTTGGCAAGTCTGCAATAGTACGTGATAAAACAGCAGGCGAGAGAATTTTACGCTCTGAATTCCCTCTCTGTGAGTCAGGGTGGTCTAACTCTGGGTCGCGAGGCTGCTGGGGCTCCTAAACAATTTCTTCTTCACAATAATAGCACTTACAGTGAACAGGCAGATACTGTAGAGCAGAAACTAATTTGCCAGTGGCATATACCAAAGTGAGCATCATACCGCAGACATAAAGTTACTGTAGGTCCATATATATTTGGACCCAGACACAATTTTAGTTTTTTCAGGTATTTACCAAAACATATTCAAGCTATAGTTATATAATGGACATGGGCTGAAGGTGCACACTCTCAGGTTTAATTTGAGGGTATGTACATCTGAATTGGAGGAAGGGTTTAGGAATTACAGCCCTTTAGAGGAACCATCTCCCCTTTTTCAAGGGACCAAAAGAAATTGGACAATTGAATCAAAAGCTGTTTCATGGCCAGGTGTGGCTACTCCTTCGCTATTTCTTCATCAATTAAGCAGGTAAAAGGTCTGGAGTTGAATCTAACAGGGTTATTCAAAGAGCACCGAAATCCACCGGAATTTCGCTCCCTGCACATCGGGGAATCAAATTCCCAGACCCTGCGGTGAATTCAGCAAGTGCAGGGAAAAACCGCAGACTGCATCTGCAAAACCGCCGATTCAAACTCAAAAACTGCCAAAAAAATCGTAATGATCTGAAAAAACGCTGAAAAAAAGCAAAACGCACCCGATGATCAGCCGCAAAATCGCCAACCACATCTGAAAAAAGCTGCCGATTCGCCAAACAGTGCGCCGGCCAGCCGCTGGAGAAAGCCAAGAAGTCGACGAACAGGGTAAAAAAAACAAAAAAAAATGCAACTTTTAAAAGTTGTATGCAAAAAAACTACTACACGAAAATGCCTGGAATTAATATATATAAGGTATATGAATAATAATAAAAAGGTCTGTTATCGACAATAAAAACGCTATTAAAAAAGAAAACGGAAAAAAAAATTTACCTAAAAAATCCTGGAAAATGCCTAAAAAAACCTAAATAAATAAAGAGACTTTTTGCTGCAGATTAAAAGAATAAACAGTTCAATAAATATTTTATAAAAACGGGAATATTTTTTACATTGAAACGTATGGGATTCGCCTGATTAAACCTGCTGAATGAAACCAGCAAAAATCTGGTAATTTCACTGACATTTCACTGCTGTTCAGTGTTCTCTGAATAGATTAACCATTGCTTCTCTATAGGGAGTTCACTGTCGAACAGCACTGTATTTCGCTGGCAATACACCAATATTTGGCGAACTGCCTGCTTTTTTAAAGCAGGGAAATTCACTGTTCAGTGCAATTTCGGAGCCAATTTGGCTCTTTTTGAATAACTCCTTAAGTGTGGTACTGGCATTTGGAATCTATTGCTGTGAACCTACATCATGCGTTCAAAGGAGCTGTCCATGCAAGTGAAACAGGCCATTGTAAGGCTTCGAAAACAGAACAAATCCATCAGAGAGATAGCAGCAACATTAGGAGTGGCCAAATTAATAGTTTGTTACATTCTGAGGAAACAAGAACGCACTGGTGAGCTCAACAATAGGGATGAGCTGTTTGGTTCGATCTGTTCAGAGATCGCATCGAACATCGGCCGTTCGACAGTTAAAAGAACTTCGACCTTTTTGGGACGTTCGCCAAAAGATCGAAAAAAAAAAACATTTTGAAAAAGTATAAAAATGCTTAAAAAAATACTAAAAAATCTAGAAATAAAGAGACTCTTTACTGCAGAATATTATAATCAACGGTTTATTAGATAATGAATTAAAACGGGAATATTTTTAACATTGAAGCCTATGGGATAAATCATTCTTGTTACTAAAACATCAGGCAGACACGGCCCTCTTTATCAGGCACTGTAGAGGGAAGCCTGCAGGGGCCTCCCAAGGATCCCCTTGAGGAGCATTGAGGAGCATGCGGCCGCCGGATGACAGAGCTGCAACTGTGCGGGCTAGAAGCCCGGGTGCATGTGGCAGAGACAGGCAGCGCAGGGGGGAGCCACTGCACCTGCGGCCACGGCAGACCCCCCCTACAACCAGGACTCAGGGAGCCCCCACTGACCACAAGGCTAAGGTAAGGCGACACATTTCTAAAAAAATAAAATCCGAGGACATTTTTAAATGTCCCCGGGAACCTAAAATTAATTTTTTTTTCTTTCTCTACCTGGCTGAATGTATTTAATTATATATATTAGTTACATTCAGCCAGGTAGAGGGGAATGGCATGTGAGCTGCGCGGGATCTCAGGCAGTGGTTTGTTTTTTTTGTGTGTATATTTTTAGCAAATTTATAGGGGAAGGTAAGGGCAGGTATGATATATATATATAGATAAGATATATATCTATATTCTTATAAATATATATATCCAGACTTGTATTACACACACATTTTGGCAACTAATTCCCCCCCCCATTTGGCTGATCCCTCCAGAAGAAATGTTGAACCTGATAGAGCAGAGAATAATATATATATTCTCTGCTCTGTCGGGTTCAACATTTCTTCTGGAGGGATCAGCCAAACCGGGGGGGGGGCAATTAGTTGATTTAATTTAATTTAATTTAGTTGATTTAATTTAGTGGAGATTGTCCACATGCCACCCCCCCATGTGCGTATGTGTATATACGGTCTGTGGGTAGGTGTATATATATATATCTGCGTGTTGATATATACGTACATATAGGTCTGCGTGTTGATATATACATACATGTCTGTGTGTGGTATCAATGTATCCCTACTCTATACACGGTCCTCCGCGTCCCTATAATATATATGATCAGCGGTTACCTTTTTTTTATATTTTTATACTATTCCTATTAAATTAACAGTAATTTTTGATGTATTTTATTCAGTAGAAACTTTTTTTTGCCTATATAACATGTGCTTTGTGAAAATAAAACGGTTTTGTGTGTACATTTTAATTTAGTTAGTGGATTCCTGTCCAGTGCGGTGAGAAGCAAACGTAATGTAGTGTAGACACACTGCAAGGCAGAGCGGAGTGAAGTCAAGCCTGCAAAACGTTTGCTTCTCTTCGCTTCACTACGCTGTGCGTTGCTACACGCTCAGTGTGTCTCAGCCTTTATTCCCGCATCGCTAGCTTACCGAATCAGTTTGTATACTTGTTACTGACCCTGCTTGTTCTGAGGACCCGATCTGTTGCCGACTTTGCCTGCCATTTAACTATTCTCTCTGTGTATTCCCTGCCTGTTCTGTTCGCTTCCTGTTGCTACTGGTGTGCGCCGATTCTCACCATATACAGTAGCGCAGTACAAGTGCCTAAGCATTGCTGACCCGGTTTTGTTATAGCTGCTGATGTAACTGAATAGATCGGGGATCTCTTCTGCATTACCAAAACCTCCACCACTGCACTCTTCCACAATACCACAGGGGGGTTACTTACGGTGTGAAGGCACCAAAGGCACAATATTTGGGTGCACTGCCACTGACGCCTATACCAGATTCATATCATTTTAATATTTGACCGCAGGGTCCAACCCTGCACTCTTCCACAATACCACAGAGGGGTTACGGTGTGACGGCACTGTTGCCGTCACTAAAGGTCCAATTTTAAAGCACCTATTGTTACTTTCATCCAAAGCCAACATAAGTTTCACCATAATTTAGCCCAAAAATCACTAAACATGTTCTGCGTGTCCTAAAATGTCTCCTCTTTTCATACAGACTGCCGCCCCCGAGCAGTTGTTTATGAATAGATTAAAAGGAAAAACGTTTACCATCATTTGAAATGTATTTTTTTTGTTTTTAAATGTTTCTATACATCCTACAAATCCACCACTTCACGGGCAGGTTATGGGGACCTCCTAGGCACAATATTTGAAGGAAATTTTCGTTTTTATTCTTAACCTTTATTTCATGGAAAACTCCCTGTTCCTTTAAAAATGTTTTTTTAAAAACTTTTTGTCCTTGTTTCCTGTCCCCCAGGGCACTACCCGGACTCCCATACACCTTTTAAGGCAAATATCTAGCAAATATGCCCTCTTGGAGGGCACTCTAAAATTCGAACTTTCGAGTCCCATTGACTTGCATTGAGTTCGGTTCGTGTTCACGTTCGAACTCGAACTTTTGAAATTGTTCGAGTTCGAATGCGATCCGAACATTGGGGTGTTTGGTTCATCCCTACTCAGCAACATAAAAAGGCCTGGACGTTCACGGAAGACAACAGTGGTGGATGATCGCAGGATCCGCTCTATGGTAAAGAAAAACCCATTCACAACATCCAGACAAGTGGAGGACACTCTCCAGGAGGTGGGCGTATCATTGTCAAAGTCTACAATCAAGAGAAGACTACACAAGAGCAAATGCAGGGGGTTCACCACAAGGTGCAAACCATTTATAAGTCTGAAGAACAGAAAACCAAGATTAGACTTTGCCAAAAAACATCTAAAAAAAGCCAGAGCAGTTCTGGAAAGCATTCTTTGGATGGATGAAAATAAGATTAATCTGTACCAGAATGACCCAAAGCACACAATGTCATCTGTAAAACATGCTGGAGACAGTGTGATGGCATGGGCATGCATGGCTTCCAATGGCACTGGGTCAATAGTGTTTATTGCTGATGTGACAGAAGCAGCCAGAGGAATTCAGCAGTATTTAGAGATATACTGTCAGCCCAGATTCAGCCAAATACAGCAAAGTTGATTGGACAGTGCTTCACAGTACAGATGGACAATGATCCAACACACACTGCAAAAACAACCCTGGAGTTTTTTTTGTATAAATATATTTTTTATTGAAAGTGGTTCACATCAGCAGCAGCTTATGCAGCATATCTCTACATTGTTTATAATTATATACCTTATCATCCGATCAAGAACGAGAGTGAATGCTGCGGCACCTCTCAAATATATTTTTTTAGGACCATATAAAGGAAAGGGGAAAAAGAAAAATAAACACAATAAACCAGGGAAGGATAAGGGAAGGGGAATCTCATGGTTATCAGGGGAAATGTATCCGCTCTACAGTAAATAGTGATGGAGGAACTCTCAAACCTCTAGGAAAGTGAACGGGAAATCTCCATCTATTGTCCTGGTAATTATAGACCACACGCCTTGTAAATTTTATAAATGTCCCAGATCGCCCATGGGTCTTTTTTAGGGGGATGAAAGCCGCACGCCATGTTAGCTTTCGAGTCAAAGGAGCGGTACTGGTCCAGTAGAGTAACTAATTGGCGTTGCATTGGGACAGCAGATGACTTCCAGTTCCTGGCAATAAGTAACTTACAGGGTTATCCAAAGAGATCCGAATTGCTTGAGAAAGGTAACCGAACGCTGAAAATCAGCGTTCGGTTACCTTTCCTGGCCATTCGGCTATCCAGAGAGCAGGCAATTCGCCAAATCCTGGCGAATTGCCTGCACATACGGTGCCTGTTCGGTCCCTGTTCGAGGGCAGTGAAATCCCCATAGAGAAGCACTGCTTCGGCTATTCAGAGAACACAAACCAGCAGTGAAAGGTTCCCCTAATGCCCTGCCATTCGGTGGTTTCATTCGGCAAATTTATTCAGGAGAATCCCATAGGCTTCAATGTTAAAAATATTCCCGTTTTAATTCAATATCTAATAAACCGTTCATTATAAAATTCTGCAGCAAAAAGTCTCTTTATTTATAGATTTTTTAGGATAGTTTAAGCATTTTTCTGATTTTTTTTTTTTTTATTAAAAGTCCGATTTTTTTTTTTTTTTTTTTTTAGTTTACTTATTTTTTTTGTAACAGCCCTCTTTATTATCATTCCCTGGACCTCCTGTGAAAATTTCAGACATTTTCGCTCAGTAGTTTCTTTGCAACAGCGTTTCATTTTCCCAGATTCATACAAATGGTTTTTCTAATTTATTCACTGCCTCCTCTACGTCACAGCTGCTTCGGCTCTGTGTGATTCGGCTCATGTTCGGCTCCTGTTCGGCTCCTGTTCGTCTTTTTCAAAGGTTAATCCAGATGTTTTTGCTTGTTTTCAGCGTGCATTCGGTTAGTTTTCGTCGGGTTTGTGGCAGCTTTTCCCTGCAATTCGGGGACCCTGTGGTGCTTGCTGAATACACCGCAGGGTCACCGAAATGCAATCGGCAAAAGGAACCGAATTGAAGAGAACGAAAAGTCACCGAACGTGCGGTGACTTTTCGAATCTCTTTGGATAACCCTGATATAGAAGCCACAATAATAAACCACATTTTGAGGTGTTGGCGAGGGAGATGAATCATTCCCAATAGTAGTATTTCTGGAGGACATTGTATTGGGCTACTCAAAACCTCCGATGCAAGGAGAGAAATATCTTTCCAGAGCGGTGCAATCGTCGGACAATGCCACCAGATGTGGCCCATCGTACCAGTGGCTGACGAACATCTCCAACACACGTCTGAAGATTGTGGGGTAAAATGATGTATGTTCGAAGGCGTAAGGTACCAGCAATATAGGACCTTTCGTTGTGTTTCAATCAGTGTTGCACCTTTTGAGGCTCCAGATGCGAACATACAGTATGTGCCAATTCCCATTGCGAAGGTGTAAATTTCAGGGAGAGATCTTTTTCCCATGTGTTGTGAAATGTCCAGCGCGTGGCTCCAGGTGGGGTATATTGAGTAGTCGATAAAACAACAAGATGGGTTTGGTGGTGGAGTGCGGGTCTAGCCAAAATAGTTCAGTGTCTGATAGAAGCGGCAACGTGGTGCGTAATCTAGAGATAACTGCACGAGATTTCAAATAAGAAAATAGTTGCATATATGACAAAAACAATGAGGATGGCACTTGATATTTCAATTGTTAAGATTGGAAGGGCAAAATATCAGGCAGCGAAAAGAGATGGTGGAGGTGCGTGACCCCATAATGAATCCAGGACTGTGCACTAAAGTGTGGTAGTAAATATGACATGGATGTGAGTGTAGTGGCCATGGATAACGGATTGGAATTTAGAAACAAGTGAGCATGGCGGTCCCACGCCGTGGTATATAAAATCGAGGAGGGTAGAGCCACCGGCAGACGAGGTCTCTGCTTCCGCGGTATAAATAATAGCTCAGCTAAAGTATGTCCGGGAATGAAGGTATGTTCTAACACCAACCACTGAGGCATAGGGTGTGTGTGAACTAGTTCCGCCAGTGAAGCCAGGCATGTGGCCCAATAATATTTGTGCACGAGTAACATTAAGGCCACCATCCCGAGGACGGTAATACAATAAATTCCTAGGTACCCTGGGCTGTTTATTGTTCCAAATATATCCCATTATAAGGGATTGTAGGGCATCAAGAAAGGATTTGGGCAATTTCATGGGGAGAGTGCGGAAAACATAAAATCTTAGACAATACCACCATCTTCACCGCTGCCATCCTGCCCAACCAACCCTGGAGTTTTTGAAGGAAAAGAAGTGGAATATTCTGCAGTGGCCAAGTCAATCACCTGATCTCAACCCAATTGACCAGCATTTCACTTCCTGAAGACAAAACTAAAGACGGAAAGACCCACAAACAAAGAGCAACTGACAACAGCTGCAGTTAGAGCCTGGCAAAGCATCAGAAAGGAGGAAACCAAGTTTTTGGTAATATCTATGGGTTCCAGACTTTAGCCAGTCATTGCCAGTAATAAAGGATTCTCAACAAAATATTGATTATATTCATTTGTCCAATTACATTTGAGACTCCTGAAAATGGGGGGGGGGCGGTGTATAAAAATGGTTGCAGTTCCTAAATTTTGTACTTGATATTTATGTTCAACCCCTTGAATTAAAGCTGAAAGTCTGCACTTCATATTCAATTGAATTGTTTCGTTTTATTTTTATTCTAGTGGCATACAGAGCCAAAAGTATGAAAAATGCGCCTGTGTCCAAATATATATGTATGTTAAAATACTTGGTACCGTTCAGTAAGCACTGTTGTATTGCCACTGTTTGTCTTTAGAGATATTGTGACTGTGTGCTGGATCTATGCACTCGTTAGCGATGGATGTGGCTGGAAAAAAAATTACCGTGAACGCAATAAACAGCAGGGGTGTCCACATCCTTTTGGCCATATGGTGTATCTCCACAATTGAGAGTACTTTAATCCTTAACGTTTTCTGATGTTTGTAGACTGTCCATGCACTTGCAGCATCTGTGCCTACGCGGACTCTGACCTATATTAAACACGGATGGAATTCAGACCATTACAACATTTCCTAAGGAAAGCCATGCAATTCAAGGAAAATAAGATGGAATATGTTGTTTCCCAAGAAAACGTTAAAGAGGGAAATTTCCACTGGATAGACTAATTATCTGGCTTTTGCTCGGCCTTATTTTAAGGTTTGTGTATTTGTAGTGTGGGAATAGCAAGTCAGCTACCCATGCTGCTTCTAAATTCATCCCTTATCAGTTGTTTGAACTATGCAAAGCATGTCAAACCTCTCTGTCGTGTAGCTGGGAAACTTCTCATGGATTAAGACGACGAAAAATACTCAAACTATTTCTTGGAGTCTAGTTTTATTTTAGGTCTTCCTGCTAGATGCAGATTCCTTAACCATCTCACAGACAATGATTCTACATTAGATGCAAAGTGATGCTAGTGTTTCTATGTGATTATATCCTCCAGCTCATATAAGGATTTAGGATAAGACTCGTTCAGCCTAAAGAGTGGCTGAGCATTGTTGATAAAGTGTGTCTGCTGCTTTACCTTTTCGAGTGATAACTCTTTCACCCGCCATATATATGGACTTATTGACCCTTGCCTGCCAATCACTGTGTATTACCAGTTTCATAATACCGCGAGAATATAACTTTATTAAATCACAACACAAGGTGTGATGTATGAATTAAATTGAAGGGCTACAAGCAGAGACAAAGAATATATAGCAAGTAGATTACACGTCATACTGAGACACTTTTTTTAATTAATTTTTTTTAAGTTTTTATTTTTCACGCAAGAATAATGCACCAACTAGCAAAGCAGGCCTCGCAGGGCCAAATAGGCATCAAAAACACATAAAGCGTAAAGGGGGGGTTCTCACAGGGAAACATCAGTGTCTCAAGTAGCAGAGGGGTGGAAGGGGGGAACACGATCAAAATAAGCCCCAGCCGGGGAACTATAGCAAAACAGTCTTCAGTGTCCCGAAATAATGGGGTCATAAAAAATAAAAGTAAAATATGACAGAAAGACATCGTAACTTCGCTAGAGTCAAAGAGTCCTCAGAGACAGCATGTAAAACACTAAAATCAAAAATAAAGGACTGCTCTCATCCAGTGTCCAGGAACAGCGGCCGTCGTGGGGCAGGCAGGGAGAGGCATAGCAGGCGAGGCTCGTCAGTGAGAAAAAATACCGGCAGATCAAGTAGGCCAGCACCCACACCACCACACCGATTTTCATCCACACAGGTGAAGGCCTTGTGCAGCGCCAGAGCAAGAAACGGCAGGAGGGGTCCATTCAGCTTCTCGTTCACTGATGGAAGGGGATAGTCGGTCTCCTCCAGAACCCTTTTGGCGCCAGCGGGTACCACCAGCGCACCCATCAGCTCCGTCCAAGTAGATTCTTGACACGCGGACACCACAAGAGCACACCGCGAGAACAGCTCTCCCCTCGGGTAAATGGGCTGCAAGACCTTGTGAACCGGTACCTCCTCTATGTCCTCCAGCCTTGCGGCCTCCGCTCTCTCAGGCAGCTCATCACTGCGCGACATCACTGTGAGTTGTCCGCCCCCGGAACCGCCGCCGTCTGAAACTTCAGCTTCCCGGCCGGAGCGCAGCATGGCCATGATGCGGCAAATGTCGCCTCGCGTCAGGGGCCCGCATTATCCCCCAGCATCTGCAGCAAGGCATCCAGTACAGCCGGGAGACGTGGGCCCTCCGTCCCCACAGCTATCGACATGGTCCCCTGCGGATTCAGGGCAGCGAGGCTTAAAGCTGGGAGTCAGTGGGGGCCAAGAAGTAGGTCGCAAAATGGCCGCTGTCAGCACACTAGCCAGAGATAGCGTCCGGCAGGTAAGACTCTGGACCGGAGGGGGGGGAAACGGGCTCCGGTCGGTGCACTCCCAGTGGCCGGCCACCCAGGATCCTCGGGTGAGGGTACTCAGCGGTTAAAAGTCCAAAATATGCCCGGGCAGAAGAAAACGTTGCGGAGCTCCAGCAGCATGCGACCTCTCCCTCCAGCAGCCGGCCACGCCCCCCCCTGAGACACTTTTCAGCCAATCATAGGAAATAGAAACAAAATCACAAACGGCCATTATTAATATGTAATCGTAGAACTCCCAGAAATGTGGTAAAATCCAGTACATGAAACTCAACTAGCCACTAGAGCAGTGGTTCTCAAACGTTTTGGGGTTGTTGTTAGTGATGAGCCGAACACCCCCCGTGTTTGGTTCGCATTTGAACAATTTCAAAAGTTCGAGTTCGAACTTGAAGACGAACCGAACTCAATGCAAGTCAATGGGACTCAAAAGTTCAATTTTTAGAGTGCCCTCCAAGAGGGCATATATGCAAGATATTTGCCATAAAAGGTGTATGGGGGTCCGGGTAGTGCCCTGGGGGACAGGAAACAAGGACAAAAAGTTTTAAACAAAACGTTTTTAAAGGAACAGTGAGTTTTCCATGAAATAAGGGTTAAAAATAAAAACAAAAAATTCCTTCAAATATCGTGCCTAGGAGGTCCCCATAACCTGCCCGTGAAGTGGCGGATTTGTAGGATGTATAGAAACATTTAAAAACAAAAAATTACTTTTCAAATGACGGTAAACGGTATTCCTTTAATCTATTCAACTACAATCTAAACAACTGCTTGGGGCGGCAGCCTGTATGAAAAGACATTTTAGGACACACAGAACAAGTTTAGTGATTTTTGGGCTAAATTGTGGTGAAACTTATGCAGGCTTTGGATGAAAGTAACAATAGGTGCTTTAAAAGTGGGCCTTTAGTGTCGGCAACAGTGCAGTCACACCGTAACCCCTCTGTGGTATTGTGGAAGAGTAAAAAACAATGGTGCAAAATCGTGCATATAATCAGTTGGACACAGACACAGTTGGATCACCAAATCTGTACTCCGTCTTTACTTTTGATCTAGGAAAAAAAATCAAAAAGGAGAGTACATTGCTTAGTATTTTAATAAAAAAATTCTTTAAAATTCTTCAACAAAAAGCACACTCACATTCTTTCAGGCACATAACAAAATGTGAATATAAACATTTGCCACAATGGCTCAGACCTCCCGAATTAAACGTCCGATGAACATCCAGGATCCACTTCCAAAGGTCCCAGGTCTCCTCGGATACGTTCCTCCCCGGGGTCTCCGAGCACACCGTCAGATGTTTCAATCTTTTTCAATAAGTCACTCGACGCGTTTCGTGGGAATGTCTGTCCCACTTCATCAGGAGTGTAAATCAGAATGTTTCAGTCCTTTTTCCCTTCAGTTTATAAAACTCTTTAAAATTGGGTCAAAGGCTTAACAGCTGAGGTTTCCAAGGTACCTTTTACTTTGTGCTGCAATAGATTAAAGAACTAAGACAAAAACTGTTTATTTGTATTGTTGAAGAGTGCAGGGTTGGACCATGCGGTCCTATATTAAAAAGATATGAATCTGGTAAAGGCGTCAGTGCACCCAAATATTGTGCCTTTGGTGGCAGCAAGTGCCTTCACACTGTAAGTAACCCCTCTGTGGTATTGTGGAAGAGTGCAGTGGTGGAGGTTTTGTGAATGCAGAAGAGATTCCCGATCTATTCAGCTACGTCAGCATCAGGGGATTGATAGCTGCTGATCCAGGACTGATTCATTTTTATAAATGTCAGCCGGTCTACAGAGTCGGTGGACAGACGCACTCTTTTGTCTGTGACAAAACCTCCAGTGGCACTGAACGTCCTTTCAGAAAGCACGCTGGATGAAAGGCAACCTAGTAGCTGCATAGCATATTGGCTACGTTCTGGCCAGTGATCCAATCTCAACATCCAGTAAGCCAGTGGATCATCTGCTGGAAAGGTATCCAGGTCTGCCCTTGCCCCTAGGTAGTCCTGCACCATACGGTGAAGACGCTGGCAATGGGTGCCTACATTTGACGTCCCTGGGCGTCGTGGACTAAAACAATTTTAAAAATGCATCAGTCAAGCGGCCCCGTCCTTCACCGCTCTTCCTCTGATCATCCACAGCCTCAGAAGCACCTGTGTCATCACTTGGTAACCTACCAGTGCCTGTAAAAGGTGTTACACATGTGTCGCTTTAGAGCGTCCTCAAGTTTTTTCATCCTGTCCTCCCTCTGTGAGGGCAGGATGAGTTCTGCAACTTTACCCTTGTATCGTGGATCAAGAAGGCTTGCCAACCAGTAATGATCCCTCTCCTTGATAGCACGAATCCTGGGGTCCTTTACCAGGCTTTGCAGGATAAGGGAGCCCATGCAGCGTAGGTTGGAGGTGGCATTAGCTTCCGAGTCTTCCTGGTCAATGAGGAGGATGACCCCATCGTGCACTTCCTCCTCCCAGCCACGTACTAGTCCTTGGGTTTCTGGGCACACGAAACCCTCCCTTGAGGAATCCCCACCTCCAATGCCCCCACTACTTAAATATTCCTCCTCCTCCTCATCCTCCTCCTGTCTGATCTGAGGACCCGCATGAATGCTGTCTGCGTAAAGACTGGGGCCTTGAGAGCTAGGGAAGGCCTCCTCTTCCTCCTGCTGCTCTGCCTCTAGTGCCACATCTATAATTCCCCGCAGAGTGCGCTCCAGCAGGAACACTAAAGGAATTGTGTCACTGATGCATGCACTGTCCCTGCTCACCATCCTCGTTGCCTCCTCAAATGGCGACAGTACAGTGCATGCATCCTTGATCATCAGCCATTGCAGGGGGGAAAAAAACAAGTTGACCTGAACCTGTCCTTGTGCCATACTCACACAGGTACTCGTTGATGGCCCTCTACTGCTTGTGCAGACGCTGCAGCATTGCTAATGTCGAGTTCCACCTGGTGGGCATGTCACAGATCAGACGGTTTGTGGGAAGGTGGAATTCTCTTTGAATTTCTGCCAGGCGAACACTTGCTTGGAATGACCATCTGAAGTGGCTGCAGTCTTTTCTGGCCTGGCTGAGAAGCTCTGCCAGTCCTGGGTACCTGGTTAGGAAACGCTGTACCACCAGATTTAGGACGTGTGCTAGGCATGGTACATGCGTCAACTTACCCAGGCGTAGGGCGGAGAGAAGGTTGCTGCCATTATCACAGATGACAATTCCCAGCTGAAGCTGGCATGGTGTTAACCGTCTCTGCACCTGCCCCTGCAGAGCAGACAGAATTTCTGGCCCGGTGTGGCTCCTGTCCCCTAAACAAACCAGCTCAAGCACTGTATGGCATCATTTTGCTTGAGCCATTGTGTAGCCCCTGTCAGGCATCGGTTTAACTGCCACTTCACCAGAGACACAGAAGGAGGAGTAGGTGGAAGAGGGAGAGGTGGTGGTGGAGCAGACAGACCTCATACAAGCAGCTTTCTGGAGGCGTGGTGGATGAACAAGCTCCAGCACAGAGCCCCATCTTGGATCCCTCCCAGCTGCAATCAGAGTTACCCAGTGTGCCGTGAAGGAACTATAACGGCCCTGTCCATGCTTGCTGTACCACGTGTCTAAAGTCACGTGCACCGTGCTGCTGACTGCCTTTCCCAATGACTCCATAACATTTTCTTCCACGTGCTGGTATAGTTCTGGAATGGCCTTCCATGAAAAGAAATGGCATTTTGGAACCTGCCACTGTGGTACAGCACATTCAGCAAATTCACGGAAGGAAGCAGAGTCCACCAGCTGGAAAGGCAGCAGCTGTAATGCGAGTAATTTTGCTAAACTGGCATTTAGACGCTGTGCTTGGGGATGGTTGGGACTATATTTTCTGTTACGCTGCAGCAGCTGGGGCAACGTAATCTGACTGTGTAAATCTTCAACTGATGGGATGATGTCACATTGTGAGGAAGAACCTGGTACATCCATTACTGTAGCATCATCCCTGTCAGTGGAGGTTGGAGTCAATGACATGGCAGGACATATAGTGGGGGTAGAGACAGGTGAGGAGGAGGACCTACGCAACAGGATGCGTGGCAGGTGGCCATATGTCGCCTCAAGCACGTGGTACCCAAGCGTCCGTGTCTTTCCCACGCTTGATCCTCATCTGACATAGATTACAAATAGCAACGGTGCGGTCTGCTGCACATTTCTTAAAGAACTCCCAGACAGCAGAGTTCCTGGATGTGTGCTTTGAGACAACAGCTCTCTGCACCTGAGCAGCTCTGACATCTGATGCCTTGGACTGGCTATGCTACGGTTGGTCATAGAGGACGTTGTACCTCGTGTTTGTTGTGCCTCCTCCTCCTCACTTGACTCCTCTGGTCGATCAGGCACCCAGGTGGAGTCAGTGACCTCATCATCATTGTCATCACATCCTATCTCCTCGTCACTGGAGCCAACTTGGCAGTATGCTGCAGCTGCTGGGGCAACATGAGTGCCCGTTATTTGTGTGTCATCACTGGCACCCCCTTCCTCTAGGTTGATTATACTCCCTTCCTCAACCTCAGAGATTGAATCAGAGCACTGTACTTGCCAGCACCAGTTAGAAAGGACAAGCGTGCCCCTGCAGAGGATGCACCACATCCACGACGACCAGAGGCACAGCCTCCCGACACAGAGGCTGCTTGCCCCTTATCTGTGTCTGGGAGTGTCTGCCTGTCCTTTTTGGTCTTTCTGACATGGTGAGTGATATATAGATTAAAGATATGCAGAACTCTGATTCAACTCTGGTATAAAGATTAAAGATTTCCAGAACTCTGGTATAACTCAGTGAGACACCCTAATAGCTGGCAGCCAGTGACAAGACACAGATTACAATTCCCAGAAATCTCCTCTAAATCAGTGAGACCCCCTGATGGGTGGCATTGAGAACACACAGATTACAACAATTCCCAGATATTTTGTAGAAATTACTGACCCCAAAATAGTTGCTGGGAGTGAGAAGACACAGATTACAACAATTCCCAGATATTTAGTTTAAATGACTGACCCCCAAAATAGTTGGTGGCAGTGAGAACACACAGATTACAACAATTCCCAGATATTTAGTATAAATGACTGACCCCCCAAAATAGTTGGTGGCAGTGAGAACACACAGATTACAACAATTCCCAGATATTTTGTAGAAATGAGACCCCAAAATAGATGCTGGCAGTGAGAACACACCGATTACCACAATTCCCAGATATTTTGTAGAAATGAGACCCCCAAAATAGTTGGTGGCAGTGAGAACACACAGATTACAACAATTCCCATATATTTTGTACAAGTGAGAACCCCCCCAATAGCTGGTGGCAGACTGGCAGTGAGAACACACGCTAACAGAACAATCTCCTCTCAAAAAACATGCGAACAGGCGATGTTCGAATCGAACTCCGAACCGATCGGACCGAACAGCTCATCCCTAGTTGTTGTCCCCCTTGACTCCCAGACTACATCCCTAGTGACCCCATACACACATACACCTTATTTTTGGTAAAAAGTACACTGTAAATTCAAAATGGGGAAGCTAATCTAACATGCTTACATCCTCACCCTTTTTCCTTAATGCCCCTGTGGATCTTACTACTGCTCCCAGGGGGGCGGCCCTGCCCACTTTGGGAATCACTGCTCTAGAGCAGGGCTCAAAATTTGGAAATGCATACACAGACAGCACAATACATTATTTTGTCCTGCTTATTCCGGCAGCCCCTCCCCCTCCAGGCTGCACTGTGGCAGGGATCCGCTGCCTAACCTGACCCAGCTCGTCTCTGTCAATGGCAGGGGGTGGAGAGGAGCTTCCCTGCCTCCTCACTCTGCTCACACTCGGGTCTAATGACTGGGTATACATCTATCTGGGGTCTGATGACTGGGTATACATGTATCTGGGGTCAGATGTCTGGGTATTAGTGTTATTTTTGTAACTTGTATTCTAAATAAAACCTTTTAACAGTGTAATTTCAGAAGATTTAAGGGTGTGTGTTTAGGGGCAGAGTTAAGGGCTGGGTAGGGATTAGGTGGAGCAATTTGTGGCTAGTAACTCTTATGGACTGGTTAGTAGCTTGGGACTTGAAATTTTGAGCCCTGCACTAGAGTATCAGGAACATATCTTTGAGGTATGTTAAAACTTTGCATAGAGATGTGAATTTTTAACTTAGGTAAGCCTACTTTAAATTCCTTCCTAGTTTTGCGTACACGTCCAACACAGATAAGAAACATGACAAGTTAACCCCTTTAAATTGTTTTAAAACATAAGGAGGTCAGCAATAGGGATGTGCGTTTCGGGTTTTGGAATTTCGGAATTTTCACGAAATTTCCCGATTCGTGTTTTCGGATTCGGCCAAATTTCCGAATCGGGTCGGACCCGAAAACCGATAGATCCGAAAAGTTTTCCGAGCCAAAACGAAAAATTTTCAGATTTTTTGAATGGACTTGAAATGTGTCAAATCAAAATTTATTTTTGCTCTATTCATGATTTTGGTTCCATTCGTGATTTCGGTTCCATTTCGGTAATTCTGGAAATCGTATATTTAACTATTATCGGTTATATCGCTGATTCTGTAAATTTTGTATTTGTAAATGCGAATCACTTGTTTCTTGTGGCATTCGGGTCAGTTTAGCGTTTTTTAAATCGTTTTGTTCATTTTTTTTGTTCCTTGGCTTTCATACCATTTTAATATGAATAAATAAAGTTGTGAAATGTATATTCAATTATTCATAAGAAAAAAAGGATCTTTATTTAATAAAAAAAAACACGATAGAATCGCCAGAATTATCGTAGACACTTTGAAACGAGGAGAACAGACGTTCCGAAAAAACGAAAATTTCCAAAATTTCCGAAAAGTCGATACAGAAAACGAGCAAAGTGACCCGAAAACATGAAAAATGGTCGATATTCTGAAAAAAAAATGTACACGAAAAACGAGCCGAACCGAACCGAATTGAAACAGAAATCGGTCGAAACGAGCCGAATCGAAAATTTTAAACATCCGAACAAATCGAACCGAATCGAACCGAAAAAAAAATCGGTGCACAAGCCTAGTCAGCAAACCTGGCCCTCCATGAGTAGACCAATGTAAAGGCAGCCTTAGTTGTAGCAACCAGTGGGGATATTAAAGATCCCCCAACGGCCGCAGTGCTGCATTAACCACTTGAATGCTAAGGACGCGCTCAGCGCGTCCTCAGCATTCCCGCTGGTGTGCTGAGGACGCGCTGAGCGCGTCCTCACATTGGGGTCAGCGTTCGGCCGGGTTCCGGCCGATCGCTGGCCCCTCCGGTGCGGGCTGACATCCTGGATGTCAGCCCGGCATCCGGACCACCAGCCGCCAGAATTAGGTGTCATCGCGGGGGCGCGATGACACCTAATTCAGGCGCCCCCCCCGCATGTGCGGAGGAGGCGCCTGAAAGGGAGGGGGGGGAGGTCCTTCGGACCTCTCTCCCTCCCGATCGGTGGCTCTGCGGGGCTTAACCCAGGCATCATTTGGAAGGGCACAGCCTGCCCTTCCAAATGATGCCTGGCATTAACCCCTGGGGAGCTGGATCGCGAATCGGCGGTGAAAAGCGCCGGTTCGCGATCCTTTCCCGGAGCTGGCCGACATCTTGGATGTCGGCCAAGCCTCCGGGAACTCCCCCAGAGGACTGGCGTCATCGTGCGTAGCACGATGACGCCAGTCCTAGAGTTAACCCCTAACTGCCACCAACTGTGGAGATAGGGAGTTCCAATGAACTCCCTATCTCCCGATCCGTGGCAGTTAGGGGTTAAATTTTGGTATGGTTGGATCGGCCAGAGCATGGCCGTTCCAACGATACCAAACATGAAAGTGTAAAATTTTGTAAAAAAAAAAAAAAAATGAAAAATAAAAATTAAAAAAAATAAATAAATAAATAAACACTTTTTTTTTATTTTTTTGGGTTTGTTAATGCAGCAATATTGTTCCCATTTCAATTATAATGTGAACAATGATGCTGCACTAACGATTTTTGTATGCGGTGCGTTTGTTAAAAATAGTGTCATTTTCCCCAAAAAAAAATGTAACGAGACCCCATCTCTAATTTTTTTAACAAGCGCACCCCATACAAAATATAACCGCAATTGCTCGCATGTTAAAATGTGAAAAAAACACTTTACACGTTGTAAATTATTGAAAATACATATTTTATTGCATTTTTTGTTATAATATACAGACATGACATAACGTATACATATAATAATGACATATTATGAATCTACTGAGTCTGACGGAAAGAACGATATATAATATGTCTGGTCATATACTAAAATAAGCCTTCAAAACACGTTTAAACATGATGCGCAAAACAGGTAAAAATGACCTCAGCACAGGGGCGGGAAAAGCCTCAGCAGCGAAAGGGTTAATTGGCTCAAATTTATTTTCCTGCAGAGATCTAGTTCTTCATCCCTTTCTCTTATTTCCAACGTGTTTCTGCTTTGAACGTATTTGTTCCACCTCCCCCTCTTGCCTCGATAACATAACCCCTGGCCATACAATATATACAAAGGGTTTATTCACTAAGCCAGGAATTATGGAAAAGACCAAAATATAAGGGTTGGAAACTGAGATGTAATCTCTCATTTTTCTATGTTGTTGTAAACGGAGAAAATTGCTTTGTTAGTGCTACGGTGGCCTTTGTGTTCGTGAATAGCCCCTTTTGTGCAGTTAGGTGTTATTGTCACTATATAGGACTATACACAGAACACAAGGTCACCCATTAAGGCTAATGTCAGACGAATGCAGTGATCATGTCCGTGTTGCCGCACAGTTTAACGTCCGTCGTGGCATAGAATCATGAGTAGGGATGAGCTGTTCGGTTCGAACCGTTCGGAGTTCGACCCGAACTTAGCCTGTTCGATTAGATCGCGAACACCAAACATTTCCAGGTGTTCGCCGCATGTTCGACCACAATGGACCACAATGCATTTTCCCACTGGCCTGAAGCTCGTAATTGGCTACAGCCGTGCACCTGACCACAGGTCTGGTGCAAGACAGGTTCAACACTATGCCAATCACGGCTCAGAGTCCTGATTGGGCAAATTTTGCCCAATCATGGGCTCACAGAGCTAAGTCCCGCAGAACACTATATAACGTTTCCACGCGCCGATTCTGCACGCATTTCAGAGGAGATTTCAGAGGAGATAGTTGTGTGTTTTTACTGCCGGTCTGCCACACTACTGGGGGGTCTGGGGGGGTCTCATTTCTACCAAATATCAGGGAATTTAGGTGATGTGTGTCTTGTCACTGTGCCAGTAAGTTTTTTTGGGGTTTACAACTTTCTTTAAAACATTTGTGAATTGAGGTGATCTTCTGTGTCTTGTCATTGTGCCAGCAAGTCTTTTTGGGTCTAATTTCTACCAAATATCAGGGAATTTAGGTGATGTGTGTCTTGTCACTGTGCCAGCAAATCTTTTTGGGGCTCACTAATTTCTTTAAAACATTTGTGAATTGAGGTGATCTGTGTCTTGTCACACAGCCAAAACCACGCAGTATTTTGGGGCTCACTAATTTCTTTAAAACATTTGTGAATTGAGGTGATCTGTGTCTTGTCACACAACCAGTACCACGCAGTATTTTGGGGCTCACTAATTTCTTTAAAACATTTGTGAATTGAGGTGATCTGTGTCTTGTCACACAGCCAGTACCACGCAGTATTTTGGGGCTCACTAATTTCTTTAAAACATTTGTGAATTGAGGTGATCTGTGTCTTGTCACACAGCCAAAACCACGCAGTATTTTGGGGCTCATTAATTTCTTTAAAATATTTGTGAATTGAGGTGATCTGTGTCTTGTCACTGTCACGGATCCCTCTGATTACCAAAATAGTGGTCCCTTTACGCAGACCGCTCTCTACCCTTCCGATCCTTGAATGGTCGGCAAAACTAGAAAGACAATTAACCAGACAATAGATAGACAAGAGGTAACACCAGACAGAGGTACAGAATAGGGTATTGTCACGAATCCTTCTGACTACCAAGATAGTGATCCCTTTATGTAGATCGCTCTCTACCCTTCCGATCCTTGAATGGTCGGCAAAACTAGATAGACAATTAACCAGGTAATAGATAAACAAAGGGAAACACCAGACAGGGGTACAGACCAGAGTATACGTTCTCCCTAGGACCTTAGTTATAGCAGAGGAAATCTGATGTGTGCTTAGGGTGCCACATAGACTGACCTCGGTACCAACGTTAAGGGCAGAACCAAGAGCAGAGTAAATGCCAATACCAGGGGTTATACACAGAATGGTTTGTTTGCCAATGCCAGGGGTCATGCACAGGAGGGTTCGTTTGCCAGTGCCAAGGGTCATACACAGGAGGTTTCGTTTGCCAATGCCAAGGGTCATACACAGGAGGGTTCGTTTGCCAATGCCAAGGGTCATACACAGGAGGGTTCGTTTGCCAATGCCAAGGGTCATACACAGGAGGGTTCGTTTGCCAATGCCAAGGGTCATACACAGGAGGGTTCGTTTGTCAGAAGCAAGGTTAGATACAGAAATAGCCAAAATACACAAGAGCTCTGCGGGAAGTGAATACCACGTCAGGGCACCGGCATGGTAGTGAGACTGGGCTTTAAACCCGGCGGGTCCGCGTCATAACGCCAGGCCCCGCCCCTCGGCGTCCCACGTGAGCGCACCCGGTAGCGTTCATCATTCGGCGCCTGGCCAGCGAGCAGCGAGGAATCTGCTGCCAGGCGCCCCAGCCCCTGACCAGCCGTGACAGAACCCCCCTCCACGGGCGGCCACTGGACGACCCCCAGGGGCACGGGGGTGCGCCAAATAGAAGGCCTTCACTAGCCTAGGAGCATGGACTTCTGCAGCCGGAATCCAAGAACGATCCTCCGGACCGTAACCCACCCAATCGACCAAGTACTGCAAGGACCCCCTAGATATCCTGGCACCCAGAATGGCCTTAACCTCGAACTCCTCCTCACCCTCCACAGAGACAGGAGGCGGTGGAGCATGGACCTTGGTGTACCGGTTACACAACAACGGCTTCAAAAGGTGTACATGGAACATTATGTATCTTAAAATGGGAGGGTAACGCCAAAGCATAGGAGACAGGGTTGATTCGCCGCAGAATCTTATAGGGGCCGATATACCTAGGAGCCAACTTCATGGAAGGCACTAAGAGCTTAATGTTACGTGAAGAAAGCCAAACCCTGTCCCCACTTGATACACGGGTGCCTGCCTCCTGTGTCTGTCGGCCTTGGTTTTCTGGATGGCACTACTCTCCTCCAGTGCCCGTCTCACTCTCCCCCAAGTCTCTTTCAATGATGCCAGTTGCTCATCCAAAGCAGGAATCGTGGTATCAGGAAACGTAGCGGGGAGCACGGGAGGATCAAAACCATAAACAGCGAAGAAAGGAGAATGTCCTGTGGACTCACTCACTGCACTGTTCAAGGCATACTCGGCCCATGGTAACAGGTCTGACCAGTTATCTTGTTGTTCTGATATAAAGCACCTGAGATATTTCTCTCTATATTTTGGTTTGCTCGTTCTGCTGCTCCGTTGGTCTGGGGGTGATAGGCCGAAGAGAAAGAGAGGTCTATCCCCACGTTCTTACAAAACCCTCTCCAGAATCTGGAGATGAATTGGGTCCCCCTATCAGAGACTATCTCCAGAGGGACACCGTGCATGCGGACCACGTTGGAAATGAATATGGGCACCAGTTCGGCTGCCGAAGGTAGTTTCCGAAGAGGAACATAGTGACCCATCTTGGAAAATCGATCTATGACCGTAAGTATCACTGTATTCCCTCTTGACTCAGGTAAATCTACTATAAAATCCATGGCTACATGTGACCATGGTCGTTCGGGGATCGGCAAAGGCTGGAGTAACCCAATGGGTGCTGTTTTGGGACTTTTCTGCCTTGTGCACACTTCGCACACGGCAACGTAATCCTTGACATCTCGGCGCAACGTGGGCCACCAGAGGAGTTTACTGATATTGGACACAGTCTTGGTGATACCCATATGCCCAGAAGTTTTATTATCATGATAGATGTTAAGTACTTCCTCTCTTTCGTTCTCAGGTACAAAGAGTTTCGCAGGAGGTTTTCCCCCAGGAGCTGCACCCTGGACGGTCTGCAACCTTTTCATTAGGGGAGACGAGACACTAATCGTGGTAGAGGCTATAATCCTTTCTTGGGGTACAATGGGATGCTGATCTTGGATATTGTGTTCATAAGACTCATACTGTCTCGACAATGCGTCTGCTTTAATGTTTCTGGACCCAGGTCTATAGGTAAGTACGAAATTAAAACTTGAAAGAAACAATGACCATCTCGCTTGTCTGGAATTTAAACGTTTAGCATCACCAATGTACGTGAGATTCTTATGATCGGTTATGATAACGATGGGGTCCTTAGACCCCTCTAATAAGTATCTCCATTCGGCCAAGGCCGAGATGACTGCTAACAATTCTCTATTTCCAATGTCATAGTTCTTCTCTGCCGGGGACAATTTCCGAGAATAGAATCCGCATGGATGCAAGGGTTTGTCGGGTGCCTCCCTTTGGGACAAGACTGCGCCAAGACCTAGTTCGGAGGCGTCAACTTCTACTTGGAAAGGCAGAGCCGGATCTGGATGTCGGAGAACAGGAGCAGTAGTGAATGCCTGCTTAAGTGTCTCAAAGGCTTGAGTGGCTTGAGGTGTCCATTTCTGATTTCTCACCCCTTTCTTGGTCATAGCCGTGAGGGGAGCTACCAAGGCCGAAAAATCTTTAATGAACCTTCGATAATAGTTCGTAAACCCAGAAACCTCTGAATGGCTTTAAGCCCTTGGGGTAGAGGCCAGTCAAGAATAGCTGAGAGCTTTTTAGGGTCCATTTGAAAACCCTCAGGGGTTATTATATAACCAAGGAATTGCACAGTTTCTATGTCGAATAGACATTTTTCTAATTTACAGTACAATCCAGCCTTCAATAGTTTTTCCAATACTTGTTTTACGTGGACATGATGAGTGTCCACATCAGGAGAGTATATCAGGATGTCATCCAGATATACTATGACGAATTCTTGCAAAAAATCCCTTAGGGTGTCGTTTATAAGGTCCTGGAAAACGGCTGGCGCATTACACAACCCAAAAGGCATCACCAGGTATTCATAATGCCCGCTACGTGTATTAAAAGCCGTTTTCCATTCATCTCCCTTTTTAATCCTGACCAGGTTGTACGCTCCGCGTAAATCAAGCTTCGTATAAACACGGGCCCCTTTTAATCGGTCGAACAATTCTGTTATGAGAGGTATGGGATATGCATTTCTTATAGTTATCCTGTTCAAACCTCTATAATCGATGCAAGGTCGCAGATCTCCCTCTTTTTTGGAAACAAAAAAGAAACCTGCTCCTGCTGGAGAAGAGGACCGTCTAATGAATCCTCGTTCCAGATTCTCCCTTATGTATTCCTCCATAATGTCGTTCTCTTTTTGTGATAAAGGGTATACGTGACCCCTAGGAGGCATCGTACCGGGGAGTAAATCAATAGCACAGTCATATGGACGATGTGGTGGTAGGACCTCAGTCCTGGCTTTAGAGAACACCTCCTTTAATGCCAGGTAACATTCAGGGACCTCTGTGGACAAAGGAGGGGCTGTGGCAATATTGAGGCTACCAATCACATTAACTCTGACTAGGCACTTAGACTGACAACTTTGACCCCAACATTTTATGTCTCTCAGGACCCAATCGACAACCGGGTTGTGCTCTGTTAACCATGGAAACCCAAGAACGACAGGACATGAGGGTGATTCAATAATTTGAAATCTTATTGTCTCCTGGTGCAAAATTCCTGTTTTCATACATACATCGATAGTGTCGTGAGTGATATGTGGGCATGACAGGGGTTTACCATCTATGGCCTCCACCATTAGAGGTCTCTCTTTAAGAACCAGAGGTAAGAGGTTTTTGGCAGCAAAATTCTTATCCATGAAATTGCCTGAGGCCCCAGAGTCTAGGAACGCCTCAGTCTTGAGGTGAACCCCCTCCCAGGTTAGGGAGATTGGTAACAGAATCCTGGATTTTTTTTTCTCATTGTCCACAAAGGAGGCATACAGAGAACCAATAACCTGGGTATTGGCTGTTCTTTGACCCAGTTTGCCATATTCACCCCTACTAACCCTGGGTCTCTGAGGACACTGAAGGCGGAAGTGATCTGCCCCTGCACAATAGAAGCAGAGTCCCTTTTCTCTTCTGTGCGCTCTTTCTGCTTCTGAAATACCCGTTTTCCCTATTTGCATGGGTTCAACAACTGGTAAATCTGTTCTCACATTATCCGAGGTACCTGACATACTGGTGCGTCTGGGTAATGAGGGTAAAGGAGGCAAGACCCTTCTGGGTCTGTCTCTGGGGTGTCTCCTTTCCCTAATTTGGTCGTCCATGGCTATACAAAAATCTATCAGGTGGTCTAGATTCTCTGGTAATTTTAAGGGAGCCAGCTCAAACATAAAAGCCTCGTTCAAACCTTCGGTAAAGGCTAAGGTTAAAACGTCGTTCGGCCAAAGCACCTCAGAAGTCAAAGTCTTAAACTCGATGGCATAGTCTGCAACCCTCTTATTGCCTTGTTTGATGTGAAACAAAGACCTACCCGCATTGGTAGCCCTTCTAGAGGGATCAAAGGTACGTTTTAACTCAGAGGTAAAACCCTCATAATCGTAGATGATGGGTTTCTTATTTTCCCACAACGGCGTAGCCCACAATAAAGCTTTTTCTGTTAAATGATTAATCAGATATCCTACTTTGGCTTTATCAGACATACAAGAACCAGGGTTGTTCTCAAACAAGATCTCGAGTTGAGTCAAAAACCCCGGCATAAGTTTGGTGTACCATCATAGCGTAGGGGTGCCTTCATACTAAGCCTATGTCCCTCAGGGGAGACGGAACTGACCCTAGGTAATGCTGGATCTGGAGGGTTTGAGGTACCTGTATTGGACCGATTTAACAGGGTTTGCAGAGCGAGAGAAATCTGGTCCATCCTATGGTCCTGTTCCTCTTGTCTGGCTGCGATACGTGCCAGCTGGTTAGAGAGGTCTGCGGGATCCATTGGCCCTGACGTAATGTCACGGATCCCTCTGATTACCAAAATAGTGGTCCCTTTACGCAGACCGCTCTCTACCCTTCCGATCCTTGAATGGTCGGCAAAACTAGAAAGACAATTAACCAGACAATAGATAGACAAGAGGTAACACCAGACAGAGGTACAGAATAGGGTATTGTCACGAATCCTTCTGACTACCAAGATAGTGATCCCTTTATGTAGATCGCTCTCTACCCTTCCGATCCTTGAATGGTCGGCAAAACTAGATAGACAATTAACCAGGTAATAGATAAACAAAGGGAAACACCAGACAGGGGTACAGACCAGAGTATACGTTCTCCCTAGGACCTTAGTTATAGCAGAGGAAATCTGATGTGTGCTTAGGGTGCCACATAGACTGACCTCGGTACCAACGTTAAGGGCAGAACCAAGAGCAGAGTAAATGCCAATACCAGGGGTTATACACAGAATGGTTTGTTTGCCAATGCCAGGGGTCATGCACAGGAGGGTTCGTTTGCCAGTGTCAAGGGTCATACACAGGAGGTTTCGTTTGCCAATGCCAAGGGTCATACACAGGAGGGTTCGTTTGCCAATGCCAAGGGTCATACACAGGAGGGTTCGTTTGCCAATGCCAAGGGTCATACACAGGAGGGTTCGTTTGTCAGAAGCAAAGTTAGATACAGAAATAGCCAAAATACACAAGAGCTCTGCGGGAAGTGAATACCACGTCAGGGCACCGGCATGGTAGTGAGACTGGGCTTTAAACCCGGCGGGTCCGCGTCATAACGCCAGGCCCCGCCCCTCGGCGTCCCACGTGAGCGCACCCGGTAGCGTTCATCATTCGGCGCCTGGCCAGCGAGCAGCGAGGAATCTGCTGCCAGGCGCCCCAGCCCCTGACCAGCCGTGACAGTCACACAGCCAAAACCACGCAGTATTTTGGGGCTCATTAATTTCTTTAAAATATTTGTGAATTGAGGTGATCTGTGTCTTGTCACACAGCCAAAACCACGCAGTATTTTGGGGCTCACTAATTTCTTTAAAACATTTGTGAATTGAGGTGATCTGTGTCTTGTCACACAGCCAAAACCACGCAGTATTTTGGGGCTCATTAGTTTCTTTAAAATATTTGTGAATTGAGGTGATCTGTGTCTTGTCACACAACCAGTACCACGCAGTATTTTGAGGCTCACTAATTTCTTTAAAACATTTGTGAATTGAGGTGATCTGTGTCTTGTCACACAACCAGTACCACGTAGTATTTTGGGGCTCACTAATTTCTTTAAAACATTTGTGAATTGAGGTGATCTGTGTCTTGTCACACAACCAGTACCACACAGTATTTTGGGGCTCACTAATTTCTTTAAAACATTTGTGAATTGAGGTGATCTGTGTCTTGTCACACAACCAGTACCATGCAGTATTTTGGGGCTCACTAATTTCTTTAAAACATTTGTGAATTGAGGTGATCTGTGTCTTATCACACAGCCAAAACCACGCAGTATTTTGGGGCTCACTAATTTCTTTAAAACATTTGTGAATTGAGGTGATCTGTGTCTTGTCACTCAACCAGTACCACGCAGTATTTTGGGGCTCACTAATTTCTTTTAAAAATTTGTGAATTGAGGTGATCTGTGTCTTGTCACACAACCAGTACCACGCAGTATTTTGGGGCTCACTAATTTCTTTAAAACATTTGTGATTTGAGGTGATCTGTGTCTTGTCACACAACCAGTACCACGCAGTATTTTGGTGCTCACTAATTTCTTAAAAACATTTGTGAATTGAGGTGATCTGTGTCTTGTCACACAACCAGTACCACGCAGTATTTTGGGGCTCACTAATTTCTTTTAAACATTTGTGAACTGAGGTGATCTGTGTCTTGTCACACAACCAGTACCTCGCAGTATTTTGGGGCTCACTAATTTCTTTAAAACATTTGTGAATTGAGGTGATCTGTGTCTTGTCACACAACCAGTACCACGCAGTATTTTGGGACTCACTAATTTCTTTAAAACATTTGTGAATTGAGGTGATCTGTGTCTTGTCACACAACCAGTACCACGCAGTATTTTGGGGCTCACTAATTTCTTTAAAGCATTTGTGAATTGATGTGATCTGTGCCTTGTCACACAACCAGTACCACGCAGTATTTTGGGGCTTACTAATTTCTTTAAAACATTTGTGAATTGAGGTGATCTGTGTCTTGTCACACATCCAGTACCACGCAGTATTTTGGGGCTCACTAATTTCTTTAAAACATTTGTGAATTGAGGTGATCTGTGTCTTGTCACACCACCAGTACCACGAAGTATTTTGGGGCTCACTAATTTCTTTAAAACATTTGTGAATTGAGGTGATCTGTGTCTTGTCACACAACCAGTACCACGCAGTATTTTGGGGCTCACTAATTTCTTTTAAACATTTGTGAATTGAGGTGATCTGTGTCTTGTCACACAACCAGTACCACGCAGTATTTTGGGGCTCACTAATTTCTTTAAAACATTTGTGAATTGAGGTGATCTGTGTCTTGTCCCACAACCAGTACCACGCAGTATTTTGAGGCTCACTAATTTCTTTAAAACATTTGTGAATTGAGGTGATCTGTGTCTTGTCACACAACCAGTACCGCGCAGTATTTTGGGGCTCACTAATTTCTTTAAAACATTTGTGAATTGAGGTGATCTGTGTCTTGTCACACAACCAGTACCGCGCAGTATTTTGGGGCTCACTAATTTCTTTAAAACATTTGTGAATTGAGGTGATCTGTGTCTTGTCACACAACCAGTACCACGCAGTATTTTGGGGCTCACTAATTTCTTTAAAACATTTGTGAATTGAGGTGATCTGTGTTTTGTCACACAACCAGTACCACGCAGTATTTTGGGGCTCACTAATTTCTTTAAAACATTTGTGAATTGAGGTGATCTGTGTCTTGCCACACAACCAGTACCACGCAGTATTTTGGGGCTCACTAATTTCTTTAAAACATTTGTGAATTGAGGTGATCTGTGTCTTGTCACACAACCAGTACCACGCAGTATTTTGGGGCTCACTAATTTCTTTAAAACATTTGTGAATTGAGGTGATCTGTGTCTTGTCACACAACCAGTGCCACGCAGTATTTTGGGGCTCACTAATTTCTTTAAAACATTTGTGAATTGAGGTGATCTGTGTCTTGCCACACACCAGTACCACGCAGTATTTTGGGGCTCACTAATTTCTTTAAAACATTTGTGAATTGAGGTGATCTGTGTTTTGTCACACAACCAGTACCACGCAGTATTTTGGGGCTCACTAATTTCTTTAAAACATTTGTGAATTGAGGTGATCTGTGTCTTGCCACACAACCAGTACCACGCAGTATTTTGGGGCTCACTAATTTCTTTAAAACATTTGTGAATTGAGGTGATCTGTGTCTTGTCACACAACCAGTACCACGCAGTATTTTGGGGCTCACTAATTTCTTTAAAACATTTGTGAATTGAGGTGATCTGTGTCTTGTCACACAACCAGTGCCACGCAGTATTTTGGGGCTCACTAATTTCTTTAAAACATTTGTGAATTGAGGTGATCTGTGTCTTGCCACACAACCAGTACCACGCAGTATTTTGGGGCTCACTAATTTCTTTAAAACATTTGTGAAATGAGGTGATCTGTCTCTTGTCACTGGCTGCCAGCTATCAGTGTGTCTTACTGAGTTATACCAGAGTTCTTTAAATCTTTATACTAGAGTTGAATCAGAGTTCTGTATATATTAATCTATATCTCACTCACCATGTCTGAAAGAACAAAAAGGACAGGCAGACGCTCCCAGACACAGATAAGAGGGAAAGCAGCCCCTGTGTCGGGAGGCTGTGCCTCTGGTCGTGGTGGACGTGGTGCATCCTCTGCAGGGGCACGCTTGTCATTTCTAACTGGTGCTGGCCGTCTTAAGCAGCAGCAACATACAGAGGACTTGGAGAATTGGCTAACCAGGCCATCCTCCTCCTCCGAGTCCTCTGCCAGCCAGGCTTCTAGTGCTTTACAGTCCACCTCAGCTGCCAAAGCATCTAATGCAGCCTCCATGTTCACAGCTACTCCTGCCGTAGCCTCGCTGTCACTCACGGAGGAGTCAGCTGAATTGTTTGACTACAATGACAGTGACATGCTGCTTGAGGATGCGCAGCAAGTACAGTGCTCTGATTCAATCTCTGAGGTTGAGGAAGGGAGTATAATCAACCTAGAGGAAGGGGGTGTCAGTGATGACACACAAATAACTGGCACTCATGTTGCCCCAGCAGCTGCAGCATACTGCCAAGTTGGCTCCAGTGACGAGGAGATAGGGGGTGATGATGACAATGATGATGAGGTCACTGACTCCACCTGGGTGGCTGATCGAACAGAGGAATTAAGTGAGGAAGAGGGGGAGGAGGAGGCACAGCAAACACGAGGCACAACATCCTCTGTGACCAACCGTAGCACTAGCTAGTCAAAGGCATCACATGTCAGAGCTGCTCCGGTGCAGAGCGCTGTTGTCTCAAAGGACACACGCAGGAACTCTGTTGTCTGGGAGTTTTTTAAGAAATGTGCAGTAGAGCGCCACCGCGATGACATCTAATTGCTCCGCCGGGGTCCCCGAGTGCTGGGCTGACATCCAAGATGTCAGCCCGCACCGGGGGGCGCAGCAATCCGCCGGAATCCGGCGGATTGCTGCCTCCTGTGCATGGACACGCTCAGCGCGTCCATAGCACAGGAGAACCACTTGACTGGACGAGCTGAGCGCGCCCTTAGCAGCCAAGTGGTTAAAAACCTTTTTTTTAAACTTTTTGACCTTGTTTCCTGTCCCCCAGGGCACTACCTGGACCAACCATACACCTTTTATGGCAAATATCTAGCATATATGCCCTCTTGGAGGGCACTCTAAAAACCGAATTTTCAGCCCCATTGACTTGCATTGAGTTCGAGTTCGGGTTCGGGTTCGGAACCGAACATTTGGGGGGTTCGGGTTCGGAACCGAACATTTGGGAAGTTCGGGTTCGGGCCCGAACCGAACTCGGGGGGTGTTCGGCTCATCCCTAATCATGAGCAATAGAGACCCACACACGAAGTGCGTCCGCACCGAACTGCACAATGCACGTGGCAAATGGACGCAAGTTAGGCAAGAACGTAAAACCGCTACCATGGACGCGCAGAGTGCGCCACATCCGCGTAGCGTTCTGTGTGAGTGATGAGATGTCAGATGCAGTGCATTTGCGACGTTCAGCACCTCGACGCACACAATGACTTTTCATATCCTTTTTAATTTTTTACCATTTTTGATATTAATTTTATTTCCCATAGTTCCCTTTTTTTTTCTACGTCCGTCAAAAAACCACTGACCGTGCGGTGTCTACAGTATCTTCCGTCAGTACGTTTGCCCGTTATGCATGGACGCATCTGACATTAGCCTTAGACTGGACGAAAGGAAATGCAGCCTAAAGCATAGTGTAATGGGAGCTATATCGCTTCCCCAAGAGTAGCGGAGTTAGGATCCTTAAGGGCAACAATACTTTCTAGATAAACACAGAAACTGCACAAAATACAGGTATAATTCAAGAACCAAGAGACTCAAAGGACTAGCTGAAGTGCCTCTAGGCTCTAAGGGTTTCGTGACCGACAGAAAGCCTAGGACATACTCAGAAACATGATATGATGAATGACAGTTCAGTTCGTGAAGTATGCAAGGTGCAGGGCAGTCAGGAATGCAGAAACCAAACGGCGAGTGATCAACCCAGCAACCAGCACGGGGTTAAATCACTAAACCACGCAGACAGACAAATACACACGATAGAGATTGTGAATAGTCAAAGCCAAGCCGGGTCAAATACAGGAGCTGGAATCTCATACAAGCAGGGTCGTCACCAGGGAATTAAATCAGATACAGGACGTAGCGGTGCATGAACTAAACTCCACAACAGGGCATTGAGGCAAGGCCTAAAGTCCTGTTTTAAAGCCTGCGGCTCCTTGTAATTAGGGATGAGCTGTTCGGGTTCGGACGGTTCGGAGTTCGGCCCGAACTTTTGTAGTTCGAAAGTTCGCGAACCTCGAACTTTTTGGGTGTGTTCGGTTCGAGTTCGAAAAAAAAAAAAATCAAAAAAAGTATAGAAAATGCTTAAAAAAAATACTAAAAAATCTAGAAATAAAGAGACTCTTTACTGCAGAATATTATAAGCAACGGTTTATTAGATATTGAATTAAAAACTAAAGAATACGTGGAAAGATTCTCAACTCTAAATGACCTCTGTTCACAAACGGGCATAACACCAGGTGTTTTTAGTCTGGTAATCAATTTGATACAATGTACACTATACTGAGGTACTGAGGGGGTGGGGTGGTGTCTGCTTTTGATTTAGATTTGAGAATTAATTTCCCTCCTAAAACTTACTAATATGCTGCATTTAACTGGTGTTTGAAAAAAAATCAAAATAACATCTAAAGCAATGTTATTTTTCACCTCGGGATTAAACATTCACAGGGTTATTCAGAGAGCGGTGAAAAGCAGCAGAATAACTGGAGAAGTGAAAATTCTAGGTCAAAATAGCCAAACCAGAAAAATTCTCCCATTTATCTCACTTTCCAAATCGGCTATTTGGTCTAGATTGTTCTCTTCTCTTGCCAGTTCTCTTGGCTTTCACCTCTCTCTCAGGGTTGTTCAGAGAAAGGTGAAAACCAGGAGAATGGCAGGAAAATAGAACAATCTGGACCAAATAGCCGATTTGGAAAGTGAGATAAGGCTAGGGTCAGACTAACGCATTTTTCGCAGCGACCGTCAAAAAGTGCGTCCGAACGCATTGGCGTATTTTTTCACGGAATGCGTGAAAATGGTCATAAGATGTGCATTTTTGTGCGTGATTTTTTACGGATCCAAACCAGGAAACTTTGGGTGTCTGGACGTTATGTTGGCCGGACATGAGCAGGGTCTGACGTCTCCAAAACACGCACACACGCCGCTAGTGGACGCAGCGCACTCTGTACGTCCATACTAGCGGTTCTGCGTTCTCGAAAAAATGCGTTCATTTTCCACTTGCGTTGCGCAGCTGGACTTTCGTGCGACCGTACTTTGTATATTGGCCATCTTTGCCCATCATTTGCTGCTAGTGCGGCCGTGATTAAGTGCGCCTAAACGCACGTTAAAAATTCGCTAGTCCGACCCTAGCCTAAATGGGCGAATTTTTCTGGTTTGGCTATTTTGACCTAGAGTTTTCCATTCTCCAGTCATTCTCCTGCTTTTCACCGCCAAAAAATCAGTAAACTTTTTCTGCGTGTCCGAAAATGTCTCCTCTTTTCATACAGGCTGCCGCCCCAAGCAGTTGTTTATGGATAGATTAAAGGAAAAGCATTTACCGTCATTTAAAATGTCATTTTTTGGTTTTTACATATTTCTATACATCCTAGAAATCCGCCACTTCACGGGCAGGTTATGGGGACCTCCTAGGCACGATATTTGAAGGAATGTTTCGTTTTTATTTTTAACCCTTATTTCATGGAAAACTCACTGTCCCTTTAAAAACGTTTTTTTTAAAACATTTTGTCTTTGTTTCCTGTCCCCAGGGCACTACCCGGACCCCCATACACCTTTTATGGCAAATATCTAGCATATATGCCCTCTTGGAGGGCACTCTAAAACCCGAATTTTCAGCCCCATTGACTTGTATTGAGTTCGAGTTCGGGTTCGGGTTCGGATATGAACATTTGGGAAGTTCGGGTTCGGCTCCGAACCGAACTCAGGGAGTGTTCGGCTCATCCCTACTTGTAATCACACCTGACCCCGCCCCCTCAGATGCCAATCTGCCAGCAGAAGGTGCTGGCACCCGGCCAGCCAGTGGTCCGCCTTGCCCAGACCCCCCAGGGGGCACAGCAGGGGCTGAGAATGTAACACATAGGAAGGGTTATTTTATGGTGAGAACAATAAAGCCCTGGAATTCTCTGCCTGTTGAGGTGGTTGGGTCAGAGACTGTACAGACTTTTAAACAACGACTGGATGACATCCTGCAGACAAGGAATATTAAGGGTCATAATATTTAATATGTGTGTAAAAGCTTCTTGATCCAGGAAGAAATCTGACGCCATTCTGGGGTCAAGAAGTATTTTTTCCCAGTGTCTTGCATATTGGCGAGCGCTTCAGACTGTTTTTTTGCGTTCCTTTGGATCAACAGCAGTAGGTGTTATGGGAAAGGCTGAACCCGATGGCGTATGTCTTTTTTCAGCCTATGTAACTATGATTCAGAGGTTTATCCGATCGATTCAGCATTTTATCTGATGTGTTCCATGGGTCGATTCAGCGCACTTCGGGGACACTGTGGTGAATGTTGAATTTATCGCAGGGTTGGTGAATTGAGCTCGCTGAAGTGCGCCGAATCAAAGAGCACCGATATTTCGGTGCTCTTTAAAAACCTCCTATGGACTTTGTGTAGTGACAATGTATTCGAATATATAGGTGTGTATTTGTGTTGTGAAAATGTGTGACATCAAAAGTATCCTAATGATGGTCTGTGAAAACGCAGGAGGGTGTATTTGTATGAATTGTCTGTGAACATGGGTGTTGGAATGCCTTGATCAAACTTCATCAGGTTTTGTGTTATCCTATTGTACAATCTTTCATTGGAAACCAAGCAGTTTCCCAGCACAGTAATACCTGTAGTCGAGAAAAAGACCACACACACTTTGAAGACTTAAACCCCCCCACCACCCAAAAAGGAGGGAGTACTTTATTAAATATTACTACAAAGGTTAACTTTGGCTGGCAAGATCCCTAGACCACAACCAAACGAAAAGGGAAAATGTCAGGAGTCACTTTTCCACCCAAATCAAGAGAGGCTATCATCTGTTCCATATATCCTGTAGTCTAAAGACAGTGATAGCGAAACTTGGCACCCCAGATGTTTCTGACCTACATGTCCCAAGATGTGCCACCAGGCACCAGCTTTAGGACCGACTGATCTTCATGGGACATGTAGTTAAGTAGCATATGGGGTGCCTAGGTTAACCATCACTGCCTAAGGGCTTTCTTCTAGTGGGACTGACTTGCTCTTGTCCAACCTGCCAGGTAGCCTCTCTTGTGACTACGTACGGATTATAAATTGGAAACCAACTATCTGGTCCCCTTTTTACTAACTCACACCATGGCAAGTGATACCAAGGTCAGGAAGCACTTAACTAGGGTTGCCAGATCTGGTATGTTTTCCTGGACATATTCATGCTGAGGGGCAGTGCATGGAAAATGCTACCTCGTAGTATGTAGACCATATATGCTGTCTTGTTTTCCTTTCTTCAGCATATGAATTATACATGTTGTAGGGTTGCTCTTTTCCTTGTGTGTGTCCCTCTGCATGGATAGTAATATTTGTCCAGGAAAACATGACTGATCTGGCAACCCAAACTTAATCCGCACTCCCTTAACCAGAAGACAGCTAAGAACAATGGGAGCCAATAAAAAATAATTAACTCACCATAGTCTTACCAAGGTCTGTCTGAATAACCAGCCACAACCAAGATAGACTAATGGCCAAGAACCATAGAAGCTCCAGGATCAAAACAGCAAATCCACAAGCTCCTGCATTGGGACAGAAGGAAAAACAGGTTAGTGCAGACACAATCTGAGCATATATTTATATATACTAAACCAGGGCCGGCCCGACCATGGTGCAGAGTGGAGCAGCGGCGCCAGGCGGCAGATATTCTGGGGCGGCAAATTTTAGACAATGGCGCCGCTGCACTATTTTTTTTTATCGGCGGCAGCAGCATCTACTTTTGCGCGTGCAGTGAATGGCGTCCATGCAGCCTGAGGAGGATCCGCCCACACGCCGTAATCCTACACTTCCATTCTTGGCATAGCTGGCCTCATGTGTGTGGGCAGTGCACACACACATTCGGCCAGCCGGGTCTAAAATGGAAGTGCGGGATTACTGCAGTGCGCATGTGGGTGAATTCTCCAGACTGTCTGCAGCAACTTCTCTCCTCTCGGGCTCTGCTGCTGGGTATGTCAAATTCTGGGCTCTGCTGCTGGGTATGTCAAATTCTGGGCTCTGCTGGGTATCCACAGCAATAAAATTCTAATGTAGGGTGTGTATGAGTGTTTGAATTTTATTGCTGTGGCGCAGTGTGATACACTCATACACACTGCGTGTTTTTTTTTGAGGGGGGCAGCATTTCATCCTTCGCTCCAGGCAGCACAATATGTTGGGCCGGCCCTGTACTAAACTTTCCCTCAGCTCTTTCCCATCATACCATGAGGTAGAGCAGTGGACAGCAACCTTGGCCGTCTAGGGGCCCTATCACCTCCTTAAAGCTAGCGCTCACAAAAGTGAGCGTTAGTGCTAGGTTAACTGAGGTGATAACATTACGGCCAGATCGGATCCTGATTGCTAATGGGTTAAAAAATCTCTCACTATACTTAACATGGGGAGGACAAAGAGTAAGCAGAGAGTAATTAGTGTTAGGATCACAAAGTCCTAATACTAAATACTAACGGCTGCATTTAACTGAAAAGCAGTGGCGTAGCGTGGGTTGTCAGCGCCCGGGGCCAGCCAAGAATTGTGCGCCCCCCCAACCTGTGGACACGTTATCATGCCCTGATTCCCTTCCACCATTAGGGCATTGAACCCCTTAACTGTGATACAACAACCACTCGGGATACTTGGTTCCAGCCAAACAACATGGTATTCTAGGGTATAAACAGACTTGAAGTTGTGAAAATGAAAGGTCTTTTTATTCCAGCATAAACAAACACCACACTTGCCTTTGAATCACTATTGCAGGTGATTAAACAAACTACAAATGAAAACTAGGGATGCACCAATACCACTTTTTAACAATGAGTACGAGTACCAATTATTTTTTAAAAGTGCTCACCGATACCGAGTACCAATACTTTTATTTATGTCATGTGACGCTTTCCAATAAGAACAGACCTCATATAAAAATACCCACAGCTCACATGTATATATCCCCTAGACACATATACACAGAATGTCCCCAGCTCTCACATGGATATTGCCCCAGCTCTCACATGGATATTGCCCCAGCTCTCACATGGATATTGCCCCAGCCAGCTCGCATCTGGATATTGTCCCAGCTCACACATGGATATTGCTCCAGCCAGCTCGCACCTGGATATTGCCCCAGCTCACACATGGATATTGCCCTAGCTCTCACATGGATACTGCCCCAGCTCTCACATGGATACTGCCCCAGCTCACACATGGATACTGCCCCAGCTCACACATGGATATTGCCCCAGCTCTCACATGGATATTGCCCCAGCTCTCACCTGGATACTGCCCCAGCTCTCACATGGATATTGCCCCAGCTCTCACATGGATATTGCCACAGCTCTCACCTGGATATTGCCCCAGCTCTCACATGGATACTGCCCCAGCTCACACATGGATATTGCCCCAGCTCACACATGGATATTGCCCCAGCTCTCACATGGATATTGCCCCAGCTCTCACCTGGATATTGCCCCAGCTCTCACCTGGATACTGCCCCAGCTCTCACATGGATATTGCCCCAGCTCTCACCTGGATATTGTCCCCAGCTCTCACATGGATACTGCCCCAGCTCACACATGGATATTGCCCCAGCTCTCACATGGATATTGCCCCAGCTCACACATGGATATTGCCCCAGCTCACACATGGATATTGCCCCTGCTCTCACATGGATATTACCCCAGCTCTCACATGGATATTGCCCCAGCTCACACATGGATATTGCCCCAGCTCACACATGGATATTGCCACAGCTCTCACATGGATACTGCCCCAGCTCTCACATGGATACTGCCCCAGCTCACACATGGATATTGCGCCAGCTCACACATGGATATTGCCCCAGCTCACACATGCATATTGCCCCAGCTCTCACCTGGATATTGCCCCAGCTCTCACCTGGATATTGCCCCAGCTCTCACCTGGATATTGCCCAGTGTAACAGCAACAATTCATGCTTATCATAACCTGCCCCTGGTTCATTATGCCAAAACAAGAAAACTCACTCTGCCTGCCCTGCTTCTCCCGGGTTCCTGGCTTCAGTGTGACCCCAGCCTCCTCTTCAGCAGCCCCTGTACACGTGTGCGGGGACAGGATGATGACGGAGAGCGGAAGGAGGAGTCAAATCCGGAAGCCCTGTGTCCTCACTCATCCTGCACAGCGGCGTCAGCAGCGCTTTGCAAGTTCTGTGCATGCTGTTCCTCCGCTGTGCAGGGGGGTGGGGGGAGCGCACAGTGTGAGGCAGAGCAGTGAGAATGCTCTGTGCTGCTCCTCCCTTCCGGACTCCGCAGATCATGCAAAGGCTGCTCACGGACACCAGTGTCCATGAGCGGACACCTTGCCGAGCTGATCCCTGCTGCTGGGAACTATTAGGGGTTATTAGGGGTCTTTTGAAATTATGCGCCCCCTAAGAAAACTGCGCCCGGGGCCACGGCCCCCCCACGCTACGCCACTGCTGAAAAGTTAGCAACAGCTCCTAGCTGTGACTAACTGATTCCACGTCTGCAGAATCAGTTAGCAGCAGCTTAAAACCACCCCCAAAAATCACATACTCACCTCTCATCTCGCGGCGAGAACGGTGGCACGTTCTTCTGCTTCTGGTCACCGGGAGTAGAGTGAGACTGGGGAAAAAGTCCCCAGTCTCCCTCTGCAATCACTCTGCAGAGCTGCATGATCTCTCGAGAGGAGAGATCCTATAGGTTAGTTGACCCGGCAGCGGAAGCATCCATGGAGTCCTATGGACTCCAGGAGGGGATGCTCAATGATGGCGCGACAGCACTACCGCGAGTATCCTGGAGACTAGTGACCATTTGGGGGCAGGCTGCTGGATTACGTGCCTGCCCCATAATCTACTTTGTAAGGCTAGGGTCAGACTAACGCATTTTTTGCGTTGTCCGTGAAAAAGTGCGTTCGAACGAATGGACGTATTTTTTCACGGAATACGCGATAGCGGTCATACGATGCGCATTTTCGTCCGTGATTTTGTACGGATCATCAATAAAACCCTTTTTGCATCTGGACGTTATGTTGGCCGGACGTGTGCAGCGTCTGATGTCTCCCAATCACGCAAGCACGCCGCTATGCGGACGCAGCGCACTCTGTACGTCAGTAGTAGCGGTTTGACGTTCTAGAAAAAATGCGTTCGTTTGCCACTTGCGTTGCGCGGACGAACTTTCGTGCGGCCGTTCTTCGTATGTTACCCGGCATTGGACGTCATTTGCTGCTAGCACGGCCGTGATTTCGTGCGGTTAAACGCACGTTAAAAATGCTTTCGTCTGACCGGAAATGTTTCCCTTTAGCGTCCCCGTTTTAGCTGTAGGCATGTGATAGTGCCCTAGATGTTTTGGAACTACATCTCAATTGATGCTCAGCCACTCATTGCGTTGGTGGAGACTGATGGGAAATTAAGTTCCAAAGCATCTGGAGGGCCAAGGTTGCTGACCCCCAAGTTAGAGAAACCTTCAACGAAACAGTTTCCAGAAATGTTAAGTGTCCCAGCGTCCTTATGGCATTCCAGCACTAAAATGGCTTCCATTTTTATCTATGTTTAAATATATTTATTTTACCCTCATCCCCTCCTGCCAAATATAGCCTTGTACAGCACTGTGGAATCTGTGGGAGCTCTATAAATAAATTACATGAAAATAAAATCATAAAAATAAAAAAGGCACTTCAAGCAGCGTTTTCCACCCATGAAAGAAAATCTTCTTACATAACCAGATTAAGATGCCACAGAAACACAACTTCATGGCACGGACAGCAAGACATGTTATTGTTTCCTTGCCCACATAATGAGAATACTTGGCAGGCTTGGTTGTTTTCCACACGACTCCTATAAATTGCAGCACTTCTAATGAAAATGGCGTTTCGAATTAACTCTCGCATTCCTCTGAGTATAATCCCAAAAAGGGCAACAAGAAACAATAAGTTTTCCAATGAAACAGGTGGGGAGATATTTTTATACTAATAGGAACATATGTAGCTGGCCCAATGGATCATTTGCACTAGGTTTTTACAGTATCTACATACCATGGAATGGATAATAACCAGCGGCGACTGGTGACGTTTGAACCAGGGGGGGGGGACGACCTGTAGACACCCCTTGTGTTAGAGCCCAGCCACTCATATTTTAAAGGGACACTACCACTTACATAAGCTGTAACTAGATTACCTGTGCATTACTAATAAAACCACATTATAAAACACGCGCTGCTATATTTTCTTTGTTTGAATTAATTGCATGTGAAAAGGGAAATATAAAGTGTTTTTTATCTCCTCTCTCCGCTTTGTGGAATTTTTCCATGATACATCAATCACCAAAACCTGTGCAAAGGTTGTACTTTACAGCTGTGATTTAGCTTCTACAGTATTTAACAGTGAATGAGGTGGAGGAGGGAATGGTTAGATAAGACTATTGTGTACTCCAGGCTACCCGAGATAAGAGATGGCAGCTGAATGAGATGTGACAGGGAGCTTAAAAGACTTCTAATCTACCCCCTGGTCATGCACTTTATTTATTTATTTATAAAGTATTTTACCAGGAAGGATACATTGAGATTTCTCTAATTTTCAAGTATGTCCTGGGTACGTTGAGTACTTTACTTTGTATACTTTGAATACATCCCACACAATACAATGATGTGAAGTGGAGACTGACTCATTCACTCCATTCTATGGCCAAAGCCACACAGCGAGGAACACGTAGTGTAAAGATACTTGGGGGGGGGCAATTTACAACACAAAATGTCATAAAATGAATGCACCCAGTGACACATATAGAGTAATATATTTTCTTCACTAAACATACAAGAGAAAGATAAAGCACATGTAAGATATCAGTAACATAAAATTAACACAATAAGGACATTCAATTTTTTGGTGATTGTGGCCCTTTGAGCCTATCCCTGAATAAATTGAAATCCACTTGTCAAAAATCTTCTGGTGTAGCCCAGCATGGATCATTAATTGTCTGGAAAAGGAGCTGCACTGCAAAGAGTTTGATCCAGTCACTTGCATTAAGAGGTTAAAAAATAAAGCAGAGCTCTACATAACCTTAGTATGGGGGGGGGTATTCGCTAACCACCCTAGTTTGCCAATGTTGCAACGACAATAAACGTTTGTATTTCCCAAAGTGGTATTCAAACAGCGGCAGGAGAAGCTTCTTCAATGAAACTCCTTCCGTCGCTGTTTGAATTTGCCTTTTTGGGAAATGTCAAAGTTTTAACTTTGTTGCAACAATGGCAACCTAGGATGGTTAATGAATTACACTCTATGGCCCTATTACATTCTTATCTGAGCGTTAACGCTAGCATTATGTCAACGTTAGCGATTACAGATGTGCAATTCGTTTCGAATCCAAATTCTGACGAAAAATCACCATTTTTGTATTTCACTTCATGCATTTCCAAAAACGAAATATCGGCCATCCGAAAATTCGGATCGATAAGAAATTTCGGCGCGGATCGATTCGGATCAGTTCGTTTTTTATGACTTATTTGGTTATTTAAGAATGGGAAGTAGATTACTATCAATTCTTTACTTATTTATTTTTTTAGGATTTTTTAGCCATTTTTTGAATGAAATATTAGGTTTCCTAACTGCGTAGAGTTGCTGGTGGCCCGGGGGGGGCTGTCCAGGGGGCTTAGTGGTGACTGGATTTTAAATGTGCTGCAGGGCAGGCGCCTCCCTCACTCCTTCCTGTTCAGCGGCTGCAGGGCTGCCAGCGGTGGGGGGCTTCAATGGGGGCTGACAAACATGGTACAGGGTGTTAGGTTGAATAATGCTGCGGTGCTTCACGCGACTCATGTCAGCAGTAAGGAGGAGTCAGGACAGGACCAGAATTTTCAGTCCTCCCTTCCGGATGCTGAGTGATAAGTCACCGCTGGTGCTGCAAAACAGGTGGCTACCCGTGCAAGGTCCTCTCACGGACGCCAGTGTCCAGGAGCTGACACCTTGCTGATCTCAGCTGGAAAATATTAGCGGTTCAAACTTCTTTTGAAATTTTGCTCCCCTAAGAAAATTGCGCCCAGGGCAACCCCCCCCGAGCCCCCCCACGCTACGCCACTGCACCGTTCCATGTACAGCTATGGCTTTTTTGTCCTCTGCTTGCATATCACAGGCACTTGCTCAACACTCCCTGCATGTTATCTCGCCAGGGTTTTTTGGTGTATGGACTGGACAGTTAACATGCTGGAAGTATAGCGCACGTGATGGTGATACTACAAGCAGGGGAGAGAAAGCCAAAACCTGCTGGGGCATTTAGTCACTTGCTGAGCACCTCTTCCCTGATCTACTATGCCAGTCCTTCAATCTGCTTCTCCAGGCCCTGGCCGATTGGCATCCACAATGGCTGCGCCATGTCCCTGTAAATCTGTAATCCTCTCTTTTGAGACTGAGGAGTCCGGACGATCTGCTGCATCAGACTGCGGGTTCCTCAGGCCCTAGTGATCAGCACTTTGAGGTCCCCGCTAGTCAGACCTGGACACTCAGCCATTCGAGGCCCGGGATGCTCAGACCTTTGATTATCTGGCCTGACCAACCAGATAATCAGTCGGGCTCTCGGGCCCCTGGATGGTCCGTCTTCCTCGTCTAGAGGGAACACACGGGGGGGGGGGGAGAAATAAAATAGTAAGGGTACATGGGGCACTTACAGGCAGGACCGGTGCTAGATTATTTTGCACCCTAGGCAAGACCAGCGACTTGCACCCCCCAAAAAAAATTAAAGCAAAGCAACATGAAACTATAATAAATTAACTGTATTAAACAAATATAAATTAACCATATTAAACAAATCTAAATACAGCTTTAACCCCATGGGGACCATGGACATACATAGTATGTACATGGAAAAAAAATCCCCTTAACGACAGTGGACATATATAGCGCTGATCGCGGAGTTAATATGTCTGCCGGCATGCTTCAGTGTCTGAAACATGCCGGCACCAGCTGCATATTTAAAATAATACCTATATACCCAGACACAGACCCCCAGATACATGTATACCCAGACACAGACCTCAGATACATGTACACCCAGTTATCAGACCCTGGATACACATATACCCATCTATCAGATCCAGGTCCGGATAACATAGGGCCTATAGGAGCAACTGCTTCAGGCCCAGAGAAAGGATAACGTTCAGGGTTACTCAGAGAGAGACGATCTGGCCCCAAAATGGCACCGAACAGTGAATTTCCCCATACGGTGCAATTTTGTGGCCATTCGGCTATTCAAAAATCAGGGCCGGATTTGCATCTCAAAAGCCTGTAGGCACAGAAATGTAGAGTGCTCCTCCCCCACGCACAAAAAAAAAACCATTCCAAAAGACTTTTTCAATTTTAGTTTAAGGGAAGCTAAAAAAAAAAGTTTTTCTCGCAACTCAAAAGCAAAAGAGGGGGCTGAATCTGTTGCCGTAGTTGAGTTAGTGCAGCAGCATTGTTTTTTTTATATGTAAAAAGCATATATTGCCTCTGCTGTAGAACAAAGATAAAAAATTATTTTGCATTTACTTTTTTATTTTTACACATAACAATGATACCAAACATGAGCATGTAAAGACCAGACTATGACCTTTCCAACGTCACCTCAGTTAACATTGTGCGGTGCACAATTCAGAAATGCAGGTTCCAAAGTCCCCCTGTGTCTCCACACTGTATTGCCATGGTCTAGGTTGTCGATGAAACAATGCATTGCATCATCAGCGCCACACTTGCTGGCAGTGTTGAAAATGAGAAAGTGAGTTAGCGCAGCATCACTGCTCACTTTATAATCGTAAACAGAATAATAGTGCTGTGTTGGAAAAAAAGAGGAAATATTTTATTTGTTATTTTGTTTTATATAAATCTAACGTGGTTATTTCTGGCTTTTCCAATCGGACCTTTCCAATGGTACCTCACATGTCTCTCTAGCCCTTAGGGCTCCTGAGATACAGTGGTCTAAATGATTGTAAAAAAATATATATTTATTTTACATAGAGCAAGGTACCCCCTTGTGGCAGGCGCCTGTAGGCACATGCCTACTCTGCCTAGTTATAAATCTGGTCCTGTCAGAAAGCAGGCAGTTCGCCTAATTTTGGCAAATTGCCAGCAAAATTCGGTGCCTGTTCGACGGCAGTGAAATCCCCATAGTGAAGTAATGGTTAATCTACTCACATATTCACACTCAATCTATTGACAGAACACCGAACAGCAGAGAAATGTCAGTGAAATGCCTTGATGTTCGGTGGTTTCATTCAGCAGGTTTAATCAGATGAATCCCATAGGCTTCAATGTTAAAAATATTCCTGCTTTTATCCAATATCTATTAAACTGTTTATTCTTTAATCTGAAGGTAAAAAGTCTATTTATTTATTTATCTTTTTGTAAGATTTTCTAGGCATTTTTTCGCAAAAATATTTCTATCTCTTTTTTCTGTAACAGACCTTTTTATTATTCATAGGACCTTATAAATTATTCCCAGACATTTTCGTCCAGTAGGTTATTTTTGCAAACAGTATTTCAAATTTGGCACTTTCAATCCTTTTTTTTTCTTTTTTCTTACTCGTCCAGTGGCTTGCCGACTTTTTTCTGCGGCTGACGGCGCCGTGTTCGGCGGCTCATCAGATGCTTTTGGCAGCTGTCTGGTGGGTTTGCAACGGCTGTCCAGTGGGTTGGCGGCGGCAACCGGGGGTTGGCAGCGGATCGTCGGGTGCGTTTGGGATTCTAGCGGCGGTTATCAGACCAATCCAAAATTTCGGATCATATCGGTGCCGGTTTCCAGCGGATGTTCGGCAGTTTTGTGGCAGATTTTCGTGTCCGTTCCCTGCACTCCGGGGACTCTGCGGTGAATGCTGAATTCACCGCAGGGTCGGGGAATTTGATTCCCCGGTGCAGGGTACGACAGAGCTTCAAAATGCATCATAAAGGCAATCATAAATATTAACTAACCTATGTCCTTGTTTAACTCTGTTTATATCTTGTAGTTTATTTAACTCATTCTGGTGTAGGATGTAAGTAAGTAACTAACTTTTATTGTGTAGTAAAAACATTGTATACAGGCACTAAAATATATGTACTTAATAGAAAGAACACCAGTCATGTACTTGTGGAATGTGAGGTGATAGGAGTGAGAGGGTACATAGGACCATAACAGGTGCCAAAGAGGATAAGAATGCCTGGGGGAAACAAAATATACACCTTTTTGAAAAGAAGAATGACAATAATTGTATATGTGTTTGGTTTTGCAAAGCTACTGTGAGAATACAGAGACATCTACAGTACTGAATGTGAAGTGCATTAGAGAGGTCTGCAGAATACATCCACCACTTGCTAAAGGAACTTTCGTTTTTTGAAGTGTCTCTGCATCAATTCTGTTAAAACAATAATTTTTTCCCTAACTTACATTCGTTATTTGTTTCTTTAGCATGATAATCTTTTGCAAAAGGAGAATCCACAGATTTCCCACTCGGGAGCTAAATGTACACGTTTGATTGCCAGAGCAGCTACAACCTTGCCCTGACCCCTGATTGTGCTCTACACTGCCATGGGAGTTGTGTTTGTTTTTTATATCCTTTGTGAACACAAAGTTTAGGAAACACTAATTGGGGCCACCATTGAGATGGGGAGATGGCAGCCTATAATATGTTATGGAGACGAGTGGCTCCAAGGGGCCCGGCCCCTTTCCAACCCCTGTGAAGCTTGAGTAAGTGCCACAAATGGAAGCATCCCTCCATACTACCGAGGACAGGCCCACCAAGATAAAGACAAATTTCCTGGGGGGCAGGGGGCAAAACATCGGAGCACTCCTACTCTTCTCTGAGAGAGCAACTAATATAAGGGTCTATTCCCAAAGCACTGAAAATTCACTGAATTCACTTTTTAGCGAATGGTCAAAGTGCTCTGAAGATGGATTCGAAGAAGTAGTTATTGGACGTCAGCAAAGTGCACCGATAACCACTGAATTAGCAGCGGCAAATTCCAACAAACTGCAAAAAAAATAATGGAAGTTTCCTATTCTCCTAATAGGTGTTAAAAACAAATAAAAAAATTATTCAAATTTGTGTAAATAATAAAAAATATAAAGAAAGAGAAAGTTGAAACTCGAGTGATGGGAAGAACACTCACATGTTCCGGAGCCTCAGAATCCCGGCTCTAGTTTCTACACATTCAGCCAGATATAGGGTGGCTTAGCCCTTCTTTTCCAGGAATGGAGCTCAGAACATGGAGCATTAAAGGAAACAATATACACATAGCGTAATGTGTTCAGAATATATATATATATTTAATAGCAAGTATTATGCTCACCGTAGTAAGAGACTTCTATTTCAATGGCTCAAGCTATATCGTTTTGGCACTGTTCCCAGGTCTGCGTCTAACCTTGTGCTGTGTCTCCACCTTATGCTGTTCCATCCTCTGGTCCTGAGTGGTTCACCTGAGGTCAACTTCGATATCCTCCAAATAAAAGAGGAAGGAGCCGGTCCTCACATGGAAAAAATAGCTATTTATTGGGTACCCATAAAGTTGTTTACAAAAATAGATAAAAAAAAAAAAAATAATAAATAAGAGTAAAAAAGAGGAGGTCTGGGTGTATTAAAACTTTCCCAGATTAGAGCAGCCTTTTTATTCTTATTTATTTATTTTTCTGTTTTATCTATATCTGTGTACAACAGTATGTTAGGGTTAGCTCACACCAGGTGATTGGGCCCACAGTTTCTTACTTGCAGGGTTATTCAAAGAGAATCGAAAAGTCACCGCACGTTCGGTGACTTTTCGTTCTCTTCAATTCGATGCGATTTTGGCGATCCCATTTCGGCGACCCTGTGGTGTATCCAGCAAGCACCACAGGGCCGCCGTAATGCAGGGAAAAGTCGCCGCAAACCTGCCGAAAACTCACCACAAAACGAGGGCGAACGCACACCAAAACCCGCAAAAACATATGGATTAATCCGCCGAAGACGCCAGAGAAACCCGAGCAGGAGCCGATCACACGCAGCGCAGCCGCCGGAAAAAGCTGACACCGCAGACGGATGAGGTGGAAAAAAAAACAGTACGCTTGAATGTTTGAAAGTGAAACGCTGTTTGCAAACAAATTACTGAGCGAAAATGTCTGAAATTTACATATGAGGTCCAGGGAATGATAATAAAAAGGGCAGTTACAGAAAAAAGAAAAAACGTTTAAAAAACAATCTGCAAAAAAAATCGGCAAAAAATTTTGGCAAAAAAATTCCCAAAAATGATTGAAGGATCCAAAAAAAATCTAAAAATAAAGAATCTTTTTACTGCAGAATATTATAGTAAATGATTTATTAGATATTGAATTAAAACGGGAATATTTTTAACATTGAAGCCTATGGGATTCGCCTGAATAAATCAGCCGCATGAAGCCACCGAATGGCAGGGCAATTCGGCAACTTTTCACTGCTGGTTTTTGTTCTCTGAATAGACGAAGCTATGAGGATTTCAATGCCCTCGAACAGGCAACGAACAGGCGCCGTATGTGCAGGCAATTCGCCAACATTTGGCGAACTGCCTGCTGTCTGGATAGCCGAATGGCCAAGAAAGGTAACCTAACGCTGATTTTCAGCGTTTGGTTACCTTTCGACAGCCTTTCGAATCTCTTTGAATAACCCTGTTGGTATTTTGCACGTGTTTTACTAGATATATATGTTAGCATTGCATGGATTACTTTCTCTTCCTTTACATACCATATAGCACATTTTTGTGGTTGTGTTTTATTGTGCATATCCTTTGAGGCAGCATTTACACATAATTCTAATCTGTACATTTACAACCTTAGCTTTTAGCGACTCCAGATTGAACACATTTTTCTAAATAATAAAAAAGTCCTTTAAAAAAATAAAAATGTCTGTTACAGAATTAAAAAACTCCTTTAAAAAAATTGAGAAACAAAATTTTCATTTAAAAAAAGATAAAAAGTACAAAGAGGGGTTCTAAACAATAAAAGGGTTTTTGCTGAAAATGAAGAAATAAACGGTATTTAAAAAATAATTAAAAAGATTTTAGGGAGTATTCAGAGAGAGCCGAACTGGCTCCAAAATTGCACCAAACTGTGGATTTCCCTGTACAGTGCAATTTCGGGGCTATTTGGCAACTCAAAACCTGACAATTCGCCAAATATTGGCGAATTGCCAGCGAAATACGGTGCCTATTCAACGGCAGTGAAATCCCCTTAGAGAAGCAGTGATTGATCTATTCAGAGACACCGAACAGCAGTGAAATGCCAGTGAAATGCCCCGATGTTCAGTGGTTTCATTCAGCAGGTTTAATTCAGCTAATACCGAAGGTTTCAATGTTTAAAATATTCCTGTTTTTATTCAATATCTATTAAACAGTTTATTCTTTTAATCTGCAGCAAAAAGACTCTTTATTTTTTAGGATATTTTAGTAATTTTTCGTGATTTTTTTGACAATTTTTTTCCCTTGCTTTTTGTTTTAAATACCTTTTTTTTTTTTTCTGTAACAGACCTTTTCATTATTATTCTTAGGACCTTATATGTTCGTCATTTTCATCCAGTAGTTTTTTTTACAAACAGTGGGGGTTATTCAGAGAGATCCGAAATGTGGCCGAAATGTAACCGGACAGGACACTGAATTTCAGCGTACTGGGACATTTCAGAGCCATTCGTCTATTCAGAGAGCAGGCAGTTCGCCAAATTCTGGCAAATTGCCTGCACGGGCGGTGCCTGTTCGAGGGCAGTGAAATCCCCCATAGAGAAGCAATGGTTCGTCTATTCAGAGACAGCGAACAGCAGAGAAAAGTTGCCGAAATGCCCTGCCGTTCGGTGTTTTCATTCGTCAGGTTTATTCAGGCGAATCCCACAGGCTGCAATGTTAAAAACATTCTCATTTTAATTCAATATCTAATAAACCGTTTATTCCTTTATTCGGCTATAAAAAGTTTCTTTAATTCTAGATTTTTTAGGATCTTTTAGGCAATTTTCGGGATTTTTTCGGCAATGTTTTTTTTCAGTTTCTCTTTAATATCGTACTTTCTTTTTTCTGTAATAGACCTTTTTATTATCATTCATTGGATCTTATATGTAAATTCCAGACATTTTCATTCAGTAGTTTTTTTGCAAACAGCGTTTCACTTTTTAAACTTTCAAGCGTATTGTTTGGTGTTTTTTTTTTTACCAAGTTCGTCTACGTGTCGGGTTTTTCCCGTGTCCAGGGCCGGATTAAGATCTCTAGGGACCTGAAGTTGAAGATTTTGGTGTCTTTTTTGGAATTTATTGAATTGAAAATATATTTTAGGTTATTTAATAGTACAGATACGGCTATGTCTAACCAGGCTGATAAATTTCCATTCAGATTTCAATCATTTACAGTGTGTAAAATAATTTTTCACATTTTATTCAAACCATTGTGGTTATATATTCTATAGGGAATTCTTGTTAAAAAAAATTTAAGTGGGAACCTGTTACTGCATTTTTCAGCATTTTAATCAAAAAGCGAAAAAAAAAAATTAAATATTTCCCTTGTGTTTTGGAGGATGATGTATTATGAATAATATGACTTATCAGGGTTATTCAAAGAGATCCGAATTGGGGCCGATAGGTAACCGAACAGTGAAATTCAGCGTACGGTTACCTTTCCTGGCCATTCGGCTATTCAGAGAGCAGGCAATTCGTCAAATCCTGGCGAATTGCCTGCACATACGGTGCCTGTTTGGTGCCTATTCGAGGGCAGTGAAATCCCCATAAAAAAGCACTGCTTCGGATATTCAGAGAGCAAAACCCAGCAGTGAAAAGTTGCCGCATTGCCCTGCTATTCGGTGGTTTCATTCGACAGGTTTATTCAGGCATAGGCTTCAATGTTAAATATATTCCCATTTTAATTCAATATCTAATAAACCGTTGATTACAATATTCTGCAGTAAAATGTCTCTTTATTCTTAGATTTTTTTAGCATCTTTTAGGCATTATTCGGGATTTTTTTGCAATTTGTTTTTCATTTTTTTTAAATCGTTTTTTCTTTTTTCTGTAACAGCCCTTTTTATAATCATTCATTGGATCTTATATGTAAGTTTCAGATGTAAATTTCAGACATTTTCGTTCTGTAGTTTCTTTGCAAACAATTTCACTTTTCAAACATTCAAGAGTACTTTTTTTTCCCCCCACTCCATTCGTCTGCGGTGTCGGGTTTTTCCGGCAGCTGCTCTGTGCTGTGATCGGTGGCTGCTCGGGTTTCTCCAGCGTGTTCTGCGGGTTTAATCCAGATGTTTTTGCAGCTTTCGGTGAGCGTTCGCCCTGGTTTTGCGGTGAGTTTTAGGCGGGTTTGCGGCGACTTGTCCCTACATTACGGCGGACCTGTGGTGCTTGCTGAATACACCGCAGGGTCTCCGAAATGGGATCGCCAAATCGCACCGAATTGAAGAGAACAAAAAGTCACCGAACGTGCGCTGGCTTTTCGATTCTCTTTGAATAACCCTGTATTGTATAAAACGCTGACCTTGCTCCCAGCGTGGGAAATGAGAAGGGGAGTAATGGCAGCGGTATTGCTCATTTTATTTGTAACAAATGAACAATGCCATTGCTTTGTAACTAAAAGCAAGTAAATTAAAAAAAGTTTTTGGTTTTCGTTTCTTTTAGATTTTACATGGTCATGTTTGGTATCAATGCAAAAGCCAGACTCTGCCCTGTGCAATGATGCCTCCCTTGACCTTGTGAGGTGTAAAGATTAGTGACGCAGGGGTCCAAAATCACCCCAGTGCCCTTTCCTGCAGTGCGGCAATTTAGGTTTTTGATGTAACAATTCGTAACAACAAATTGTGTCATCACCTGAGTGTTCGGTGAATGTTCGGTGAGTGTTTGGTGAGTGTTCGCGGGTTTGCAGTGGGATTTCTCTGCACTGCAGGGGGGCCCTGCGGTGCTTGCTGAATACACCGCAGGGTCGGCGAACTAGAATCGCCGATTCGCCCCGAAGTGCGGGGAATGTAAGGTCACCGAACATGCAGTGACTTTTCGATTCTCTCTGAGTGTTTAAAATGTGGAAATTTTCAGTTGTTTTTTTTTTTTTTTTACCCCGTTTGATGGCAGGTCAGTGCTGTGTTTGGCGGATAGTCAGCTTTTTAGACTTATTGGAATCAAAAATTGTGGCGGTTTTGCAGCTTCTTTTTTTTTCAAATCAGCGGTTTTGTGGCGGATTTTCCCTGCACTTTGGGGTCCCAGCGGTGAATGCTGAATTCAACGCAGGGTCGGGGGAATTTGATTCCGCGAAGTGCAGAGAACGTAAGAGCAATGAAATTCCTGTGGAATTTTGGTGCTGTTTGAATAACCCTGATAAAGGTTTTCTTATCCTATGTCTGTTTAAATTGATTAAACTGAAACACTGAAAACCGGGCATTTATTAAGGCTCACGTAAAAACCATTAGAATCCCACTTCAAGAATAACAGCATGACATTACTCCTGCAGTGCCTACTATGTTCTGTAGATGTCACCATACTACAAACTATTTTGTCCATTCTTCTATTTGGTTTACAGGTAATTAGGGATAAATGAGTCAGTTGAGATCAGACTTGCAAAATAAAAATAAATAGTATGAAATTTAGCCTAAAAAAGGAAAAATCCCCGTCTCTGTAACCATTACTATAGGGGTTATTCAAAGAGCACCGAAATGTTGACGACATTTATAAATAAAGAGACTTTTTAGTGCAGATTAAAAGAATAAACAGATGAATAAATAAATACGGGAATGTTTTTTACATTGAAGCCTATGGGATTCTCCTGATTAAACCTGCCGAATGAAACCACCGAACAGCAAGGCATTTCACTGACATTTTACTGGTGTTCGGTGTTTTGTGAATAGATTAGCCATTGCTTCTCTATGGGGGATTTCACTGCCCTTGAACAGGCACCGAGTTGGCTGGCAATTCGCCAAAATTTGGCCAACTGCCTGCTCTCTGAATAGCCGAATGGCCCCAAAACGGCACCGTACGGCGAAATTCCCTGTTCGGTGCCATTTCAGGGCCAGATTAGCTCTCTCTGAATAACAATGTATGATTATTTCATGAACTGCAATGGGCTCTGTATACAACGCTGACTGAGGAAGGCGACAGCTGAAACGCGTCTCAGTGGACACGTATGACCGTTTATTTCTTGCTTTTCATTTTATTACTTGAATATTGCTGCTACAACCAATAGGGGTCGCTAGACTCTTTCAAGGTCTCTTTTAAGGTCTCTTTTAAGGACTTCGAAATATTTTTAAGCCTGTGCAGATTTCTAGAGTCTGACGCGAGCTTATATTTTAATATGAATTTTTCTTTGCCAATAATTTTACTCCTTATATATGTTTATACATATGATTGCAAATAAATTCAATATATATATATTTTTATTAATTCCTCCATACCTTTAAGTGGATTTGACATTGTACACATATTATATGGTGCAGAAGAAATCACTGTGCTAGGATTGACTATATATATGATAAAGAAGATTCCACCACTTTGAGGAGGGCTGCAAATGAAATAGGAAGTGCCGATTCTATAAACTCCTCTTTCTAAGTGGGACTTTATATATACATATATATACTTAGCAATATTTTACCCCCACGAAGTACTGATTTCATTATGGGAGCGCCCGCCTCTGGTACCATGTTTTTAAGGTGATCCAGTGAAAAGAAGGAATGTGTCACCCTTAAGTGGACCGAATGTTGTACACACTCATAGGGTTATTCAGAGAGAGGTAAAAACCAGGAGATGGCAGGAGAAGAGAACAATCTAGACCAAATAGCCAATTTGGAAAGTGAAATAAATGGAAGATTTTTCTGGTTTGGCTATTTTAACCTGGAATTTTCACTTCTCCAGTGATTCTCCTGGTTTTCACCTCTCTCTGAATAACCCTATGAGTGTGTACAACATTCTGTCAGAGCCGGTATTTGGGCTCTGGAAAATGTGAGTGTAAAATAACATAAGAGTAATTTACGCTCCCCTCGCTCTTAATAGATATATTGCACTATTGGAATATTTTGTGTGTTTTATTTGATATATTCAAGGCTCCCCGGAGAGAAAGTTACGGGAAGCTACGAACAAATCATATAAGTTAGGGTTGCACCGATACCGATACTAGTATCGATATCGGTGCCGATACCGGGTACTGCAGGAGTACTTGGTACTCGTGCAGTACCCTGATATTTTTTTCCGATACTGGAAGCCAGGATTGAGCCGGCTTGCCGGCATCCTAGGAGCTGGGACGGCTGTCCGAATGCTCTATCGGCATTCGGACAGGCCCTGGAGCTGCTCTCCTAACTTTGTTTATACTTACCTTCCTTTAGCGACGCCGGGAAAGTCTTCGCGCGCGGCGCGCACTCCTTGGAAGGTCCCCAGCCGCGACCACGTGGGACCATGTGATCGCGGCTGGGGTCCTTCCAACGAGCGCACGCACGGGAACTTTCCCGGCATCGCTAAAGGAAGGTAAGTATAAACAAAGTGGGGTGAGCAGCTGCAGGGCCTGTCCGAATGCCGATAGAGCATTCAGACAGGCCCTGCAGCTGCTCTCCGCTCATACTTACCTTCCTTTAGTGACGCCGGGAAAGTTTTCCCGCGTGCGCTCGTTGGAAGGACCCCAGCCGCGATCACATGGTCCCACGTGGTCGCGGCTGGGGACCTTCCAAGGAGCGCGCGAGCGCGAAGACTTTCCCGGCGTCGCTAAAGGAAGGTAAGTATGAGCGGAGAGTGAGCTGGGGGGGCATTATCCATGAGCTGGGGGCAAATCCATGTCCTGGGGGGCATTATCCATGAGCTGGGGGCAAATCCATGTCCTGGGGGGCATTATCCATGAGCTGGGGGCAAATCCATGTGCTGGGGGGCATTTCCATGTGCTGGGGGGCATTTCCATGAGCTGGGGGGGCATTGTCCATGAGCTAGGGGGCATTATCCATGAGCTGGGGGCAAATCCATGTGCTGGGACATTTCCATGAGCTGGGGGGCATTTCCATGAGCTGGGGGGCATTTCCATGAGCTGGGGGGCATATCCATGAGCTGGGGGGCATTTCCATGAGCTGGTGGGCATATCCATAAGGTGGGGGGCATTTCTATGAGCTGGGGGGCATTTCCATGAGCTGGGGCATATCCATGAGCTTGGGGGCATATCCATGAGCTGGGGGGCATTTCCACGAGCTGGGGGCAGTATCCACGAGCTGGGGGCAGTATCCACGAGCTGGGGCAATATCCATGAGCTGGGGGGCATTTCCATGAGCTGGGGCAGTATCCATGAGCTGGGGGCAATATCCATGAGCTGGGGCAATATCCATGAGCTGGGGCAGTATCCATGAGCTGGGGCAGTATCCATGAGCTGGGGGCAGTATCCATGAGCTGGGGGGCAGTATCTATGAGCTGGGGCATTATACATGAGCTGGGACAGTATCCATGAGCTGGGGGGCAGTATCCATGAGCTGGGGCATTATACATGAGCTGGGACAGTATCCATGAGCTGGGTGGCAGTATCCATGAGCTGGGGGGCATATCCATGAGCTGGGGGGCATATCCATGAGCTGGGGGCATATCCATGAGGTCTGTTCTTATTGGAAAGCGGTCACATGACATAAGATAAAAGTATCGGTACTCGTACTCGGTCTTAAAAAAGAGGTATCGGTGCATCCCTAATATAAGTATTTTCTGGTTTATTTATTCACACCTGCATGCGCACTTTTTATGCACTTTATATATTTTTGGCGTTGGGCAAAACCTTTTTCTTTTTTGGAACATTTGCTATAGCAGCTTTAGTGAAGGATACCTGCTTGTTTGCCCTTTGCTGCACGTTCAATATATATATCTTTTATGATCTATAGAAGTATTTAAACTATACTTTGAAGCGCCCACGAAGCTTACACATTCACCTCTCACCATTAATTATTTTAATCTGCAGTAAAAAGTCTCTTTATTTATTGATTTTTTTTTAGGATCTCTTACAGGGTTATTCATAGAGATCCGAATTGTGGCTGAAAGGTAACCGAACAGTGAAATTCAGTGTACGGTTACCTTTCCTGGCCATTCGGCTATTCAGAGAGCAGGCAGTTCGTCAAATGTTGGCGAATTGCCTGCCCATACGGTGCCTGTTCGGTGCCTGTTCGAGGGCAGTGAAATCCTCATAGAGAAGCAATGCTTCATCTATTCAGAGAACAAAAACCAGCAGTGAAAAGTTGCCGAATTGCCCTGCTGTTCGGTGGATTCATTCGACAGGTTTATTCAGGCGAATGCCATAGGCTTCAATATTAAAAATATTCCCGTTTTAAGTCAATATCGTTTTTTTTTGACGTGCGGTGACTTTTTCATTCTCTTTGAATAACCTTGTGTGTCATTTTTCAGAATTTTTTTGGCAATTTTTTTTCCTTTTTTTTTCTTTAAATCATTTTTTCTTTTTTCTGTAACAGACCTTTTTATTATCATTCATAGCATCTTATATGTAAATTCCAGATATTTTTGTTCAGTAGTTTTTTTTGCAAACAGCGTTTCAATTTTGAAACTTTCAAGTGTACTGTTTTGTTTTTTTACCCCGTTCATCAGCTTGTCGGCTTTTTCCGGCAGCTGCTCCGTGCTATGATCGGTGGCTCCTCCGATTTTTCCAGCGTCATTTTTCCGGCGATTTCTGTGGGTTTTCGGTGAGTGTTCATCGGGTGTTTGTCAGGTTTGCGGTGGGTTTTCCCTGCACTCTGGGGACACTGCGGTGATTGATGAACACACCGCAGGGTCAGCGAACTAGATTCGCCAAAACACCCCGTTGTGCGGGGAACGAAAGGGCTCTCTGAATAACCCTGTTAGTGAATACCTCATTTGCAGAATTTAAGTCAAATTGTCATTAACTTGCAACAGTGTATCATTATAAGCATACAGGATCTTTTAATGAATATTATATGATCTGCAGTAAAATAAAATTCATTCATTCAAAATAACGACAAATACCTGTTGAGTTATTGGTAATTAGGCAATTAACCTTTTGATCGCCAAGGCTGAGTAATATATATATTTTTTTTTTACCTAATGACACTTAAGGTGATATATAATTTGTCAGTGAGTTTTCTGTGTCCATTGTAGTTACAACCAGCCATGAAGTCTCAGGCGTTTTATTACGTGTTTCTGAGACTAACTTTAAAAGACTTTCGCGAGACAAGCTGCCGACTCTTGTATCTTGAGCAAATCAAATGTCCCACTTAATAATATTTCAAAAAGGCTGTAATCTTTAAAAGAAGAAGAAAAATCAATTTTAGAACAGTCATCAGCGTGGAGTTTAATAATTAATGATCAGTTAGCTGACTAATAGTATTTACACAGCCTCTCAATGAACAGTTTCAACAAAAACATCAAGATTCCAAACTGCGCCGATCGATCACAAATCTGTGGAAACGCACGCACAGATCTATACTCCAAACATTCTGAGCGCCTTGCCCATTGAGTTAGACCCTTTTTACCTTTCATTTAGGCAAAAAATAATTGAACTTTTGGAATTCCTGTATTGGAAAAAACATTAAAATTCAGCTATTTTGACCTGTTTTGGCCTTAAGTTCAATTGCAATACACTATCTGTTGACCATCTCTTAATAGACACCATTCTCTGCAGTGGTTGTCTCATGTTTTTCGGCATTTGTGCCACGTTATCATCTCAACTTGATTAAGATCTGCAGTAGAGGAGGGATGGCCCAGAAATCACCTGGGGGGATAAATAAATGTTCTATTGCTTCAGAACTGGACAATAAAAACCCATTCCATGTATTTTTATTATTTTAAGTAAACTTTATGAAGGTGATGCACAATAATATTGTCACATATTGTATAGTAAGAATACCAATGGCATGCGCAGCCCATTTCTTTAGGGTGTGCACCCTTGGCACATTAATTAATTACATATGTGTATGATAATTTTGTACAGATCGGTTATTTATAGTTTGGAATAACCAATGTGTATGCAGTGATACAGTCAATGTTCATGCTATTTATAATGAAGCGGATAAGGAACATCCAAAATAACAATAGAGGGGGTCGAAGATGAACCCTTCACACTGGAGTGTGCGCGGGAACACCAGGCACACCTTGGGCCATATTACAGTCCTAACGTTAGCGCTCACCTGTGTGAGCGTTAACGTTAGCTATGGTGGCCTTAGCGTTCGGATTTTAATATGGGGCGCCTGCGCTAACAGGTTAAAAACCCCATTAGCGATTCGAATCTTGCGCCTTTCAGCGCAAGCTTACTGTACTTTGCGCTCCCTATGCTTAACACTAGTGGGGCCCGCTCTACGGTGGGGCCCGCTCAGGTCTCACAAGGTTTTATCTCAATTGTGCCTTTACAGGGACAACTGCTCCACATGCAAATGAGACTGCTTCACGCAGAAAGGGCGGCCAGTACTGAAATACCAAGGATGTCATCCCTACACGAAAGGTGCAGCAACCCCCAACAAACATTTCAGTCTTGTTAGGCCTTGTCAGGAGGGTATAGCAGACACCATCTAGGCACATCGAGGAAGGGGTACACATCTGGATTGCCCTGTAGACTTAAAGTGAGAAACAGAGAGGTTTGTAAGGGTCCTGAGAACGAGCAACGGCACTAGTGGCCTGCTCTACGATGGGGCACACTCAGGTCTCACAAGGTTTTAGCTCAATTGTGCCATTACAGGGACAACTACTCCATATGCAAATCAGGCGCAATCACCCAGAAAGGGTGGCCAGTACTGAATGCCAAGGACGTCATCCCTGCATGAGACATGGACCCCTTGCTTGATGTGCCGAGGGCAGTGGCGTAGCGTGGGGGGTGCCTCGGGGGCGGTCGCCCCGGGCGCAATTTTCTTAGGGGGCGCAAAATTTCAAAAGAAATTTGAACCACTAATATTTTCCAGCAGGGATCAGCAAGGTGTCCGCCAGTTTTGCCACGCCGGCAGTAACTTAGCACTCAGCAACCAGAAGGGAGGACCAGGACATAAAATTCTGGTCCTATCCTGACTCCTCCTCAATGCTGACATGAGTCACATGAAGCAGCGCAGCATTATTCAACGAAACACCCTGTACCACGCTTGTCAGCCCCCCTTGAAGCCCTGTTCCAGCCCCCCGCTGCTGGCAGCCCTGCAGCCGCTGAACAGGAAGGAGGGAGGCGCCTGCCCTGCAGCACATTTAAAATCCGGTCTCCACTAAGCCCCCTGGACATCTCCCCCCCTGGGCCACCAGCAACGCCGCGCAGATAGGCAACACTGTATGACACCAAAGCAGCGTGACCACCACACAGTGAAGGGGTACAGGGAGAGGGTGACTGGAGGTTCAGGGAGAGAATGACTGGGGATATTGGATAGAGAGAGTGTGACTGGGGGTACTGGGAGAAAGTGGGGGTACTTGGAGAGAGAAAGAGTGACTGGGGGTACTGGGAGAGAGTGACTGGGGGTACTGGGAAAGAGAGAGTGACTGGGGGTACTGGGAGATAGTGAGTGACTGGGGTACTTGGAGAGAGACTGGGGGTACTGGTAAAACGTGGGGGTACTTGGAGAGAGTGACTGGGTTTAGTGTGAGAGTGGAACTATGATAGGGTATACTGGGACAGGGTGACAGTGGTGTAGTGTGGGGCATGTGTGTTTCATTTTTTTTATTATATCAGTATTTTGTTAATATACAATACATGTGCTTGTGGGGTAATTGGGTCAATAATCTACTGGTGTCAGGGAATCATGGTGTGTTAACGTGTCCACAGGTTGGGGGGGCGCACAATTCTTGCCCTGCCCCGGGCGCTGACAACCCACGCTACGCCGCTGGCCGAGGGTATCAGCTATACCCTCCTGGTGAGGCCTAACAAGGTCAAAACGATTGTCGGGGGTTGCTGCACCTCTCGTACAGTGGCTGCCCTGCACCGGTGTGCCTCTCTGCTTACTGGGCTCTTTATAACTGTGAGTCCTGACAACAGCTGTAAAACACTACTTAGCAAAGTCAGAGCTGCAGAGGAACGCAGGAAGCATGGAGCAAGTACTTGTGAACCTTACTCTTGAGATTGAGGTTTGTGAGATCCTGAAGGAGGCACAAATAAAAAGCACACATCTATCCCCTTGCAAGTACATCTAAGACTTGCATTATCCATTCCATAACTAAATTAAGATTAAAATCTTTGGTGCTTTTTTTACATATTTTTTTACAGAATGTTTATCTTTGTGTTAGTAAGCAATCCTGAAATCTGTCCCAGCTCAGAGTTGCTAACAACACATGGCAGTTATTGAAAAAAGGTTTAAACCTGTCACGTACCTCCTGGATATGATGTCTGATCTCTGCAGACGGGCTATCCTACACTGCCGATCCTTAGAATGGATGGTGATACCACCTACAGTATTTACAGCTAACAAACAGAAACAGAGGTATACGTGAAGAGAACAATAGACACCAGGTGTTAATACCAGGGATGCTTATGAGCCAGATACCAGGGTTGCTTGTGAGCCAGACACAAGGGTTTAATACCAGTCTAGTAGTCAGATGAGAGCCAGGGGTCCTTATCCAGATCGAGTAGTCAGAGGGATGCCAGGAGTCAGTTTGCCAGAATAGATCATCAGCCAGTTGCCAGGAGTCAGGTGCCAAATCGGGTATTCAGAGGAGTACCAAAGGTTAAGAGCCGGGGGGGGGTCAGACAAGCGTTGTCGATAACAGGTCAAACACACATAAACGCAACGAGAACTGAGAGGTGTGAACACCACATCAGGGCAAGGAACACATTTGAGGCGTTTGACTCTAAATTTGGTGGGTGCTGCATCATCACACCACGCCCACGGCCTGGACCCGTGACCACGACCACCCACTGCTTCAGTCGGCGGCCAGCCAGCGAGCAAAACCCCACAATAGCATTGAATCTTTCATAGAAACTTCGTAAGATCCAAATGTTTGGCTACTGGTGCAATTAACAATCTTATAACTGCCCCTGTGGAGAACTACAGTGGCAAAAAAAGTATGTGAGCCCTTCGGAATTACGTGGAGTTTTGCATGAATTGGTCATAAAATGTGCTCTGATATTCATCTAAATCACAACAATTTGAAAAACACAGTCTGCTTAAAATAATACAACACAAACATTATATGTTTTCATGTGTTTATTGAACATAACATGTAAACATTCACAGTGCAGGGTGGAAAAAGTATGTGAACCCCTAGCTTAATGACTTCTCCAAGAGCTAATTGGAGCCAGGAGTGAGCCAACCTTGAGTCCAATCAGTGTGATATTATTGGATGTGTTGCTGAAAGCTGTCCTGCCCTTTAAAAACACACACCAGTTTTGGTTTTACTGGTTTCAAGAAGCACTGCCTGATGTGAACCATGCCTCGCAGAAAAGAGCTCTCAGAAGACCTATGATCAAGAATTGTTGACTTGCATGAAGCTGGAAAGGGTTACCAAAGTATCTCCAAAAGCCTTGATGTTCATGTGTCCATGGTAAGACAGACTGTCTACAAATGGAGAAAGTTCAGCACTGTTGCTACTCTCCCTAGATGTGATCATCCTGTAAAGATGACTGCAAGAGCACAGCGCAGAATGCTTAATGAGGTAAAGAAGAATTCTAGAGTGTCAGCTAAAGACTTACAGAAATCTCTGGCACATGCTGACATTTTTGTTGACACATCTACAATAAGGAAAACATTAAACAAGAATGGAGTACATGGGAGGACACCACGGAGGAAGCCATTGCTGTCCAAAAAGAATATTGCAGCACGTTTGAAGTTTGCAAAAGAGCACCTGGATGTTCCACAGCACTACTGGCAAAATATTCTGTGGGCAGATGAAACCAAAATTGAGTTGTTTGGAAAAAACACACATCAACATGTGTAGAGAAAAAAGGCACAGCACACCAACATCAAAACCTCATCCCCACTGTAAAACATGGTGGAGGGAGCATCATGGTTTGGGGCTGCTTTGCTGCCTCAGGGCCTGGACGGATTGTTGTCATTGATGGAAAAATAAATTCCAGAGTTTATCAAGACATTTTGCAGGAAAACGTAAGACCATCTGTCCGCCAACTGAAGCTCTGCAGAGGATGGGTGATGCAACTGGACAATGACCCAAAGCATACAAGTAATTCAACAAAAGAATGGCTTTAACAAAACAAAATACGCCTTCTGGAGTGGCCCAGTCAGAGTCCTGACCTCAACCCGATTGAAATGCTGTGGCATGACCTTAAGAGAGTGATTCACACCAGACATCCCAAGAAAATTGCTACACTGAAACAGTTTTGTGAAGAGGAGTGGTCCAAAATTACTCCAGATCATTGTGCAGGTCTGATCTGCAACTACAGAAAACGTTTGGTTGAGGTTATTGCTGCCAAAGGAGGGTCAACCAGTTATTAAGTCCAAAGGTTCACATACTTTTTCCACCCTGCACTGTGAATGTTTACATGTTCTGTTCAATAAAAACATGAAAACATATAATGTTTGTGTTGTATTATTTTAAGTAGACTGTGTTTTTCAAATTGTTGTGACTTAGATGAAGATCAGAGCACATTTTATGACCAATTCATGCAAAACTCCACGTAATCCCAAAGTGTTCACATACTTTTTCTTGCCACTGTATATCCTTGCGATATCCTGTAATCTCTGTGTGCTAATGAGATCTCTGTACCAGTATTTTTATTTACCTGCCTTTGTCCCTCAGTTTATTAATGTAGTTTTCATAGAACTCCACTCATAGAATAGGTTTTTTATTTATTATAATTTTTTTAAATCGGTTTATGCCATCTTCTTCAGACAAAAATGTACATGGCATGCATCCCATCAACAGAACTCAAAACCTGACACTATTTATTCTAATAACCTTTTTTCACTCAGATTTTTGCATTATTTAAATGGGTTATTAACATCATTTTATTCTAAACAACATACAATAATAGAAAACCACATCATCATGTGTACACGATGCAGTCATTCATTACATTTTCTTTGTAAAAAGTAATGTAATAGGCACCTGACCACTATTATCTCTTCTCATTTACAGTAATCGTGCCAATATTTGTCCAAATTACATCAGGTTTACTGTGTAAACTCAGCTTTCCTTTGCTGAACACAGAACATCTGTGCTTGTCACTGTTGAGGAAAGGCTCGTGTTTGCATAGACATTTGTCGGCAAATACACCACCCAAAGCAGGACACTCACCTGCACTTTACACAACTGATACCAACGCCGTTGGCCCGCGCTGACGCCTTCTCGTCTTTAAGTTTTTATCAACAGGGCATGGGCTCAACATGGCGCCAGCCTGGTATCTCACATAATCAATTATGTCATCAGTTTCATTTGAAGATTATTAATTCAAAATTAAGAGCAAATGCATTTGCACAGAAAAAAAAAGAGGAGAACAGAGTCCCTTAAGTGTAGGAAATCTATCGTTAGGGAAACTTGTCAATACTTGATTTCACAGTTTAGTGAAGTCGCAACTAATGCAGATAAAAAAAAAGGATGCCAACGCTATGTTATCCTGCATATAATAAGATATATCAACAGAAAGATGCATAGATAGATAAATAGATAGGAAGGCAGACAAAGGGATAGATCTACTTCGTGTTTTTAAGCCCACGTGGACACTGTAAAAACAGGGCTGTCAAACTCACGGCCCCCTAGATGCTGATGCCTAGAATTCCCAGAATTCTTTTAATGCAATAGATGGCCAGGGAATCATAGGAGTTGTAGTTCAGAAATATCTGAGGGGCTGGAGTTTGACAGCTTGCTCTAACGCAGTGTTCCCAAACCTGTCCTCAGGACCCGCTGACACGCCAGGTTTGCAGGATATCTGAAGCACAGCACAGGTGATATGATCTGCTGCTCAGTGATTGCAGGATTCAGTCTGCATTTCCCCAAGGTGATCTTTAAAATCTGCCCGGATTGAGGGTCCTGAGGACAGGTTTGGGAAACACTGCTCTAAAGTGTATCAGCGGGGTTTGTTGTAGTACAATATGTGTCCGGAGGGTGGTGCTGTAGACCCTTTGATGGTACTTCTTTCCTGTAGAGGACTTGTAAGCGTTTGCTGGTCAAGCAATAATTTGGGCATACAGTGTAAGGTGTATGATGAAATATATTTGGTTTCAGCAAATATTACTTGTGACAAATTTTTCCCTTATCTGCTCTTCGTTAATGTCAAGGTCAGAATATTGAACAAAATGGGGGAAGGAGCCTCCGATTAAAGGCCCTAAAATTTCTAATGGCAGCCTTGCATGAAGCGATTCAGTTCACCCATATACAGTGGCAAGAAAAAGTATGTGAACCCTTTGGGATTACGTGGAGTTTTGCATGAATGTCAGGCTAGCACACGTAGGTCCAAGGATGGGCTCAAGTCGGTACAATAGGTAACAATAAGAAACCTAAAACCTAAGTGCGATACCAGTCCTTGAGGTGGCTGGGTTACGCGATAGCGAGAGGTGAACCTATAAGGCAGGGATAACGAGGAAGGAGGACAGAAACCAGTCCTTAGTGTGGCTGGAAAAGAGACAGGCAAGATAGGAAATATGAGGCGGCTCCCCGAAACCATAAGAGGTACCAGAGGAGGTTAACAAGTCCAGGTCGTAGGGATATACCAAATCCAAAGTCAAATTCAAAAGCCGGGTCAAAGGGTTATAGAGGTACTCAGGTCAGATGCCAAAAGCCAGTTCATACACAGATAAATCAATCAGAAAACTCAGAATATAGCACCAAGGGTCAAGCAAGCAAAAACCATGAAAGGGCAAAGAAGAAAGGAAAAAAGCAAGTTTAAATCTCGTGCCCTGCAACCCGATTACATGGTACAGGAAGAGTCCACGGTGGATGCGTGATGATGTCACGCCGCTGGGAGGAATCAAACCCGAAGGGCCAGCGGCATGCGCGCATAGGGCGCAAGGAAGGGCTGCGAGGGAGACGCAGCCCCCTAGAACGCAGCAATGGACGCCGGAGCCGCGCCAGCCGCTGGTCCGTGACAGCACCCCCTACTCGAGGAACGCCCACCGGGCGGTCAGGAGCCGGTTTATCAGGAAAACGACGATGAAAAGCGGCCAACAAACGAGGAGCATGAAGGTCGCGAAGAGAGACCCACGTCCGATCCACGGGACCATAACCCCTCCAATGAACCAAATACTGTATCCTGTTCCGAGAACTACGGGAATCCAGAATGGACTCAACTTCGAATTCGGGGCTCCCGTCTACCACAACTGGAGGAGGAGGAAGGGTGTCAGGATGGTTAAAACGATTACACAGGAGGGGTTTAAGCAAGGACACATGAAAGGTGTTGGGGACACGAAGGGACATAGGTAACTGCAAAGTGTACAAGACGGGATTAACGCATCTAAGAATCTTATAAGGTCCTGTAAACCGGGGTGCAAATTTCATAGAAGGGACCTTCAACCTAATGTGGCGTGTGCTGAGCCACACCTTATCCCCTACATGATAGACCGATGGTGGCCTGCGTCTAAGGTCAGCAGAACGCTTCTGGGCAAAAGAAGCAGATTCGAGATTCGATTTGGTCCTGTCCCAAATCAAACGCAGAACACGAAGATGGTCTTCCAAGGCCGGAATATCCTGAGGCGTAAAGGAGGATGGAAAAATAGTGGGGTGCATACCAGTGACTACTTCAAATGGGGGAATATTTGGTCGAATGAGACGTGGCATTATTGTATGCAAATTCCGCCCATGGCAATAGAGTGACCCAATCATCCTGAGTATCAGAAATAAAGCATCTTAAATAAGTCTCTAGTGTTTGATTTGTTCTTTCGGCTAATCCGTTCGTCTGCGGATGATAGGCAGAGGAAAAGGAAAGCTGGACTCCTAATTGTTGACAAAAGCCTCTCCAAAATTTGGATATAAATTGGGAACCACAGTCTGAAACAATAACATTAGGGACGCCATGTAGTCAAAATATCTCCTTAGTAAAGATGTGTACCAGCTCGGTAGAGGAGGGAAGTTTCTTTAACGGAATAAAATGTGCCATTTTGGAGAAACGATCAACAACGACAAAAATGACCGTATGGCCAGACGAAGGGGGCAGTTCAACCAAGAAGTCCATGGCTAAATGGGACCAGGGACGTTCAGGTACAGGTAGAGGTTGGAGAAGACCAGTGGGCCTAAGACGGGAAGACTTAGAACAATTACACACTGGACAGGTAGCAACAAATTCATTCATATCTTTAGCAAGCGTAGACCACCAAAGGTGTCTTCTGATTAGGCTAGGGTCAGACTGAGGCAGTGCGAACGCGCGTTCTGGCGCACATAATCACGGCCGCACTAGCAGCAGATGCCGGGCAATGACAGCCAATATACGAAGTACGGTCGCACAAAAGTCCGGCCGCGCAACGCAAGTGGAAAATGAACGCATTTTTTCGAGAACGTTAAACCGCTGGTACTGACGTACAGAGTGCGCTGCGGCCGCATAGCAGCGTGTGTGCGTGATTAGGAGATGTCAGACGCTGCTAGTGTGCGGCCAACATAACGTTCAAACAGCCGGATTTCCCTAGACTTCTTTTCACCCCATCGTCATGAAATACGTCCAGAATTGCGCATCGTCTGACCACTTAAGCGTATTCCGTGAAAAAATGCGTGCGCACGCATCGACGTACATTTTGACGGTGGCCGCAGAAAATGCGCTCATCTGTCCCTAGCCTTAGAGATACAGTTTTCTCTATACCAAAATGACCAGCGAATTTGGATTCATGAAACAGTCGTAAGACTGCTAGGACTTCTTCAGGAGGAACGAATAATTTATCGGGTGGTTTAGACGGAGGTGCTAGAGCTTGTTTAGATCATAATAGCTTCCAAAGTGGAGAATCAATTTGAGTATTCAGAGAAGCCAGGATTTTTTCCTCGGGTACAATGGGGACTGGTACCAGGATTTGAGTGGACAGAGGTTCGTGCTGTCTGGAGAGTGCATCAGCCTTAATATTTTTAGATCCGGGTCTGTTTGAAATGACAAAATCAAATCGGGTAAGGAAGAGGGCCCACCGGGCTTGTCTGGGGTTCAATCTCTTAGCTTCAGACAGGTAGGCCAAATTCTTATGGTCATTAAGTATAGAGAATGTACAATTAGAACCCTCTAAGAGGTGACGCCACTCCTTCAGGGCCAATATAATAGTCAACAGTTCCCTGTCTCCGATATCATAACGGGTCTCAGTAGGTGACAACTAGGGTTGCACCGATACCGATACTAGTATCGGTATCGGGGCCGATACTGGGTACTGCAGGAGTACTTGGTACTCGTGCAGTACCCCCGATATTTTTTCCGATACCGGAAGCCGGCATTGAGCCGGCTTCCGGCATCCGAGGGGCTGCAGCGGCTGTCTGAATGCTCTATCGGCATTCGGACAGCCGGCCCCGCACTCTCCGCAATACTTACCTTCCTGGGCGCCGCCGGGGAATGTCTCCGCGCGCCCGCTCGTTGGAAGGACCCCAGCCGCGACCACGTGATCCCGGCTGGGGTCCTTCCAACGTGCGCGCGCGCCCGAGACATTCCCCGGCGGCGCCCAGGAAGGTAAGTATTAAACACACTGAGCAGCTGCAGGGCCTGTCTGAATGCTGATAGAGCATTCAGACAGGCCCTGCAGCTGCTCTCCGCGACGATACTTACCTTCCTGGGCGCCGCCGGGGAATGTCTCCGCGCGCGCGCTCGTTGGAAGGACCCCAGCCGGGATCACGTGGTCGCGGCTGGGGTCCTTCCAACGAGCGGCGCGCGCGGAGACATTCTCGGCGGCGCCCAGGAAGGTAAGCATAGTCGGGGGGGGGCGGTCCATGAGCTGGAGGCAATATCCATGTGGGGGCATATCCATGATGGGGCATATCCATGATGGGGCATATCCATGAGCTGAGGCAATATCCATGTGGGGGCATATCCATGATGGGGCATATCCATGATGGGGCATATCCATGAGCTGGAGGCAATATCCATGTGGGGGCATATCCATGAGCTGGAGGCAATATCCATGTGGGGGCATATCCATGAGCTGGAGGCAATATCCATGATGGGGCATATCCATGTGGGGGCATATCCATGAGCTGGAGGCAATATCCATGATGGGGCATATCCATGTGGGGACATATCCATGAGCTGGAGGCAATATCCATGTGGGGGCATATCCATGAGCTGGAGGCAATATCCATGATGGGGCATATCCATGTGGGGACATATCCATGAGCTGGAGGCAATATCCATGTGGGGGCATATCCATGTGGGGGCATATCCATGATGGGGCATATCCATGAGCTGGAGGGCATATCCATGTGGGGGCATATCCATGTGGGGGCATATCCATGAGCTGGAGGCAATATCCATGATGGGGCATATCCATGAGCTGGAGGCAATATCCATGATGGGGCATATCCATGTGGGGACATATCCATGAGCTGGAGGCAATATCCATGTGGGGGCATATCCATGTGGGGGCATATCCATGATGGGGCATATCCATGAGCTGGAGGGCATATCCATGTGGGGGCATATCCATGTGGGGGCATATCCATGAGCTGGAGGCAATATCCATGATGGGGCATATCCATGAGCTGGAGGCAATATCCATGATGGGGCATATCCATGAGCTGGAGGCAATATCCATGAGGGGGCATATCCATGTGGGGGCATATGCATGAGCTGGAGGCAATATCCATGTGGGGGCATATCCATGAGCTGGGGGGCATACTCATGTGTGAGCTGTGGGGGCATAATAACCCATGTGTGTGCTGGGGCATTATCCATGTGCTGGGGCAAATCCATGAGTGAGCTGGGGCAAATCCATGAGCTGGGGCAGTATGAATATATATATATATCGGGGGGATATACATGTGAGCGGGGGGCATTTTTATATGGTCTGTTCTTATTGGAAAGCGGTCACATGACATTAAATAAAAGTATCGGTACTCGGTATCGGTGAGTACTTTTAAAAAGTATCGGTACTCGTACTCGGTCTTAAAAAAGTGGTATCGGTGCATCCCTAGTGACAACATTCTAGAGAAGAAACCGCAGGGTAACATAGGCTTGTCATCAGCAGGACGTTGGGACAGCACAGCTCCCACCCCAGTCTCTGAGGCGTCTACTTCTAATACGAAGGGTCTAGTGGGATCAGGGTGATTAAGAATGGGTGCGGTGGAGAAAGCGGCTTTCAGTTTTCCAAAGGCCTCCAAAGCGTTGGAAGGCCAATTCAGAGTGTCAGTCCCCTTTTTAGTCAAAGCCGTAATGGGTGCTATGATGGACGAGAACCCCTTAATAAACCTTCTATAATAAAAACAATACAAACTTTAGCTTGTGGAGGGAGCGCAAAAGAAGATAGGTGAGTGTTCTGTTCACAAGTATCTCAGTTGTTCTTGGATAAAATCAATTCTAAAATATAGAATCAGAAAGAGACGCCTTCATTGCATAGTATATTGTACAATACAAAGATAGTTATATAATGGTGAATACACACTCACAAACATGGAGCCTATAGGCTCGTGGTATTTGCTTGTAAGCCTCTATGGGGGGCTCCTCCCATCAAGATGATGATTGTAGGGAATGGTCTCTTGATGTCCAGGGATACCTCAATAAATGAAAGATATATGGGACAATACCAATAGAAAATATGACAATAGAGGAACAGATTGTATTCACTCACGTGGTACTGAGCCTCCCGTCTGAGTGGCTCAGTATCTCAGCTTGTGGACCACTTCAATTGTGGAGGGGGGGTCCCACCCCTAGGATATGGAAACTAGCAATGGGCTAGTGAGTAGATGTAGTAGAAATCCGGATCAAATGGCAGAAATACGAATGATATTAAAGGAAAATTTATTACAAAAGTAAAAACAAATTAAAATAAAGTAGATTAACAATAAAAGGATAAAAAGTGAAAAGAAAAAGATAGATATCTTTTTCTTTTCACTTTTTATCCTTTTATTGTTAATCTACTTTATTTTAATTTGTTTTTACTTTTGTAATAAATTTTCCTTTAATATCATTCGTATTTCTGCCATTTGATCCGGATTTCTACTACATCTACTCACTAGCCCATTGCTAGTTTCCATATCCTAGGGGTGGGACCCCCCCTCCACAATTGAAGTGGTCCACAAGCTGAGATACTGAGCCACTCAGACGGGAGGCTCAGTACCACGTGAGTGAATACAATCTGTTCCTCTATTGTCATATTTTCTATTGGTATTGTGCCATATATCTTTCATTTATTGAGGTATCCCTGGACATCAAGAGACCATTCCCTACAATCATCATCTTGATGGGAGGAGCCCCCCATAGAGGCTTACAAGCAAATACCACGAGCCTATAGGCTCCATGTTTGTGAGTGTGTATTCACCATTATATAACTATCTTTGTATTGTACAATATACTATGCAATGAAGGCGTCTCTTTCTGATTCTATATTTTAGAATTGATTTTATCCAAGAACAACTGAGATACTTGTGAACAGAACACTCACCTATCTTCTTTTGCGCTCCCTCCACAAGCTAAAGTTTGTATTGTTTTTATTTAACTTTGGTGAAGGACACACCATTGGTGAGCGGCATAATTATACAATCTTATTAGTATAAACACTTTCTGAATAACTCCTCAGCGCCAAACACATTTAGCTCCTGAAGGAGTTAACACAATCCAAACCTTCTATAATAGTTAGAGAAACCTATGAATCGTTGAATGGCCTTGAGACCCCTGGGGAGAGGCCAATGAATGATCGCATCGAGTTTCTTGGGGTCCATCATAAAGCCGGAAGAGATCACATAGCCTAAAAACTGTACTTGCTGTACGTCAAACAAACACTTTTCCAGTTTGCAATACAGACCGTTAGACAATAGCTTGGACAAGACTAGCCGCACATGTTGGTGGTGGGTTTTCAGGTCAGGAGAATGTATCAGGACATCGTCAAGATACACCACAACAAAACAAGGAGTGTATTCTCTTAATACGTCATTAATGAATGCTTGAAAAACTGCAGGAGCGTTGCATAGACCAAAGGGCATAACCAGATATTCGTAGTGCCCTAGCCTGGTATTAAACGCAGTTTTCCACTCATCCCCTTGTCTGATGCGAATCAAGGTGTAGGCCCCCCTAAGGTCCAATTTAGCGAAACTTTTGGAGTATTTCAGGCGATCAAACAGTTCAAGGATGAGTGGGATTGGGTAGGCATTTTTTACGGTTATCTTGTTTAAACCACGAAAATCTATACACGGTCTGAGGTCTCCCTCCTTTTGAACGAAGAAGAACCCAGGTCCGGCTGGAGAAGAAGAGGGGCGAATAAACCCTTTTTGGAGGGAATCAGTGATATACTCCTCCAACACCCAATGTTTCTTCTGAGATAATGGATAGACCGCCCCTCGGGGAGGAATGGTACCTGGGAGAAGGTCGATAGCGCAATCGTAAGGACGATGAGGGGGTAATTTATCGGCCTCTCTTTTATCAAACACAGGGGCCAAGTCAGAATATGGAGGAGGTATAGTCGTGGTCAGAGGTGGAGCCGTAGGTACTGTTAAGGTGTTGACGGACAAGGGGATCTGAATACAAGAGAGCAAACAATCTTTATCCCACTTAGCGATCTGACGAGCTCGCCAATCAATTACAGGGTTATGACGAGTTAACCATGGGTAACCAAGTACAATAGGATAGGAAGGAGATGAAATAGCATGGAAAAACATATTTTCTCTATGACATAGTCCTATCCCAACAGAAATGTTCTGAGTTTCGAACAGGACAAAAGGGGTTTCAAGTGGTCTGCCATCAATGGCTTGTACAAGTAAAGGTGTTTTCTTTTCAACAAGAGGAATCGCATGTTTGTGAGCAAAACTTAAATCGATAAAGTTATCGACAGCACCAGAGTCGACCAGGGGATAGAGATGCACCGGGTTAGGGGAACTCTCCCAAGATAGAGTAACCGGAACCCAGAGTCTATTTTCCAGTTATGGGGATGAGGGAAAAGTACCCAAGAGCTGTCCCCAAAGGGCACGTAGGCATGAGAGTTTCCCGAAGGTCCCTGGGGGCGTTTAGGACAACCTTTAAGCAAGTGACCCCCTAATCCACAGTACAGACATAACCCTTCACGTCGACAGCGTTGTTTTTCACTGTCAGGGAGCTTGGTACTATCCAATTGCATAGGTTCGGGAGGAGGAAGTGACTCAGGGAGAAAAGGCAAAGAAAACCGGGGAGGTGTCCTAACAGGTGGTCTTCTAGATCTATCTTTGGTATTTTTACGATGGCGAAGATGTTCATCAATGAAGGACAAGTAGGTGATCAAGTCTTCCAGATCCTCTGGAAGATCTCTGGCTGCTACTTCGTCCTGGAGCTCATCATTTAAACCTTCAGAAAAAACGGCTACCAAAGCCTCATTATTCCAGTTTAACTCAGAAGCCAGGGATCTAAACTCTAGTGCGTAATCACCCAGGGATTTCGTACCCTTGCGCAGGCACAACAAGGACTTGGCGGCATTGGTTTTACGACCAGGGGGATCAAACACTCTCCGGAAGGCTGACATAAATTCCCGATAATTATAAACAATAGGTTTATCGGTATCCCAGAGAGGATTAGCCCAACACAACGCTTTATCGGTAAGGTGATTGATAACGAAGGCAATTTTAGCACGATCAGTAGGGTAAGACCACGGGGTTAATTCAAAGTGGATAGAGATCTGGTTTAAGAAACCTCTACAGGCGATAGGATCACCTCCATAACGTACCGGAGGTAGCAAGTTAGGACAAGGAGTAGGCGTAGCAAAAGGTTCAGAAGGGGGCGGATTAACTGGAGGAGAAACCTCTAACTGGGTGGGAGCAGTACGATTAAGCAGAGTTTGGAGGGCTTGGGCGAATTGATCAAGACGATGATCCTGATCCTCCAAACGACTTTCTACACCAGACAGTTGCTGAGCAGTCCCTGCTAGGTCCATGGCCCTTTCGTGATGTCAGGCTAGCACACGTAGGTCCAAGGATGGGCTCAAGTCGGTACAATAGGTAACAATAAGAAACCTAAAACCTAAGTGCGATACCAGTCCTTGAGGTGGCTGGGTTACGCGATAGCGAGAGGTGAACCTATAAGGCAGGGATAACGAGGAAGGAGGACAGAAACCAGTCCTTAGTGTGGCTGGTAAAGAGACAGGCAAGATAGGAAATATGAGGCGGCTCCCCGAAACCATAAGAGGTACCAGAGGAGGTTAACAAGTCCAGGTCGTAGGGATATACCAAATCCAAAGTCAAATTCAAAAGCCGGGTCAAAGGGTTATAGAGGTACTCAGGTCAGATGCCAAAAGCCAGGTCATACACAGATAAATCAATCAGAAAACTCAGAATATAGCACCAAGGGTCAAGCAAGCAAAAACCATGAAAGGGCAAAGAAGAAAGGAAAAAAGCAAGTTTAAATCTCGTGCCCTGCAACCCGATTGGCCAACACGATCACATGGTACAGGAAGAGTCCACGGTGGATGCGTGATGACGTCACGCCGCTGGGAGGAATCAAACCCGGAAGGGCCGGCGGCATGCGCGCATAGGGCGCAAGGAAGGGCTGCGAGGGAGACACAGCCCCCTAGAACGCAGCGATGGACGCCGGAGCCACGCCAGCCGCCGGTCCGTGACAATGAATTAGTCATAAAATGTGCTCTGATCTTCATCTAAGTCACAACAATTTGAAAACCACAGTCTGCTTAAAATAATACAACACAAACATTATATGTTTTCATGTTTTTATTGAACAGAACATGTAAACATTCACAGTGCAGGGTGGAAAAAGTATGTGAACCTTTGGACTTAATAACTGGTTGAGCCTCCTTTGGCAGCAATAACCTCAACCAAACGTTTCCTGTAGTTGCAGATCAGACCTACACAACGATCTGGAGTAATTTTTGACCACTCCTCTTCACAAAACTGTTTCAGCGTAGCACTATTCTTGGGATGTCTGGTGTGAATCGCTCTCTTAAGGTCATGCCACAGCATTTTAATCGGGTTAAGGTCGGGACTCTGACTGGGCCACTCCAGAAGGCGTATTTTGTTTTGTTGAAGCCATTAGACTTTACTGCCACTGTGCATCCGTGATCCTTAGGCGCCGATGACCCTCACATCAGTTAACAGGTTGTCACTGGAGACACCCCCAGGGCTGCCATCAGAAATATTGGTGCTCTCACTGACCCACTGCTCAGGCTCTCCTTCCCTTAGCTGCCAATGTTGGTAAATTAATTAAATAAAAAAATTGCCTCCTCTTCTGCTTACGTTATTTGAATTGGAGTGGGCCAAATCTCTGGTGGTCCAGCAAGGAGATAAAATGTGTTCCCTGGTGGAAGAGCACTTGGTCTGCACCCCTACCTGGAGCATCCCATAATGATCCCTCCCTCAGTAATGAGTCGGGGTGCTATTATCCAGATGCCATGGGACATCAGGAAATTTGTTGGTGTCTTGGGCCAGTGCTAGGTGACATGGAGGACCCTTACATCTGAGGCACTTAGACAAGCTGCACAGGATTTGTCAAGGGCCAGGGCCCCTGGAACCATTGGGCCCTTTAACATATCATGAGCTGTCACCTCTCTGATGGCGGCCCTGGACACCCAACAAAAATAGTCATTTTGGAGATGCTCTGACCTAGTCTTCTAACCATCACTATATGAACATCGCTTGCCCCTTTTTTCCTGCTTCTAACACATGTAATTCAAGAAATGACTGTTCAGACGACTAAGCACTTTTCAATGAAGCTTGCATGTTTAGTCTACTTGGCCCGGTTAATAGGGGCATCTGTGGCTGCCAGGAAGCCTCTCATTTTTGTTATCCCTGTACCACCATTCAGTTTGTGCCCGGCAGGGGAGGCGTTAACGCCAGCTTGGTGTACTAGTATGCCCCGCTTGCCGGCTGCTGTGGCGGGCCCCTCCTCTGGCTTACCTACAGTAATTAGCTGCTGTGCTTCATTAGCTGCAGGGGGACGGCCTGAGTTCAGGTGGGCAGGCCTGTCGTGGCCCATAGATGTCAGCGGGGCGTGTTGTGGCCAAAAGGTAACTGAACAGTGAAATTCAGCGTACGGTTACCTTTCCTGGCCATTTGGCTACGCAGAGAGCAGGCAGTTCGCCAAATGCTGGCAAATTGCCTGCACATACGGTGCCTGTTCGTTGCCTGTTCGAGGGCAGTGAAATCCCCCATAGAGAAGCAATGCTTCGTCTATTCAGAGAACACAAAGCAGCAGTGAAAAGTTGCCGAATTACCCTGCTGTTTGGTGGTTTCATTCGACGGGTTTATTCAGGCAATTCCCATAGGCTTCAATGTTAAAAATATTCCCGTTTTAATACAATATCTAATAAACCGTTGATTAGAATATTCTGCAGTAAAAAGTCTCTTTATGTATAGATTTTTTAGGATCTTTTAGGCATTTTTCGAGATGTTTTTGTGATTTTTTTTCGTTTTTCTGTAACAGCCCTTTTTATTATCATTCATTGGATCTTATATGTAAATTCCAGACATTTTAGTTCTGTAGTTTCTTTGCAAACAGTGTTTCACTTTTCAAACCTTCACGCGTACTGTTTTTTGTTTTTTTTAACTCCATTCGTCTGGGGTGTCGGGTTTTGCCGGTGGCTGCTCTGCGCTGTGATCGGCGGCTGCTCGGGTTTCTCTGGCGTGTTCGGCGGGGTTAATCCAGATGTTTTGAAGAGAACCGAATTGAAGAGGACGAAAAGTCACCGAACGTGCCGTGACTTTTCGATTCTCTTTGAATAACCCTGACAGTATATCCTGGAACCTGTAAGGACAGAGGCTTTGACCCCTGTATGGTGTTGGGTGTATGGAACCCAATGGCAAGCCGAAGGAGGAGACCAGAAGGAATATGATTGGTTAAACTTTACTCCCTCGAGCTGCAGGCCGGAACCAGGGAACGACGCGCCACGAGGGACCTCAGGTGAGTTTGTCAGGCGTCCCAACATGGCGGCCGCGGTCCGACCGCGGCGCGGGGCATTACAGGACCCCCCACCAAGGCGCGACCCCCGGGTGCGCTTGATCGATGGCTTGGAAGGATAACGGATATGAAAGGCACGAACCTTTGCAGGAGCATGGACGCTGGCACTGGGTTCCCAAGATCGTTCTTCAGGCCCGTATCCCTTCCAGTGTACCAAGTATTCTAACCTGCCGTAACGGAGTCTCGAATCCAGAATACGTGATATCTCAAATTCCTCTTCTCCAGATATGGGTACAGGAGCAGGTGGTTTAGTATTCCGATCGGGGAACGGATTCTCATGCCAGGGTTTCAAGAGAGATACATGGAAGACAGGATGGATCCTGTAGGAAGGAGGAAGAGTTAAGCGGGCCGCCACGGAGTTCACCATTCTGAGGACCGGGAATGGGCCAATGTAGCGAGGGCCCAGCTTCTTCGAAGGACAATCCAAACGGAGATGAGCCGTGGATAGTAACACCTTGTCTCCGGGTGCATACACAGGAGCTTCCTTGCGACCACGATCAGCATATTTCTTTTGGTTCTGTTGGCCAGTCGCAACTGGTGGCGTAACATTCGTAGTTGACCACGTAGGATTCTCAAGCGGGTTGATACTTCTGGAACTGGAGTGTTAAGCGGCATCTCCGGAAGAGTGCTAGGATGATAACCGTAATTGGCAAAGAAAGGTGAAAAGCGAGTTGATGAGTGTACCTGATTATTGTACGCAAATTCGGCAGTCGGGATGATGTCCAGCCAGTCGTCTTGGAGATGTGTGGTGAAGCAACGAAGGTATTGTTCCAGCGTCTGATTTGTCCGCTCCGTCTGGCCGTTACTCTGTGGATGAAAGGCTGAAGAAAGACATCTGGCAATTTTTAAGCTACGACACATTTGGGACCAAAAACGGGAAGTAAACTGAGATCCTCTGTCTGTGACAATGGAACGAGGAGTACCATGGAGGCGGAATATTTCCTTGATGAACAAGGTGGCTGTTTCAGCTGCTGTGGGTAGGCCTACTGCTGGTATGAAATGGGCCATCTTGGTACAGCGATCTACCACTACCAGGATGGTGGTGTAGCGATGCGAAGGGGGAAGATCTACTATAAAGTCCATTGAAATATCTTTCCACGGATGCAGCGGTGGAGCCAGGGGTTGGAGAAGACCAGCAGGACGGGTGCGGGGTTGTTTGTTGCGTGCACAAACAGAACAAGAGGTTACAAAGGCGATGATGTCCTTCTTCACGGATGGCCACCAGAAGTGTCGATGTACGGCATCTATGGTTTTCTTGATGCCACCATGTCCAGCAGCCGGAATGTCGTGAGAGCGTTGTAGTACCTGTAGACGAACCTCCGGAGGAACATATATTTGTTCGTTATGATAGAACAGACCATCGTTGGGCATGAGCCCATGAACGTCAGTCGGTGGTTGAAGACTATATTTCTTTATATTTTCTATTAAGGATCCTTGTGAGGCGCAGAAGAATTCGTCAGGCAGGATGGAGTCGGGTTGAGTGGTGGAAGGAAAGGCGTCTGAGTCGTACCGACGGGAAAGCGCATCTGCCTTACCATTTCTTACTCCAGGTCTGTAGGTAATTTGCAACAGGAAGCGGGCAAAGAATAACGCCCATCTGGCTTGTCGAGGTCGCAATCTTTTGGCGGTGCGGAGATATTCCAGATTGCGGTGGTCCGTGTAGACAACCACGGGATGTTTTGCCCCTTCGAGAAGGTGTCTCCATTCCTCGAGGGCACTCTTGATCGCCAGGAGCTCTTTCTCACCTATACTGTAATTCTTTTCGGCTGGGGAAAGACGTCTGGAATAAAAGGCCACGGGATGCATAAGGTTCTTTACTCCCGATTTCTGGGAGAGAATCGCTCCTAGGGCGATATCGGAGGCGTCCGTCTCCAGAGAATATGGTAAATCGATGTCTGGTTGTTTCAGGATGGGGGCTTGGGTGAAGCTTTCTTTCAGCTTGTCAAAGGCCTGCTGAGCTTCTTTAGTCCAACAGAATTTCACATCTTTTTTGGTCAGAGAAGTGATGGGTGCGGTGAGATGAGAGAAGGACCGAATGAAGCGACGATAAAAGTTGGCGAATCCCATAAATTGCTGGACCATCTTTTTATCTCGGGGTGTCGGCCAGTCTAGGATTGCCTTAATCTTTGCTTTGTCCATTTCAACATCTCCTGGTGATAGGACATATCCCAGGAATTCTATAGAGGATGTTTCAAAAGTGCTTTTCTCGATTTTGCCATATAGTTTATGTTGACGAAGACGAGATAACACAAGACGGACGTGCTATTCATGTTCTTGGATGGTTCGAGAGTATACCAAGAGATCGTCGAGGTAGACCACAAGGAAGGTGTCCAGGACGTCACAGAAGATGTCGTTGAGAAAATGCTGGAAAGCGGCTGGAGCATTGCATAATCCAAATGGCATGACGAGATACTCGAAGTGACCGTATCGGGATCAAAAGGCGGTCTTCCACTCGTCTCCTTTTCTCATGCGGACCAAATTATACGCTCCACGAAGATCAATCTTAGTGAAAATACACGCATCCTTCACCCTATCGAGTAGTTCAGGAATCAATGGGAGCGGGTAGCGATTCCGTACTGTGATTGCGTTTAATGCTCTATAGTCAACGCAAGGGCGGAGACCGCTGTCTTTTTTCCCAACGAAGAAGATGCCCGCTCCAGCAGGAGATCTAGAGTGACGGATGAATCCTTTTGTAAGACTGTCTTCAATATAGTCCTTCAGAGACTGTGATTCGGGAACAGACAGGTTAAAGATACGTCCATGGGGAATAGGTGCTCCTGGAAGGAGGTCAATAGGACAGTCGTACTCTCTGTGTGGAGGAAGTGTATCGACCCCTTTTTTTCCCAAAAACGTCTTGAAATTCTGAATACTTAGGTGGTAGCGTGGAAGATGGATAGGTGGAAAAGGCGACCTTCTCAGACTTGGAGCCGTTCATACAGTGAACTCGACAGTGACAGGAGGGAAAGGACACGGTATTGGAAGACCAATCAATATATGGGTTATGGGTGCAGAGCCAAGGAAGTCCCAGAACTATAGGGAACAAGGGGGAAGGAACAATGTCCCACTGAAGCTTTTCTTGGTGCTTGGTTCCGATTAGGAGCTTCAAAAGGGTGGTTTCGTGGGTAACTGGACCGGTGCGTAGGGTGCTTCCATCCACCATATGCAGAGGCACGGGCTTCTTTTTTAGTTGAGTAGGAACAGCCAAGGAGGTAGCAAGGGATAGATCAAAGAAACTGTTACTGGCTCCGGAGTCGATGATGGCGTTTAAATCGACGCTTCTATCTCCCCACTGTAGAGTGATAGGAATGGTTAGGTGAGTAGAAGCAGAGCCGACCACACTTTGAAGAGAGGCCATAGTTGGATGGTTCTTACCTCTTTCAGAGGGACGTGGTGGTCGTGTAGGGCAGCCACGCAAAAGATGACCTGGTTTGCCGCAATACAGGCAGAGATTCTGGTGGCGACGTCTATCACGCTCAGAGGGCGACAGCGGACCTTTGGTAGTACCAATCTCCATGGGTTCGGGATTTGAAGAGGAGGAGGTCTGTCGTGGAGAGGACGCAGGAGAAGGTTTGTGTCTTCGAGGAGAGGTGAAAGGAGCATTAGAGAGTCTCTCTTGACGTCGTTCTCTGAAGCGTTGGTCCAAGACCAGAGACTGGGTGATCAAGGCCTCCAAGGAAGTAGGTACTCCTATACGAGCCAATTCATCCTTCAATTGTTCGGAAAGACCATGACGAAAGTGATCTTTAAGGCCCACATCATTCAGGCCTGTGTCGGCTGCCACTGCCCGGAACTCAGAGATGTAATCCTCCACCGGTCGCCTTCCTTGTTTTAGATGGCGGATGGTGGTTAGTGCAGCGGAAGACCTTAGAGGGTCATCATAGATAGGATTCATGGCTTGGACGAAGGAACCCCAGGAAGTCAATAGGGGGCTTCCTTCACGTAGCAACTGGAAGGCCCATTCCTGTGGAGGTCCAGACAGTAAGGAGATGGCTGACCTCACCTTCACAGAGTCTGATCCATAGGTACATGGACAGAGTGAAAACATAAGCTCACAGGCGGTGATGAACGTACGATACCTTGTGCGATCACCGGTAAACCGTTCAGGCATGTTGACTCTGGGCTCGGGAGCGGGCAAATCCACCTGCTGTATCACAGAACCAGATGGTGATGGAGGTAATGCAGTATTCTCAGCCCGTCTTCTTTCTTTGTGCAATAAGGCTTCTTGGCCGGTTTGTAGTTTCTGTACCACCTTGGTTAGGGTTGACACTTGTTCTGCAAGTACAGCAAGGATTTGGTTCGAGCTTGCGGGTTCCATTTTTGAGAACCAGGTTATTCTGTAAGGACAGAGGCTTTGACCCCTGTATGGTGTTGGGTGTATGGAACCCAATGGCAAGCCGAAGGAGGAGACCAGAAGGAATATGATTGGTTAAACTTTACTGAAGGCAACAAAATATAAGTCCAGAATAAAGTAATGTAAAGTTTCTTTTGACAGAAATAAAAGTCCAGAACGAAGAGTTGTAAGGATAAATAAGTACGGTTGTAATCTTGGAAGTAGTCCAGGAATAGAGGTATGCCGAGAGGTGGAACTGGTACTGTAATGGCAATCTTGAATATGGAAGCGGAATGGAGCTGTACCGTGGTGCAGGAACAGAAGTGAGCTGTATCGTGGCAACAGAAGCGGAGCTGTATCGTGACAACAGAAGCGGAGCTGTATCGTGACAGCAGGAGCGGAAGCAGAGCTGTACCGTGGCAACAGGAGTGGAGCTGTACTGTGGCAACAGGAACCGGAGCGGAGTTGTACCGTGGCAACAGGAACCGGAGCGGAGTTGTACCGTGGCAACAGGAACCAGAGCGGAGTTGTACCGTGGCAACAGGAACCAGAGCGGAGTTGTACCGTGGCAACAGGAACCAGAGCGGCGTTGTACTGTGGCAGCAGGAACCAGAGCGGCGTTGTACCGTGGCAACAGGAACCAGAGCGGCGTTGTACCGTGGCAACAGGAACCGGAGTTGTACCGTGGCAACAGGAGCCAGAGTACCTAGGTCTTCATGCTCTAGGATGGACGATCGCGCATGCGCGCCTGCCTTCTGCTCAGACGGATCGCGGAGGCGGCGTGGGACACATCCTGGCTCTCCTCCCTCGAGCTGCAGGCCGGAACCAGGGAGCGACGCGCCACGAGGGACCTCAGGTGAGTTTGTCAGGCGTCCCAACATGGCGGCCGCGGTCCGACCGCGGTGCGGGGCATTACAGAACCCCAGATTCATATGTGAGAAGTGAATGTCACATGCAGGATATGATGGAAGTCAGATAGCTTTAACTCATCCTCTTTTGAAAGCACACAAAGTCCTTTATATTTTCTTTGCTTTATTGGGAAAGTAACAGCAAATAAAAGGTCTCTTTTCGCTTCTCAGGTGTACCTTGTTATGGGTGGACTGTAAAAACAGGATGCAATCACCCAGTACAGACAGACAGATGCTTGCTAAACTGTCTCGGTGATATATTAACAGGAAGTATAGGCTTTGCTAAAGAGGAAGTAAGGCTGGGCCAAACTATCTATGTGAGTTAGATAGTGAGAGTGGACTGATCCATTTTAAGTAAAAGCATAGGGGGAAAACAAATAAGGAATCTGGTTCCATGACACAGTAGTATCCAGAGATTTCAAGCATCACAATCACAGCAATAAAACTCACAGTAATGTGCAGTGTGTATGAGCATATCACAGAGCTCCACAGCAATAAAACTCACAGTAATGTGCGGTGTGTATGAGCATATCACAGAGCTCCACAGCAATAAAACTCACAGTAATGTGCAGTGTGTATGAGCGTATCACAGAGCTCCACAGCAATAAAACTCACAGTAATGTGCGGTGTGTATGAGTTTATCACTGAATCCACAGTAATAAAACTCACAGTAATGTAATGGATTTATTCAACCCCCCAGCACATCAATTCATCACCCCCCCAAGGATATCAATTGTCATGTTATTCATCACCCCCCGCTCACCATATCAATTCATTACACCCCCCGCTCACCATATCAATTCATCACCCCCCGCTCACCATATCAATTCATCACCCACCCCACCCCTCGCTCATCATGTCAATATTGAAAAAGCATCTACGGACACAGGCGTTCAGTTTGCAACAGGTAAGCAGGTCATCCTGCTAGGGAGAACAGAAACTGCCAAAATACCCGCACAAAAAATAAATAAGTTGGTGCAAATAAAAAGAATGCGGGAAAAGGAGAGGATTATGCACACTATTCTGAAAAAATATTTTGCTGTGACATCAGGGCATCTCTTCCAAGGATGTCCATTTTTATGTTTGAAGGAGCATGCATCTGCTGGGCTGGAAGCCAACAAGTTTATCAAAGACATATTTCAATAAAAAGATTTTAAAAAGTTATAAAGGAATGGGGGGAAAAAAATTGAAATCTTACGGGATCGATCCCTTCAACCGAATCATTAGCAGTTCCACAGGGATGAGAAAATTGGACAATCTGGGCAATTGAAAACGAAGAAGGGTGGTGTGACCAAATCTTCTTGTGCATGAGTAAAAAAAAATTGTTCGTGCAGCATCATTGTTCACATTATAATTGAAATGTGAACAATAATGCTGCATAAAAAAAAAGGAAAAGTTTTTATAATTATTATTTTTAATTTTATTTTTTTCTTTACATATAACATGGTCAGGTTTGGTATCATTGGAAAGGCCATGCTCCGGCCCCCGGTGATTATGTCACAGGGCGCGCCGCGTGAAGTTTGCCGCCAGATGTCACACCCTGTGAAATAATCAGCGGGTGCTGGCCCCCTCTGATTATGAAATTGGGCCGCCGGACAGATGGCAGACATCTTTGAGTCTCCAACAAGCCAAGGCTGTAGCCTATGGGACACGTCTTGTATTCCCCAGGCAGCCTGGCTGGGTAAGTACAATTAGGGCCTACACTCGAGCGGCCGAGCGGCCGACCAGCCTGGAAGACTAGCGGCCTATCGGGCAAACGGCCTGACCAGTGGCCTACCAGGCAAACGGACTTTAAACCCAGGGGCCAGTCCAGGACTGCATATATACTAGTTATTGATATATTATAGAGGGGGTTTAGTTGTATACAGATATGTATTCTGATTAATAGGTGTTTTCAGAAATTGGTATTAAAAAAATTCTCTAGGAAAGAAAGATATAAAGAATATACAGAAGGCAGCACCGCATTGTACATTGCACCAGGCCCCACAAACACTAGAGGGGTTATTCAGAGAGCACCGAGATTTCAGTGCACTCTCGTATGGCACACTTACAGGGTTATTCAGAGAGAGGTGAAGAGCAGGACAATGGCTCTACGGTAAATGCTGAATTCACTGCAGGGTCTGCAAACTGATGTAGTCTTACAGAGTTATTCAGAGAGAGGTGAAAAGTAGGAGAATGGCTGGAGAATGAAGAATTCTAGGTCAAAATAGCCAAACCAGAAAAATTCTCCTATTTATCTCACTTTCCAAATCGGCTAGTTTGACCTAGAATTTTCCATTCTCCAGCCATTCTCCTACTTTTCACCTCTCTCTGAATAACCCTTTAAGACTACATCAGTTCGCAGACCCTGCAGTGAATTCACCATTGAACACTGCCGATCAGACGCCAAACAAAGGAGGGAAGGGGGTGTAAAAAAAAAATTGTATGCGGGTGGAGTAGAGGTAACATCACTGCTCTGCGTGGAGAGAGCCTGTGGAGTCATGGGTTCGATCCCGACGATCACCTCTCCAGTAAGTGTCCTTGGGCAAGACACCTAACGGTACATACTCGACACCCAGGACATACTTGAAAACGAGAGAAATCTCATTGTATCCTTCCTGGTAAAATACTTTCTCAAAACAATAAAAATACATGAAAATTAAAAAGGTGCTATAAAAAAAAAATAAAAAGGTTTGTTACAGAATTTTAAAAAAGTGCCATAAAAATGGGACATAAAAATTTAGCTGAAAAAATTCTAAAAAATAAATACTTATTGCTGCTAATGAATAAACGATTCAAAAAAATAATTTTTTTCTTTTTTTTGTAACAATGAAACCTATGGGAATCGCCTGTCTAAACCAGTCGAACTGAAGCACTGAAAATCTGGGCATTTCACCAACATCTCGGTGCAGTTCCGTGTTCTCTAAATAGATTAACCATTACTTCTCTAGGGGAAATTTCACTGCCGCTGAATTGCGGCGATCTGAGGCGAACCGCACTGTATTTCACTGGCAATTGGCCAATATTTGCCCAATTTCCAGCTTTCTGAATAGCCGAATTGTCACGAAATTACAACATATGGGGAAATTCACCATTCCGTGCAATTCGGTGGCAAGTTCGGCTCGTATTGAGTAACCCCCTCAGGCTCTATTTAAGGACTGTACGGCCTAGAGGTATTATTTCTTGATGAAGCCGACGAAGTATCGGCGAAACGCGTCCGTATTGAGATGCCCGCCTGATTCCCTTTTGATTAAGTAATCTTTTAACAGATTGTCTTTCCAATACTGTTTCTCTGGTTTGTGGTTGGATTAGTATTCGATTGGTTTGGTGGCTATTATGGGGTTTGGAACAGAGGTTCTGCTGATCAGAATATACCTAGTGACTGCCGCGCCATTAAAATGGATCTATGTACTGATCGGTCGTTCTGCAGGTTTGTTGAATGATTAATAACGCAGTTTGTGCACAATCAACGTGAATCATACACTTGTTTTCATGCGCATTTATCAAATTTAACCAACGTCTCCCACTTAAGGAGAGCGTAACACCTTGGTAGACTGTGTGGTTGATTGATTACTGACGACTATTTGGATTTGCTCCCATTCAAGGAGAGCATAGCACTTCCAAAATTGCTACATTGTAGCCATATCCCACCCACCCCCTTGAGAGGTTCTGCATGCTTTATATGACGCCCAATGGAGCTTGTTTGGATTTAAGTGTACACATTAGTGATCTCCTCTCATGCCGCACCTTACCCACTTTGGATTTTGCGATCCAGTGACTCCTTCACGTTATATGGTTTTTATTATTTTCTATAATGTAATTGTGCAAATAAAAGTTTAAGGTTTTTTTTAACCCCTCAGTCACCCCTGCTCTTATTCGGAGACAGGAGCGGCTGCACGATTCACAATCCATTGGAAATGAATCTGTTTGAAATCCATATGGAAATGCAGCTTCACAACTGCTTTACTGACAAGCCGTACATTATCAGATGATCTTAGTGAGGCCTTTACTTTCCATATTATAATGCTCTACTGTATGTGTGTACTGGCTTAAATCTGCTGCCCACATGACCATATATGGGCGTCACAAATGAACGCTGTCATGTGACATCACAATAGACAGGTCAGTTAATCTATTCAGCCTATTGGAAGCTTCCACACGCTGCGTCTCTGGTCGAAGAGCCAGGAAACACATTTTATCCAAGGATTCAGCCCCATCCCTGAAAGAAGGTAAAAAGAAAACAAAGTTTTATGTTTTATTTTTAATTAGTTTATGGAAATAGCAAGCTGAGGGAAGCGGGCCCGAAGAGTGATTCAGTAAGGGACCCCAGGATTTCTCATGGCAGCATTGAATATGTAAAAATGTACTAGTTTATTGAGGTTTTTTACATATTTACTAGTTATTGATATATACAGTTGTGTTCAAAATTATTCAACCCCACTGAAATTGAGTGTTTTGGCCAGTTTGACATTGATTTTGATCATTCAGTCATCTTGCTTACAATTAAATCAAAGAGGCACGTGTAGGTCATACAAATATAACATAACATTTATAATGAAATAACCACAAATGTCTTTTCTGTGCTCACATCATTATCAGTTTTATTCAACCCCCAAGTGACATTCAATCTTAGTACTTAGTACAACATCCTTTTACAGTTATAACAGCTTTTAAACGTGAAGCATAGCTTGACACAAGTGTCTTGCAGCGATCTACGGGTATCTTCGCCCATTCGTCATGGGCAAAAGCCTCCAGTTCAGTCACATTCTTAGGCTTGCGCACTGCAACTGCTTTCTTTAAGTCCCACCAGAGGTTCTCAATCGGATTTAAGTCAGGTGACTGAGATGGCCACTCCAAAATGTTCCAGCCTTTAATCTGCAACCATGCTCTAGTGGACTTGGAGGTATGCTTGGGATCATTGTCCTGTTGAAAGGTCCAATGTCTCCCAAGCCACAGGTTTGTGACGGACTGCATCACATTGTCATCCAATATCTCCTGGTACTGAAGAGAATTCATGGTACCTTGCACACGCTGAAGCTTCCCTGTACCTGCAGAAGCAAAACAGCCCCAAAGCATGATTGATCCCCCGCCATGCTTCACAGTAGGCAAGGTGTTCTTTTCTTCATAGGCCTTGTTCTTCCTCCTCCAAACATAGCGTTGATCCATGTGCCCAAACAGTTCTAATTTTGTTTCATCAGTCCACAGAACACTATCCAAAACCTCTGTGGTTTGTCCACATGACTTTTGGCATACTGCAGTAGACTCTTCTTATTCTTTGGAGACAGCAAGGGGTGCGCCTGGGAGTTCTGGCATGGAGGCCTTCATTACGCAGTGTGCGCCATATTGTCTGAGCTGAAACTTCAGTACCCACATCTGACAAATCTTTTCTCAGTTCCTCAGCAGTCACACGGGGACTTTTCTCCACTCTACGATTCAGGTAGCGCACAGCAGTCGAAGTCAGCATCTTCTTTCTGCCACGACCAGGTAGCGTTTCAACAGTGCCCTTTGCCTTGAATTTGCAAATGATGCTTCCTATGGTCTCTCTTGGTATGTTTAACATCTTTGCAATCTTCTTATAGCCATTGCCCTTCCTGTGAAGAGTAATCACCTCTTCTCTTGTCTTCCTGGACCATTCTCTTGACTTCACCATGTTTGTAACCACACCAGTAAATGTCTAGAAGGAGCTGAGTATCACAGTCATTTTAAAGCTGTCTAATTGGTGCTTATTATGCTTTATTGCTGCTCCGTGACATCCACAGGTGTTTTCAATACCTGATTGAAAACATTTGAATGAACCTCTGTTCTTCAGAGTGGTAGTCTTTAAGGGGTTGAATAATTGTGTCAATGAAGAATTCACAAAAGAAACATTTACTACTGTATTACAAAACCAATTGATGTCATTTTAGTTGCATATGGTTCTTTAAAAAGTCCTTGTAGGATTTCATTCTGAATACAATTACAAATGTCACTAAATTCCCTAAAACCCTTTACAGCATTGGGGGTTGAATAATTTTGAACACAACTGTATATTAGGTGGGGTGGGGTGGTTGTATGATACAGATATGTATTCTGATAAATAGGGGTTAACTGTATCTTTCAATATCAGAGAATATTTTTAATGCTGATTTCAAAGAATAAACAGAAGGTGGCCCCGCATTGTACATTGCACCAGGCCCCACAAACACTAAAACTACCCCTGCTCTTATTCTGAGACAGGAGCGGCTGCGCGATTCACAACCCATTGGAAAGGAATCATTGAAATACATCTGGAAATGCGGCTTCACAACAGCTTTACTGAAAAGTCATAGGTGGCTACCGCATATTACAATCCAAACGCTAACGGTTTAAGTAATTAGTTTGCGTTTGGAATCTTGTGCTTTTCAGCACGAGGTTACTGTACTTTGCGCTCCCTATACTTAACATGCGGAGCATAAAGTGTTAATCAGCGTTAGTATTACAATCTACTAGCGCTGATTAACGTCTGGCCGCAGTTAACAGAAAGTTAACCAGAGCCAAGACTTTGTGCTAACGGATTCCGCTTCTGCAGAATCCGTTAACACCAGCCAAAAAAATGAAAAAAACAATCACATACTCACCTCCTGTCCCGCGGCGAGGACCGTGGCTCTGTCTGGCAGGAGCAGGGAGACACTGGGGGAAAAATTTCCTCAGTCTCCCCCTGCGTATCACTATGCCGACTGACCAGATCTCGCAAGGCGAGATCCGGCAGGTCATGTGACCGCTGGCGTCTGGCTCAATGGAATCCTATGGACCCCATCGAGTGGATGCTCGCGGCGGCGCTCAGCACTGCTGCGAGCATCCCGGGGCGTAGCGCGCGGTAACAATGCAGGCAGCTTTTTAAGCATCTGCATTGTAATTCCACGCTAAGGGCTCTATTACAAAGCTGGTGCTAACTTAACTAGAGCTGTTGTAAACTTCCCAGAGCCATTATAGCCTATGGAGGTTTTAAGTTTACAACAGCTCTGGTTAAGTTAGCACCAAGTATGTAATATGGCCCTAAACGGGGGCGGTAGGGAGAAAACTGTGGGCACAGTTTTTTCCCTTACCGCCCCCGTTTTAGCGTGGAGAATGTAATGTGGCCCATAATTGGCTGAAATCTGCTGCCCACATTATGACATAATAGGTAGGTTAGCAAACAACCTGGAGCTCGCACTCACTGAACTCCGTCTATTCAGTCTATTGGCCCTTACAAAACATTGTGTCACTTGCCAAAGTGCCTCAGATACTGTATGTATATGTACAGATGTATTCTTATTAATAGGTGTCACAGAAAAGAGTGAGGTCATCTGATACCAAAATAGAAAGGTAAGTATAAAACCTGGAGATCACAAACAGTCCTCAGGAACGGCCTGAAGAGCGCCTCTTTTTGAGAGCGGGAGCCAGGGCCTGAGGAACACCTCTTTTTGAGAGCGGGAGCCAGGGCCTGAGGTGCGCCTCTTTTTGAGAGCGGGAGCAGGGCCTGAGGAGCACCTCTTTTGAGAGCGGGAGCCAGGGCCTGAGGAGCACCTCTTTTTGAGAGCGGGAGGCAGGGCCTGAGGTGCGCCTCTTTTTGAGAGCGGGAGCCAGGGCCTGAGGAGCGCCTCTTTTTGAGAGCGGGAGCCAGGGCCTGAGGAGCACCTCTTTTTGAGAGCGGGAGGCAGGGCCTGAGGTGCGCCTCTTTTTGAGAGCGGGAGCCAGGGCCTGAGGAGCACCTCTTTTTGAGAGCGGGAGCCAGGGCCTGAGGAGCGCCTCTTTTTGAGCGCAAGAGCCAGGGCCTGAGGAGCGCCTCTTTTTCAGCGCAGGAGCCAAGGCCTGAGGAGCGCCTCTTTTTCAGCACGGGAGCTAGGGTCTGAGGAGCACCTCTTTTTGAGTGCGGGAGCCAGGGCCTGAGGACGCCTCTTTTTCAGCGTGGGAGCCAGCACCTCTATTTCAGCACAGGAGCCAGTGGCTCTATTTCATCGCGGGAGCCAGCACCTGAGGAGCATATCTTTTTCAGCGCGTAGCCAGTGCCTGAAGAGCGCCTCTTTTTAGTGCAGGAGCCAGGGCCTGAGGAGCGCCTCTTTTTCAGTGCAGGAGCCAGGGCCTGAGGAGCGCCTCTTTTTGAGCGCAGGAGCCAAGGCCTGAGGAGCGCCTCTTTATCAGCGCAGAGCTAGTGCCTGAGGAGCGCCTCTTTTCAGTGCAGGAGCCAGGGCCTGAGGAGCGCCTTTTTTTCAGTGCAGGAGCCAGCGCCTCTTTTTCAACGCGAGAGCCAGGGAATGAGGAGCGCCTCTTTTTCAGCGCGGGAGCCAGGGCATGAGGAGCGCCTCTTTTTCAGTGCAGGAGCCAGGGCCTGAGGAGCGCCTCTTTTTCAGTGCAGGAGCCAGGGCCTGAGCAGCGCCTCTTTATCAGCGCGGGAGCCAGTTATCAGCGCGGTAGCCGGCGCCTCTTTTTGAGCGTGGGAGCCAGGGCCTGGGGAGCGCCTCTTTTAGAGCGCATGAGCCAGTGCCTATTTTAGAGCTCAGGAGCCAGTGCCTCTATTTCAGCACTGAAGCCAGCACCTCATTTTTCAGCGCGAGAGCCAGTGCCTCATTTTTCAGCGCGGGAGCCTGTGCCTGAGGAACGCCTGTTTTTTCAGCGCGGGAGCTAGTGCCTCTTTTTTCAGCGTGGGTGCCAGTGCCTCTATTTCAGCGCTTTTTCAACGCGGGAGCCAGCACCACTATTTCAGTGTGGGAGCCAGCACCTCTTTTTTCAGCATGGGAGTCAGCACCTCATTTTCAGTGCGGGAGCCAGGGCCTGAGGAGCGCCTTTTTTTCAGTGTGGGAGCCAGCACCTCTTTTTTCAGCGTGGGAGCCAGCACCTCAATTTCAGCGTGGGAGCCAGGGCCTGAGGAGCACCTCTTTTTCAGCACGGGAGCTAGGGTCTGAGGAGCACCTCTTTTTGAGTGCGGGAGCCAGGGCCTGAGGACGCCTCTTTTTCAGCGTGGGAGCCAGCACCTCTATTTCAGCACAGGAGCCAGTGGCTCTATTTCATCGCGGGAGCCAGCACCTGAGGAGCATATCTTTTTCAGCGCGTAGCCAGTGCCTGAGGAGCGCCTCTTTTTAGTGCAGGAGCCAGGGCCTGAGGAGCGCCTCTTTTTCAGTGCAGCGCCTCTTTATCAGCGCGGGAGCCAGTTATCAGCGCAGTAGCCGGCGCCTCTTTTTGAGCGTGGGAGCCAGGGTCTGGGGAGCGCCTCTTTTAGAGCGCATGAGCCAGTGCCTATTTTAGAGCGCAGGAGCCAGTGCCTCTATTTCAGCACAGGAGCCAGCACCTCATTTTTCAGCGCGAGAGCCAGTGCCTCATTTTTCAGCGCGGGAGCCTGTGCCTGAGGAACGCCTGTTTTTTCAGCGCGGGAGCCAGGACCTGAGGAGAGCCTCTATTTCAGTGCGGGAGCCAGGGCCTGAGGAGCGCCTCTTTTTCAGTCCAGGAGCCAGGGCCTGAGCAGCGCCTCTTTGTCAGCGCGGGAGCCAGTTATCAGCGCGGGAGCCGGCGCCTCTTTTTGAGCGTGGGAGCCAGGGCCTGGGGAGCGCCTCTTTTAGAGCGCATGAGCCAGTGCCTATTTTAGAGCGCGGGAGCCAGTGCCTCTATTTCAGCACAGGAGCCAGCACCTCATTTTTCAGCGCGAGAGCCAGTGCCTAATTTTTCAGCGCGGGAGCCTGTGCCTGAGGAATGCCTGTTTTTTCAGCGCGGGAGCCAGGACCTGAGGAGAGCCTCTATTTCAGTGCGGGAACCAGGGCCTGAGGAGCGCCTCTTTCTCAGTGCAGGAGCCAGGGCCTGAGGAGTTCCTCTTTTTCAGCACAGGAGCCAGAGCCTGAGGAGCGCCTCTTTTTCAGCGTGGGAGCCAGGGCCTGAGGAGTGCCTCTTTTAGACCGCGTGAGCCAGTGCCTCTTTTAGAGCGTGGGAGCCAGGGCCTCTTTTTCAGCGTGAGAGCCAGTGCCTCATTTTTCAGCGCAGGAGCCAGGGCCTAAGGAGCGCCTCTTTTTCAGCGTGGGAGCCAGGGCCTGAGGAGCGCCTCTCTACCAGCGTGGGAGCCAGCACCTTTATTTCAGCGTGGGAGCCAGCGCCTCTTTTTTTCAGCGTGGGAGCCAGCGCCTCTTTTTTCAGTGTGGGAAGCAGGGCCTCTTTTTTCAGCGTGGGGGCCAGCGTCTCTATTTCAGCGCGAGAGCCAAGGCCTGTGGAGCAGCTCTTTATCAACGCGGGAGCCACCGTTGGAGCCCGCGTGGAAGCCAGTGTCTCTATTTCAGCATGGGAGCCAGCTCCTCTTTTTTCAGCGTGGGAGCCAGTGCCTCTTGTTTCAGCGTCGGCGCCAGCGCCTTTTTTCTCAGCGTGGGAGCCAGCACCTCATTTTCAACGTGGGAGCCAGGGCCTCTTTTTTCAGCGCAGGAGCCAGCGCCTCTTTTTTCAGCGTGGGAGCCAGCACCTCTATTTCAGCGTGGGAGCCAGCGCCTCATTTTCAGCGCGGGAGCCAGGGCCTGAGGAACACCTTTTTTTCAGTGCAGGAGCTAGTGCCTCTTTTTTCAGCGCGGGAGCCAATGCCTCTTTTTTCAGCGTGGGAGCCAGCGCCTCTTTATTCAGCGTAGGAGCCAGTGTCTCTTTTTTCAACGTGGGAGCCAGTGCCTCTTTTTTCAGCGTAGGAGCCAGTGTCTCTTTATTCAACGTGGGAGCCAGTGCCTCTTTTTTCAGCGTAGGAGCCAGTGTCTCTTTATTCAACGTGGGAGCCAGTGCCTCTTTTTTCAGAGTGGGAGTCAGCGCCTCTTTTTTCAGCGTGGGAGCCAGCACCTCTATTTCAGCACGGGAGCCTGTGCCTCATTTTCAGCGCAGAGCCAGGGCCTGAGGAGCAGCTCTTTTTCAACACGGGAACCAGCGCGGGAGCCAGCGCCTCTATTTCAGCATGGGAGCCAACGCCACTTTTTCAGCGTGGGAGCAAGCGCCTCTGTTATCAGCGTGGGAGCCAGCGCCTCATTTTCAGCGCGGGAGCCAGGGCCTAAGGAGCAGCTCTTTTTCAACGTGGGAGCCAGTGCCTCTATTTCAGCTTCGGAACCAGCGCCTCTTTTTCAGCGTGGGAGCCGGCGCCTCTGTTTTCAGCGTGGGAGCCAGCGCCTAATTTTCAGCGTGGGAGCCGGGGCCTGAGAAGCGCCTCTATTTTCAGTGCGGGAGCCAGTGCCTCTTTTTTCAGCGTGGGAGCCAGCGCCTCTTTTTTCAGCATGGGAGCTAGTGGCTCTTTTTTCAGCGTGGGAGCCAGTGCCTCTTTTTTCAGCGTGGGAGCCAGCACCTAATTTTCAGCGCGGGAGCCAGGGCCTGAGGAGCGCCTCTTTTTCAGCGTGGGAGCCAGTGCCTCTTTTTTCAGCGTGGGAGCCAGTGTCTCTTTTTTCAGAGTGGGAGCCAGCGCCTCATTTTCAGCGCGGGAGCCAGGGCCTGAGGAGCACCTCTTTTTCAGCACGGGAGCCAGCGTCTCTACTTAAGCACGGGAGCCAGCGTCTCTACTTCAGCGCGGGAGTCAGCACCTCATTTTCAGCACAGGAGCCAGTGCCTGTTTTTTCAGCGTGGGAGTCAGCGCCTCTTTTTTCAGCATGGGAGCCAGCACCTCTATTTCAGTGTGGTAGCCAGCGCCTCATTTTCAGCGCGGGAGCCAGGGCCTGAGGAACACCTTTTTTTCAGTGCAGGAGCTAGTGCCTCTTTTTTCAGCGTGGGTGCCAGTGCCTCTATTTCAGCGCTTTTTCAACGCGGGAGCCAGCACCACTATTTCAGTGTGGGAGCCAGCACCTCTTTTTTCAGCATGGGAGTCAGCACCTCATTTTCAGTGCGGGAGCCAGGGCCTGAGGAGCGCCTTTTTTTCAGTGTGGGAGCCAGCACCTCTTTTTTCAGCGTGGGAGCCAGCACCTCAATTTCAGCGTGGGAGCCAGGGCCTGAGGAGCACCTCTTTTTCAGCACGGGAGCCAGCGTCTCTACTTAAGCACGGGAGCCAGCGTCTCTACTTCAGCGCGGAAGCCAGCGCCTCTACTTCAGCGCGGGAGCCAGCGCCTCATTTTCAGCACAGGAGCGAGTGCCTGTTTTTTCCGTGCGGGAGCCAGCGCCTCATTTTCAGCGTGGAAGCCAGCACCTCTATTTCAGCGCGGGAGCCAGCGTCTCATTTTCAGCGCGGGAGCCAGGACCTGAGGAGCGCCTCTTTTTTCAGCATGGGAGCCAGCGTCTCTACTTCAGCGCGGGAGCCAGCGCCTCAACTTCAGCGCGGGAGCCAGCGCCTCATTTTCAGCGCGGGAGCCAGGGCCTATTTTTTCAGCACAGGAGCCAGCGCCTCATTTTCAGCGCAGGAACCAGCGCCTCAACTTCAGCACGGGAGCCAGCGCCTCATTTTCAGCGCGGGAGCCAGGGCCTATTTTTTTCAGCACAGGAGCCAGCGCCTCATTTTCAGCGCAGGAACCAGCGCCTCTACTTCAGCGTGGGAGCCAGTGCCACGTTTTTAAGCGTGGGAGCCAGAGCCTCTTTTTTCAGCGTGGAAGCCAGCACCTCTATTTCAGCGCGGGAGCCAGCGCCTCATTTTCAGTGCGGGAGCCGGGGCCTGAGGAGCGCCTCTTTTTCAGCGCGAGAGCCAGCATCTCTACTTCAGCGTGGTAGCCAGCGTCTCTACTTCAGCGTGGGAGCCAGCGCCTCTACTTCAGTGCGGGAGCCAGTGCCACTTTTTTCAGCGTGGAAGCCAGCACCTCTTTTTTCAGCGTGGGAGCCAGCACCTCTTTTTTCAGTGTGGGAGCCAGCACCTCTATTTCAGCGCGGGAGCCAGCGCCTCATTTTCAGTGCGGGAGCCAGGGCCTGAGGAGCGCCTCTTTTTCAGCGTCAGAGCCAGCGTCTCTAGTTCAGCGTCGGAGCCAGCGTCTCTACTTCAGCGTGGGAGCCAGCGCCTCTACTTCAGCGCGGGAGCCAGCACCTCATTTTCAGCGCGGGAGCCAGCACCTCTACTTCAGCGTGAGGAGCAGAGCCAAGACAGCGCCTGAGGAGCAGAGCCGAGCCAGGGCCTGAGGAACAGAGCCGAGCCAGGGCCTGAGGAGCAGAGCCGAGCCAGGGCCTGAGGAGCAGAGCCGAGCCAGGGAATGAGGAGCAGAGCCAAGCCAGGGCCTGAGGAGCAGAGCCGAGCCAGGGCCTGAGGAGCAGAGCCGAGCCAAGGAATGAGGAGCTGTGCCGAGCCAGGGTCTGAGGAGCAGAGCCGAGCCAGTGAATGAGGAGCAGAGCCGAGCCAGGGCCTGAGGAGCAGAGCCGAGCCAGGGCCTGAGGAGCAGAGCGAGCCAGGAAATGAGGAGCAGAGCTGAGCCAGGGAATGAGGAGCAGAGCCGAGTCAGGGCCTGAGGAGCAGAGCTGAGCTAGAGAATGAGGAGCAGAGCTGAGCCAGGGCCTGAGGAGCTGAGCCAGGGCCTGTGGAGCAGTGCCGAGCCAGGGCCTGAGGAGCAGAGCCGAGCCAGGGCCTGAGGAGCAGAGCCGAGCCAGGGCCTGAGGAGCAGAGCTGAGCCAGGGTCTGAGGAGCAGAGCCAAGCCAGGGCCTGAGGAGGGGCTCACGCCATCAAGAATAAAGCAACGGATAAGCACCATGGAGCAATGTGAGGAATAACATATAGGAGCAACGTAGCTCTGCTGGCCCTCAAATTTCTCCTTGGCTCTCATCCCTTTCCATGTCCAAAAGATCCTTTTCCATTAAAGTCAGGGGTCAGCAGCGGTGGCCCTTCAGGTGTTTTGGAGCTACGTCTCCCATGATGTTCATTCAGTCTTTAGGTTGTCTGAGCGTCCTGGGAAAGTTACCGCCAAAACATCTGGAGAGCCAATGTTGCTGAGCCTTGATTTAAGTGCCTATAATTAAATGCTATTTGAGTCCAGGGACAGAGTTACTGTATAGCCGGCCGCCTTAATATGGGGTCAGGAAGGAATTTTTTGCTTGAGACGTACTACTAGAGTTATGTCCAGGTTTTTTCGCCTTCCTCTGGACTAGTAAATGAGAGAAAAACATCTTTTGGACTTTATTTCAAACTTAGTAATTCTAAATAAAACCTCTTTATTTAAAAAGGTAATAAATAGTTTGTCATTTATTCTGAATAACTATTGGGTTCTCATTTATTTGATTACATATCTCAAGGCAGATATGTAAAATAACGTCAAAGGGTAGTTCTATTCCAAATGTTTGTCACTTTCATGACTTTAACCTTTTGACATTTTTCCATCAAACAATTTACAGTGCATCAGGTATTATTAGGTCAAACTTGAAATTACATATATTTTAAATGCATATTTTTTTAAGATTCCCATATTATATGTCTTGCATCATCATCAGGGAAAATCTGAAAGAAAAAAAATATATCTTTACATGGATTTGGACTTGTTTTACACATTGTGCCTAAGGATATGTAAACACACAGGTATTACAGATCAGTGCTATGCAGGCCTCTGCCTACAATGTACAACAGTCTCAGCCACCTACAAGCTGGGGGTGAGTCAGAACAGCTACTGTCACCTCCAGCTTCACTAATGAAAATGTATAGATGTAGGAAAAAGGGATTAAAATGCACATCCACATCACTTCTGATGCCATTAGATGTTTTCACAGCATTTGTGCTTTCTTTGCACAGGTCTGCAAGTTGCTCTTAGTTTCGACTTTCTGATAACCCTGCATTCTCAACCATCAATGAGGGGGAAAGAGCGAAAGAGAAAGAGGGAAAGAGAGGGAAAGAAAGAGAGGGGAGGATAGAGAGATAGAGATATATATATAAAATCACATGTGTCATTCATGGTTGGGTCAGAGTCTGTACCAACCTTTAAACAACGGCTGGATGACTTCCTGCAAAAACAGAATATTAAGGGTTATAATATTAAATATGTGGGTAAAAGCTGCTTGATCCAGGGAGAAATCTGACTGCCCTTGTGGGGTCAAGAAGGAATTTTCTCCCTGTATGTTGCATATTGGCGAGCGCTTCAGACTGGGTTTTTTGCCTTATTTTGGATCAACAGCAGTAGGTGATGTGTGAAAGGCTGATGCATGTCTTTTTTCAGTCTATGTAACTATGTAATATACACTTACAAAGTTGTACAAATTTATTGAAAATTAGAAAGTCATAACATCACAAAAAACAAAACATTTTTTAAAAAGAACACAGTGTGCATGGAGTGCTACCCTCAGGTACATTGATGGTACATATGAGATGCATCCAAGGTCATGTGTTATTATGATAAACGCCCTTTTAATAACAATTAGTATTCAGTTAGATACAGGGGAGGACTCGCAACTAATGGGGCCCCCGGGCAATTGGAGATCAAGTGGCTCCCTTGTGCCACACCCACAGAAGGCTGCACCCATACAAAACCCCACCCATACAACGCAACACCCACATGTAGATTACTGTACTAAAGAATTTATTTCTTAACTCATTAAAATAATCTTTTTTAAAATTGTGTAAAAAAAATCCATTTGGGCCCACCAACGTATTGGGGAATCCATTGCACCCCCTCCAGACTTACAGATGGCCATCGCTCTGCCGCAGCACCCATCACCAATTCATTACAGCTAAACCTGCACACGGCACAGAACGTCCCTGTGGCAAACGAGGGAAACTGCTGATCACGTTAAAAGATACTGTACATTACTGACACATTGCACATTACAGAGCTCCACAGCAATAAAACTCACAGTAATGTGCAATGTGTATGATCGTATCACAGAGCTCCACAGCAATAAAACTCACAGTAAGTTATGCACTTTGGAGTGAAGAACACACAAGTAATTTATACCCTAAATGGTACGGAGTTAGGGAAATCCAAGCAGGAGAAGGATTTGGGAATAATCATAGACTTCAAATTAAGTAACAATGTGCAATGTCAAACAGCAGCCGCCAAGGCCAGCAAAGTATTGGCATGCATTAAAAGGGGAGTTCACTCTCGGGATGAAAACATAATTTTGCCTCTGTATAAATCAATGGTCAGACGCACCTTGAATATGCCGTGCAATTTTGGGCACCTGTCTTAAAAAAGGATATTATAGCGCTAGAAAAAGTGCAGAGACGGGCGACTAAATTAATAAGGGGAATGGAAGGGTTAAGTTATGAGGAAAGACTAACAAGCTTAAACCTGTTTAGTTTATAGAAACGGCGCCTTAGAGGGGATCTGATACCTTTATATAAATATATACGGGACCATTATAAACCATTGTCTGGAAACCTGTTCATTAACAGGACTATACAAAGGACACGAGGTCACCCATTTAGACTGGTCGAAAGGAAATTCAGCCTAAAGCATAGGGAGGGTTATTTTACGGTGAGAACAATAAAGCTGTGGAATTCTCTGCCTGTTGAGGTGGTTGGGTCAGAGTCTGTACAGACTTTTAAAAAACGACTGGATGACTTCCTGCAGACACAGAATATTAAGGGTTATAATATTTAATATGTGGGTAAAAGCTTCTTGATCCAAGGAGAAATCTGACTGCCATTCTGGGGTCAAGAAGGAATTTTTTCCCAGTATGTTGCATATTGGCAAGCATTTCAGACTGGGTTTTTTGCCTTCTTTTGGATCAACAGCAGTAGGTTATGTGGGAGAGGCTGAACCCGATGAACGCATGTCTTTTTTCAGCCTATATAACTATATAATGTGCGGAGTGTGTGAGCATATCACAGAGCTCAACAGCCTTTTTGGCACCCCAGGCTAATCTCATTCTTCATTACACCCCCCATGGCCCTCTCCATTCTTTTTCCGCAGGTCCCCCATTTTTCTTTTTACACAGGTCCCCCTTTGTTTTCAAGCAGGTCCCCTTTTTGTTTCTAGGCAAGTCCTGTTTTTTGTTTCTAGGCAGGTCTCTTTTTGTTTCTATGCAGCTCCCCTTTGTTTCTAGGCAAGTCCTGTTTTTTGTTTCTAGGCAAGCCCTGTTTTTGTTTCTAGGCAGATCCCCTTTCATTCTAGGCAAGTCCTGTTTTTGTTTCTAGGCAGGTCCCCTTTTATTCTAGGCAGGTCCCGTTTTTTCTAGGCAGCTACCGTTTTTTTCTAGGCAAGTCCTGTTTTTGTTTCTAGGCAGGTCCCCTTTTATTGTATGCAAGTCCTGTTTTTTTTTCCTATGCAGGCCCCCTTTTTGTTTCTATGCAGGTCCTATTTTTTTTCTAGGCCGGTCCCTGTTTTTTTATTTCTAGGCAGGTCTCTGTTTTTTTCTAGGCAGGTCCCCGTTTTTTTTTTATAGGCAGGTCTCTGTTTTTTTTTCTAGGCATGTTCCCGATAAACACTCACCACACCAGATGGGCCCTCTGCTGCTCCTCCAGGCTGGCTCCGCTGTTGCCTCTTCTGTGTGCATGTTGTGATCTCACGTTGGATCTCATGTGGATAAGTGCAAGATAATGCACCTGGGACGTAAAAACCCAAGGGCTGAATATAGAATATTTGATACAGTCCTAACCTCAACATCTGAGTAAAGGGATTTAGGGGTCATTATTTCAGAGGATCTAAGGGTAAGTAGTCAATGTAATAGAGCAGCAGGAAATGCTAGCAGAATGCTTGGTTGTGTAGGGAGAGGTATTAGCAGTAGGAAAAGGGAAGTGCTCATGCCACTGTACAGAGCACTGGTGAGACCTCACTTGGAGTACTGTGTGCAGTACTGGAGACCGTATCTCCAGAAGGATATAGACATCTTAGAGAGAGTTCAGAGAAGGGCTACTAAAATGGTGTACGGCTTGAAGGAGAAAAGTTACCAGGAAAGGCTTAATGATCTTAACATGTACAGCTTGGAAAAAAGACGAGACAGAGGAGATATGATAGAAACATTTAAATACGTAAAGGGAATCCACAAGGTAGAGGAAGGGGTATATTTAAAAGGAAACAAAATAGCAAAACAAGAGGACATAGTCTTAGATTAGAGGGGCAAAGGTTTAAAAGTAACATCAGGAAGCATTATTTTACTGAGATGGTGGTGGATACATGGAACAGTCTTCCAGTTGAAGTGGTAGAGGCCAAAACAGTAATTGAATTTAAGCAAGCATGGGATAGGCATAAGGCTATCCTAAACAAAAGATAAATCCAGGTAAAGTATCCATGTAATTGGGCAGACTAGATGGGCCAAAAGGTTCTTATCTGCCGACATTTTTCTATGTTTCTATGTTTCTATGGTGGGTCAGGTGACCCGGCAATGTGAATCTCGCATGGTCACACGAGAGGGGGCGGCGCCAATGTAGCGTGCAGCTCCCAGACTCGTGTTACGCTGCATTGCGCCGCCGACCAGAGAAAATCGGCGGCACCCACTGAACCAGCCAATGTGTGCCAGCCAGAATCGGGCCCCTACCAACCTCCGGGCCCTCGGGTGTGGAACAGGACACGTATAGGGCTTGACAATAGGGAAGCAGGAAACAAACCAAGAAAATGGGATCTTGGACACACTGAATACTAGAGGGTATGGAGACACCCGAAAGGCTGGTAAAGATGGAAAAGTTTGGGGTTCAGGATAACGCAGGAGAGCCACAGCATAGGTCCTCTCTCACTGGTAGTGCTTTGGCAATGCTGGAGTAAGGAGGAGAGGGGGCATGGCCCTTTATTCAGGTAAGTCATGTGACCTATGGTGTTTGTGTTTTCACTGAATATGTGCTGGATCTCAGCACTGGAAATGAACAGCACAGGAATGAAGCTGCCCTCAAGTGCAGGCACAGATCAGATCCACAATACTTGAAGGGGGCTGCCAAGGCACGGTTCAGGAACCAGACACTCACAGTCTAATCATTTAATGCTTTCCCTTGATTAATGGCATTTTAGGGGTTAATGGATAGGCTACATGCTTCAGTGTATTAATTTAATGTTTTCCCTTCATTAATGACATTTTAGGGTTAATGTGTAGGCTACATGTCACACTGTTTATTATTTTTATTGTATTTCCCTGCTTTAATGGAGTTCTAGGGGTTATTATGGAAGTTAGATTCTAAAGGGTCAATTCACCTTTTCATCCTTTGCTTTCTTTCACATTTTGGGGAATCAATTTCACTGAAAATATGGTGAATTCCCTATTTAGCGAATGGTCACCGTAGTTTGCAAAGATTGAAGTCGCTGAATCAGTTATCGGACGTCAGCAAAAAACGCTGAATTGCGGCAAATAAAATATTGAATTTATGTATCAGGTTAATACAACATAAAAGGTATCATCGCACCACATTACTCTAATATTAAAATTATTAGTGCCCCCCAGTTTTGACTGTGGTATCTTATGTGCCCCCCCCCCATTATATTGTTGCTAGAGTCGCCACTGCCAACACGTCTTTCACAGCCAAGGGGTTAAATCACAATTTTCACCGACAATTTGTCCTCGCCAACTTCAAATTGATCACACACAAACTTATTAATATAAAACATGTTTTAATTTTACTTATATGGTTAAACATTTGAATAATCAGGACATAAATCTATAAATAATAACAATTATACACTGCCTCCCCAAAAAAACAGTCACCACTCGCCATACGAGCCTGTTATGCTCTGGGGTTGCTTCAGTTGGTCAGGTCTAGGTTCCGCAATGTTATATGCCTAAAAAATTAGGTCAGGTTTGGTCTGAAGGTACAGGTTTTCCATCAATAGGTTCTTTCTTCCCTGATGGCGCGGGTAAATTCCAAGATGGCGATGCCAGGATTCATCGGACTCAAATTGTACAAGAGTGGTTCAGGGAGCATGAGACATCATTTTCACACGTGGATTGGCCACCACACAGTCCAGACCTTATCCCAATTGAGAATCTTTGGGATGCGCTGGAGAAGACTTTGTGCAGCGCTCCGGCTCTCGCATCATCAACACAAAACTGCAACTAAAAAAAGTGAATGTGAACAAAGCCCCGGGCGGATGGAATTCACCCGCAAGTACTGATGGAGCTATGTGTTGAAATATGTAAACCTCTGTTTTTAATCTTTCAAGATTTTTTTCTTTCAGGAATCGTGCAAGAGGATTGGAGAAAAGCTGATGTGGTTCCTATATTCAAGAAAGGTTCAAAATGTCTGCCTGGGAATTATAGACCTGTGAGCTTAACATCTGTGGCTGGGAAAGTATTTGAGGGGTTACTAAGGGATAATATTCAGGAATTTATTGGGAGGTATAATGTAATTGGCAAAAATCACCATGGTTTTATGAAACACAGATAATGTCAGATTAACCTATTTACATTCTATGAAGAAGTAAGTGTCAGTATAGATCAGGGAGTCGCAATGGATGTGATTTACTTGGATTTTGCCAAAGCTTTCGACACAGTTCCACATGAGGTTACTATTTAAATTACGAAAAATTAGTCTAGATGAAAATTCTTGTTCATGCATAGAAAACTGGATTAACGATAGGGTACAGAGAGTGGGCATAAATGGCATATTTTCAAGATGGACAACATTGGTAAGTGGTGTCCTTCAGGGGTCTGTTATAGGACCAATTCTATTCAATCTATTTATAAATGACCTTGAGATAGGCATTGAAAGTCATGTATCAGTGTTTGTAGATGACACAAAACTAGGAAAAGTAATACAATGTGAGCAGGATGTTACTTCGCTGCAGAGGGATTTAGATAGATTGGGGGACTGGGCACTTAAATGGCAGATAAAATTAAATGTAAATAAATGCAAGGTTACGCACTTTCTAGTGCAGAACACACAAGCAACTTATAACGTAAATCAGGGGTCTCAAACTCTGGGGACAGACAAAACGCAGGTGCTTCCTCCACACTGCCAACACTAAAAATTAGATTTATATAAAACCGTAGGTGCTTTTCAGTGTTCCTTCTTAACACTTCTAGATCTAAAATGCAAATAAACAAAGCTTCCTACAGTATAAAAGGGGAAATTATAGTGCACACTGTATCATATATAAGCAGTCCTGCAAGAGATATTTAGAACTGCGCACCAGAGATAAAAGAAAACATGCTTATCTGAGCCAGGTTCCAATGTCAAGAACAGTCAGTCTCTTCTCCTCTCCAAGGGTTTCCAGCCGGATAAACCTTTGTGCGTGGAATCAAACACCGACAGTCCAGGTGTGAAATGAATATGTGTTTATTCAATAAAACATGTAAAAAACATGTAATATAAAATAGAATGAGATATTTGTTAATATTCTCAACGCGTTTCGTCCATTCCAATACAGAGTGGGACTTCATCAGGAATATTAAAGACAATAAAAACTCTTCCAGTATTTATACATAACGAAACACAAGTAAAAATTAATGAATCAATTGAATCAATTAAGGACAACCAATGGGTCAATCTTCGAAGACGAGGGAGGCCCCTCTCGCACCTCTCCATGGTTTCTTGATTGCTCCAATCAGCAGTTCTCTTCCGGCAACATCATCCACACCCGACTTCCGGTTCCTCCCTTCGAGCTCCCGGTGCATGTCTGTAGTTGTAGTTCTTTTCGCACACATTCTCCGCCTGCGACTTCTGGATTGCGCTTAGGGTCCGTGATGCCTATCCGGCTTTGCACCGCTTGGATCCTTTCACATTCAGTGACTCAAACTCAGACTCTGGCCCCCTGATGTTTCTCAACTACAACTCCCATGATTCCCTGGCCATCTATTGCATTCAAAGCATTCTGGGACTTGTAGGCAAAAACATCTGGGGGGCCGTGAGTTTGAGACCCCTGCCCTAAATGGTACTGAGTGAGGGAAATTCAAACTAAGTAACAATGTGCAATGTCAAACAGCAGCCGCCAAGGCCAGCAAGGTACTGGCATGCATTAAAAGGGGAATTCACTCTCGGGATGAAAACATAATTTTGACTCTGTATAAATCAATGGTCAGGCCGCACCTTAAATATGCCGTGCAATTTTGGGCACCTGTCTTAAGAAAGGATATTATAGCGCTAGAAAAAGTGCAGAGACGGGCGACTAAATTAATAAGGGGAATGGAAGGGTTAAGTTATGAGGAAAGACTAACAAGCTTAAACCTGTTTAGTTTAGAGAAATGGCGCCTTAGAGGGGGTCTGATAACTTTATATAAATATATACGGGACCATTATAAACCATTGTCTGGAAACCTGTTCATTAACAGGACTATACAAAGGACACGAGGTCACCCATTTAGGCTAGGGTCAGACGAACGCATTTTTCACGTTGTCCGTGAAAAAGTGCGTTCGAACGAATGGACGCATTTTTTCACGGAATACGCGATAGCGGTCATACGATGCGCATTTTCGGCCGTGATTTTGTACGGATCATCAATAAAACCCTTTTGCGTCTGGACGTTATGTTGGCCGGACGTGTGCAGTGTCTGACATCTCCCAATCACGCAAACACTCCGCTATGCGGCCGCAGCGCACTCTGTACGTCAGTAGTAGCGGTTTGACGTTCTCGAAAAAATGCATTTGTTTGCCACTTGCGTTGCACGGACGAACTTTCGTGCGGCCGTTCGTCGTATGTTCCCCGGCATTGGACGTCATTTGCTGCTAGCACGGCCGTGACAATAAAGCTGTGGAATTCTCTGCCTGTTGAGGTGGTTGGGTCAGAGTCTGTATAGACTTTTAAACAACGACAGGATGACTTCCTGCAGACACAGAATATTAAGGGTTATAATATTTAATATGTGGGTAAAAGCTTCTTGATCCAAGGAGAAATCTGACACCATTCTGGGGTCAAGAAGGAATTTTTCCCCAGTATTTTGCATATTGGCGAGCGCTTCAGTGTTTTTTGCCTTCTTTTGGATCAACAGCAGTAGGTGATGTGTAAAAGGCTGAACTCAATGGACACATGTCTTTTTTCAGTCTATGTAAAATCTTGGCCACAAATTAATGCAACTCTGGACAGAAATAATTGCTGGGATATTGCATGAGCTTATCGAGACTGTGCCACGGCGAATGCATGCCGGAATCACAGCAAAAGGTGGTCCAAAGAAATATTAGAATGTGTGATTTTTTTTGGCCAGGCAGTGTAAATTTATTAATGTTATCCGGCAATTTCCCTTTATTCTGTAAACTGGCGATAACCAACAAATCAGAAATACTTTTTTCTATTTTTTTCACCTGTATCTGTGCATTGGCTTATTTACTTGTTTACACAGTTAATTGCCTTTACGAATTAACTCAATTTATGTCAAGAAAAAAATGGCAAGAAGAGATCGCCTTGATTTTCCTAATGTAGAAAATTTTAGCACACTGTGGAAAACGGTTCAGTTGTCATCAGCGTAGATGGCATTTTCTGTTAGTTAATGTAACAAGACATTGAGTAATTGGGACTAATCACTGATCTTTCAATCCCTGAAACAGACTCCATTTATAACGGCTCTGAATAATCACATATTGTATCAAAGCGCTGTGCTTGTCTTGTAAATGGACTATTAGAAACTGCTGACACATTTATGGATGATATTAAGCTTGAGACATCAGCATCATCTCCATCCCCTTGGATGGGACCACATAATTATTCCATTTTCATTATGCACTGAAATATATTTACGAGGTTTTATTATGTGTATTAATGGTACTTAAGTCCTGGAAGCAGGCATTTGAAGTCAATCATAACATCCCCACCATAATTAGTGGGTGCTATATCACATCAGAGCTACGCTACACTTAGATGATCACCAAGTAGGACTTCACGTTCGCCAAAGGCACGTGCCTCGTATTCAGTGGCACAGAAACAGCTTGTTGATGTAATTGCTGTAACCACACAGACAGCGACAATTAGCATTTAGATTAGTAACTTCATCTTGCTTGTTGGTGTTGGTTTATTATCCGTGTTATTCATTTCACTTAAGCTTGCACTTCATCTCCATTATCTCAATTTCCTGATTTATTGTTACATCGGATTGTATTAATTAGTGTATTTAGAGCTAAGCAATGGCTTTCTCTGGGCTGCATTATATGAGAATCGTTGGGTAGAATAATTAGCGTGGCATAAAAGAAAAGCAAATTGTTGTATCTTTTCAAAATAGATGTGCGCTTTCATGACAGCCCCTTTTTGTTTGTGACTACAAAACGCAGAGGCATAACCAGAGATAGGAGACAAGAAAACAGCTTGGGCTCTATTACATTCTTTGCGTAAAAAAGCTTGCGCAGCGCATCAATTTTTGCACGCAGTGTTAAACGTTAACGCGCGTAAATTAACGCTGGTATTACAATCCGAGAGCATTTTTTCATCCGTCAAAAAATAAGGCGTGTAAAAAAGACTTGCAAAAACTCACGCGCATTATCGATGCGTGCAGGAATCGGTGGGCAGACTGTTTTTTCACACGATTCAGCCAATCAGAATTAAGAACCACAATTGTCTCCCGTTCAGTTTTTGCGCCTGTCAAAATCAACCTGAGTATGTATGCTGCAGCAATAATAAAAACACCCACATCTTCTCTATTTTATTGTTTGGGTACGTGTAAAATTTGTAACTATACCTTGCTGTATTTTTTTTTTTGGGCTGGTGTATTTGGGTTCGGCCAGGACGTTCAGATTTCCTGTTACCACCAGCTTTTCAAAGACGTTAACATTATGCGCGCAAACGTTGTCCGGTAAAATTTGCGCATAGCTTGTAATAGCATCCGCGTACCAGCGCACAAACGCATTTGCACTCACAATGTTAAGTATAGGACGCGCAATGTACATTACGCTCGCAAAGGCTTAGCGCAGGTTCACCAGCGGTAGACGTTAACACGCATTTTTTGCGCAGACATTGTAATACGACGTTCTGTGTGAAGGGCTTTTCTCCTCGCATTAATGCGTTTTTGCGCATGCGATAACGTTTGTGCAAGGAATGTAATAGAGCCCCTTATCTTGCAGTGAGTATGTGTAAAAATTAATAAAGGGGTTATTCAAAGAGAGCCCAATTTGCCACTGAATTGCACCGAACAGAGAATTTCCCCGTACGGTGCAATTTTGTGCCAATTCGGCTATTCAGAAAGTTGGCAATTCTCCGAATATTGGCGAATTGCAAGCGAAATGCGGTGCAGTTCGGCCACAGTGAAATCCCCCATAGAGAAGTAATGGTTAATCTATTCAGAGAACACCGAACAGCGGGGAAAAGTTGGCTAAATGCCCAGATTTTCGTTGCTTTCGTTCGACAGGTGTAAACAGGCAAATCCCATAGGTTTCAATGTAAAAAAAAGCCCCGTCATTATTCACTTTTTATTCAACCGTTTATTCTTTTAATTTGCAGCAAAAAAGTATTTTGTTAATTTATTTTTTAGAATTGTATTATGCATTTTTCTTGATTTTTTTCTGCAAATTTTTTTATTCTGACTTTTTTTTAAATGGCTTTTTTTAAAATTTTAACAGACCTTTGTATTGTTATTTGAAGGAAAAGGAATCCTCAGACCACCATCTGCTAACCTATAAGAAGGACCCTATAAGTAGTTAAATAACACCCCAGGAATTATAATATTAATAGATAAATTAAGGTTTAAAATATAAGAAATAGTTTTAAGATAAATTGATAGTCAGCAGTATTATAGGACTAAGGTTCACTTCTCAAGATGTTTGAAAATGTCTTTAGGAATGGCAAGGATACTGATGTTTGCAAATGTTTTTCTCAAGTGATAAAAAAGTGCTGATGTCTTAAGAAATGCTGATTCTCTCAAGAAATCACATGCCGAGGCCACGGGACTGTCTAGAAATGTGTCACCAGACCTGTATTGAAACTGGCCAATGAACTATGTTATGTTTTGAAATGTTAACTAATGAAATAAAGAGCCAGCGCCTTGACACAGGTATAAATATGTGTCAAAGGACCGTTGGAAGGCAGAGAGAGATGCCAGACTAAAACATGCCTCGTGTGTTTTGATTTCTCTCTCTCCCTGCGCAGAAGGAGAGTTAACTCAAGGTGTGCCTAAGACAGGGTCTTAGGGGTTAAGGACGGACAATTGGAGACCATTATTCTCTTCAATCTGGAGGCACTGCCGACATGAACGGTCACCCCTCGTCCTGGTGAGTATATTGTCTTGTCTGGACGAGGGCAATGACAACGTTTATCTCGAACTAAAGTTAGTTGTCCATGTCCTATAGTGTAAAAGGAAACGTTGCCAGGGGCCGTTTATTAAAAGAAAACGTTGCCAGGGGCCGTTTTATTACAAATTAAAAAGAAAACGTTGCCAGGGGCCGTTTATTTAAAGATGGAGTGGGTCAGGGACCACACTCAATAGAAGGGACATTATATGTCCAATTGATCACACCTTGCGTTAACCCTCATAAAATGTATAGAGTATAAGAATAATAGAGTATAAGAATAATAGAGTATAAGAATAATAGAGTATAAGAATATTAGAGTGTTAAGATTTACTGTTGAACGATCTGTAAAGGTAAGACAGACGTCCCTCAGTTGTGATAATAGAGTAAATTATATAAATTGTAGAGGTATAAGTTAAGGTGCCGAGTGGTCTGTAAGGTAAGACGGACGCTCGTCATTCCTGTATTACCAGTTTAATTACATGTATATACATGTATATATTGTTAAAGTATATATTATTAGAGTGATAAGTTAATTGGGTGGCAGGAAAATCTGTAAAGTATGCAGACTTTTGCCCCTTTGTATACTGATGGTACTGTGTATATATATATATATGTATTATAAGAGCTGACTGGTTGGACATTGTTTGCTGTGAGGTGCATGTTGTATTAAGCAGATGTGTTTGTTGGCCATTTGTGTGTTAGTTGCTGACTGATGGGGTGGATGATGTTGGTCATGTATGCAGTTACTAACCGGAGATACATATATTGTGAAGCTAGTTTTTATATACTATTGGATTGTGGTTTATAAATTTTTGTTTATGATATGAAGGAATTATATAACTACAAAATAAAAAAGTAAAAGATTAGAAGTTTGATTCTCGAGATTAGGGGAGGATTCACTAAATAAGTTTTTATTACTTATCCTTAAATTAGCTCATCTTTTGTTGATCTATGTGGCATAGAGATATATATATGTATAGTAAGAAATTTAAATAGTTTTTTTTTTTCGAGCACTGTGAAGAGCCTCTCTTTTTTCTTTCTTTCTCTATTTTACCTGCCTGATTATTCAATTGTACAACTAGCCATGGGTATTTAAAGTAGCAAGGTTAAAGAATATCCCTTACTGAAAATAGGAGAGTTTTGTAAAGATTATGTAGCACGAGTAGGGGGCACAGATTGCTATTTAATTAACCCATGGATAGATAATCTAGCGGGATGGACAGAAGCAGTGGGAGTTGTGATCCTTTCCTCAGACAGGGAGACCACAGCCCATTCTATATGGATATAGTGAAAGGATTATGTCTCGACGACACCGAGGCATGGCCCTATTATCAGGGAGACCTCAGTGGGATATGCAGTATATGAAATTGGGGAGGGGGGACAATGATTAATGGTGAAACAATGTAGAAGAGGGACCCCATTGTCCTCTGACAGCGCCAGACTGCATAAAATAGAACAGAGTATACCACGGAATAAACAAGAAATACCCCGTGACAGCTGGGAACCACGACCCCCCGTCTTATAGACAATCCATATATCCGTCCCTTTACTGAGACAGAGGTCTTGGGTGCGGTGGGGGCAATGGAGGATTTGAAACCTCCGGCCCCATCCACATCCAAAGACGAAAAAAAAAAAAAAAAAAGCAGAAGAATATATACTGCCTTTCGTTATTATGGCCACTCGCATATAACAAAGGATCGCCATTAATAAGCCTTAAGATATGAGAATAACACAACAAAACCCATTTTCCTATTTATGACCGTGGGGAATAAGTTACTTAGGAATAGAAGATATTAATAGAATTTTTAAACTTTGTCCAAAGAGAAAGAGGACGGATTACGTCCTATGATTGACCAGTTTCTACAGGATGGTATCCTGGAACCTGTAGTCTTCCCCTTCAGTACCCCAATTAACCCCGTGAACAAAGCTGACGGGACTGTCAGGTTCGTTCAAGACTTGCGCGCAGTTAATTCCCTAAGTGATTCTAATTGCGCCAATTGTCCCAGATGTCACGTCACTTCTGTCATCAATATCAGCGACACATACACATTTTTCTGTAATTGACCTGAAGAATGCATTTTTTTTTTAGCATCCCTGTACATCCGGAAACGGCATTGCTGTTCGCATTCACATTTGAAGGCACCCAATTTACATGGAAAAGGTTATCTCAGGGGTACATTGATGCCCCGGTGGTCTACAGTATTGTACTGCAGGCCACTCTGAAATTCTGGCACCCCAGCCATGGTTCTGTCCTGCTGCAATACGTGGATGATCTCCTCGTATGCAGTCCATCAGAGGAGGCCTGCCGGGAGGATGGTAAATCACTTCTCAGTTGGTTACAGGAATGTAGGCACAAGGTCTCCCTTAAAAAAAAAATGCAGTGGTGTCAAATGCAAGTTGAATATTTAGGGTTTGTTCTCAGACAGGGGGAACGGAGCATCAGTCAGAAGGGAGTCCAGTCTGTCACGGGCCTGGTCAACCCGAAAACTAAGAAGGACATGCTGTCATTCTTAGGCACGATAAACTATTGCAGACAGTGGATCCCTGACTGCTCCTACTACGATAACATTCTGAGACAAGCCATCCTGTTGGGTCAATCCAATATGATAACATGGTCTAATGAAATGTTAAATGCTTTTAAGGTTCTCAGAAATGCAATGATGATAAGCCCCGCGCTAGGCCTCCCTGATTATGTACTTTCATTTCATCTGTTTGCAAGGGACAATTGTAAAACCATGGCCGCGGTACTGACGCAAGAACATGGGGGCCGGTTGTGCCCCGTAGTATTTTTTTTTTCAAAGATTCTGCCAGTAACGGTACAAGGGATGCCGGCCTGTTTGCGTGCCCTGGCAGCATGTGCAATGGCCGTTAGTATGGCAAGCCAATACACATTAGGGTACGAAACTCACCTACACACAACCCATGATGTTTTATTTTTACTTAAGGGCATACATACACAGCACATATCACAGCGCTTTAGTGGATATGAAGTCACACTGCTAAGCAACCCTGCACTGCACATAGAATACAGTTCAAGTGTCTCTGGTCCAGCACCAATCCTAAATGCTTTACTGGGTCTTAAGAATCCCTCAGATACCATCCCACTCGAACATGACTGTGCTCTCTCCATTGAGTCTGAAACTGCACCCCGCCCTGATCTCATGTCCACACCTGTTCCGGACGCAGATGTCGTCTTTGTTGACGGCTCCTGTACCCGCCCCAATGACAACACTTATTATGCAGGCTATGCAGTGGTTCAACTCCCTGACACTGTTCTAGAATCAGGGCCTGTACCCTACCAGTCTGCCCAGGCAGCAGAACTGATTGCATTAACACGAGCATGCAGGCTCTATGCGGGTAGACCTGTCACGATATACACTGACTCCAAATATGCTTATGGTGTGGTCCATGACCATGGGACGATATGGGAAAAGAGGGGATTTGTGGCCGCAGATGGCAAGAAGATTTCCCATTCGACCCTGGTCACGGACCTCCTAGCAAGCATTCTTATGCCCTCTCAGATAGCGGTGTTACATTTTAGAGCACACACCAGAGCCTCAGATCCTATTGCAAAAGGGAATCATCTGGCTGACTAAGCAGCTAAACGAGCAGCACAACAGGACATAGCTAAACTAGTAATGCCGGGTTTTGCGACCTCCCACAATGGATAGGGACCAATTATTTTGTACCTTACAAAAATATGCAACCACAGAAGAGCTAAAGAATTGGAAATTGGTACTCCCCATCATTCTGGCTGAAATCAGAATGGCGGTTAATAGGAACACAGGCTACTCCCCTTCGAGATATTTATGGGCAGACCCTTTCCATTACCATGGTCTACAGGTAGGCTAACAGTGGAGACAGGGGATTTAGAGCAGATAAGGGATGAATATGTTAGGCAGCTGATCTCAACCCTCGAGACAACCAGAGACGAAGTTATATTTAAGTCTCCCTTTCTTTCAGACAAACCTACCCACCCATTTAATCCAGGAGACAAGGTGCTGGTAAAGCGGCTACAGAAAGGAAAAAGACCAGAGGATTTCGCCTATGGACCACGGTGGTAGCCGTAACCCGCACAGCTATACTGACAGAGACAGCCCAGTCTGGATTCACGCCTCTCGAGTCAAGCGGATTCAACAAGGGACCCTCTCGAGTCAAGCGGATTCAACAAGGGACCCTCTCGAGTCAAGCGGATTAAACAAAGGACTCAACAAGAGACACTCACGAGGGCAGATAGCCCTGGTTTCCAACAAGGAGAAGATGACAACCAAGGATCCTTTTCGAAGAGTATGGAGACGCATGTGGGGGAAGAAAAAGACTGAAATATGTTTACCCCCCCCCCTTCGGAATATATGTCACAACCCCTATTGTCCACACCCCCTACCAGAAAAACCCAACCCAACCATCACTGTCTGGCCACTGTTGTTTTTTTATTTGTCCACCATTACTGCAGTATGATACGGTACAAGGCAACTGTATATATATGTGTAACCGATGAGTACTGGGGACATAATTGTGATTATTGGGGCGCAGTGGGGTGGGACACGGGCAATATGGGATATGGTACCTCTGATGCCGTAGTTAACAGATGGGGATATAAACCAGATAGCGCCGCACGACGACGCAGTTCCGAGGGACAAAGCCTATTAAATCGTATGACTTTAATTGGGAGGGTGGGTGGCGTGCTCAATCAGAAGCGGAGCTCAGTCAGTACAATTGACGCTGACTATACAACACCCTTCCCAGGCCGACACGGGTGTCTATGTAATGGGAATATACGCAACTGCCACAACCAAATTCCCTCGATATAAGTTCAAACTCCAAGATATGGCCATTTATAAGAAGGAAGAGAACCCATTCTTACCCAGGAAATATGGAGAGGTAGTGAGACCTCATCTCCTACCTAACACCAAATCAAATCCCACCTATGAAGACAGCATAGTAATGGAAACAGGATTTGCAGATGTAAATGTTTGGCTAGAATGGGTAAAATTTAGTGCCCTAAACAATAACCGTACAAATTGTTATGTGTGTCTATATTGATGCTATAGGGGTACCAAGAGGGGTCCCTGATGAATTTAAAGAAAGGGATCAGGTAAAGGCAGGGTTTGAGTCATTCCTAGCACCTCTTGTTACTATTAATAAGAATGTAGATTGGATTAACTATTTATATTATAACCAGCAGAGATTTGTTAATTATACTCGCGAAGCTTTACAGGGCCTCGCTGACCAACTACAATCCACATCCATTATGACGTTCCAGAACCGGATGGCTCTGGACATGATATTGGCTGAAAAAGGAGGTGTATGCAAAATGATAGAGGGGACAGGTACATGCTGTACCTACATCCCTGATAATGTAGGCCCAAATGGCCAAGGGTAACCCCACCATGATGTACAGTACACCTCTACCGTCCACTCCAAATGATTATGCAGAATATGTCCAACTCCGCCGAATAGCTAATAGGAAGTAAAATATACTGTAGGTTGGGAAGATAAATAGGCACTGGGAGACTGCCATGTGTTACCCGTTCCGTGGCAGGTACAGCCCCCCTGGTTCTATATTGATCCACATGGGTATTGAGGGTCTCGCTCCCCAACCCATACTAACTTACAGTAGATAGATGAAACAAAGAAAGAATCAAATAGTATGATCATACTATGATTCTAAGAGGGGATTGAAGGAAAAGGAATCCTCAGACCACCATCTGCTAACTTATAAGAAGGACCCTATAAGTAGTTAAATAACACCCCATGAATTATAATATTAATAGATAAATTAAGGTTAAAATATAAGAAATAGTTTTAAAGATATTGATAGTCAGCAGTATTATAGGACTAAGGTTCACTTCTCAAGATGTTTGCAAATGTCTTTAGGAATGGCAAGGATACTGATGTTTGCAAATGTTTTTCTCAAGTGATAAAAAAGTGCTGATGTCTTAAAGAATGCTGATATCTCAAGAAATCACATGCCGAGGCCACGGGGCTGTCTAGAAATGTGTCACCAGACCTGTATTGAAACTGGCCAATGAACTATGTTATGTTTTGAAATGTTAACTAATGAAATAAAGAGCCAGCGCCTTGACACAGGTATAAATATGTGTCAAAGGACCGTTGGAAGGCAGAGAGAGATGCCAGACTAAAACATGCCTCGTGTGTTTTGATTTCTCTCTCTCCCTGCGCAGAAGGAGAGTTAACTCAAGGTGTGCCTAAGACAGGATCTTAGGGGTTAAGGACGGACAATTGGAGACCATTATTCTCTTCATTATTCATAGAACTTTAGATATTATTTAAATGCATTTTCATGCATTAGTTATGTTTAAAATACCTTTTTTAAAATTGTGTTTTTCTTTACCCCTGTTCGGCAGCTGGGCGTTTTTTTCAGCGGCATTTGGCGGCTGGTCAGCTTTTTTCAGCAGCATTTGCCAGCTGGTCAGAGGCGTTTGGCGATCTGGTCTGCAGATCGGCGGCTGCATTCACCAAGTTAATCGGCGGATCCATACGGCGCACTTTGGGGACCCTGCAGTAAGTGCTGAAGTGAACTCGCCAAAAAGTGCCGAATGAAAGATCACCGAAATTTTATTGCTTTTTGAATAACCCATTAAATGACAAATTCATTAAAAATGGCCAATCGGAAAGAAAGCGGCAAGCTTCTCAGAGCCAAGGGTGTTGGGTTCTTTTGTTTATGTATGATATTTTGTCTTTTGGAGCTTTAAAACACAAACCGCTGTTAAATATTACGACTCACATCTTCAACCTCTCTCTTGCCTCGTGCATTTTCCAACTGTCTGTCAAACACGCAATGATCACCCCAATTCTTAAAAGGTCCACACTCCCCTCCTGGCAATTACCACCCCATATCACTACTCCCTCTAGCCTCAAAGATCCCTGAACGACTGGTTTACAATCATCTAAGTGCCTTTCTCTCCTCCAGCTTCCTACTAGACCCTTTACAATCTGGTTACATCCTCTTCACTCTAAGGACATCGTTCTTCTCACTAATGAAGTCCAGCGGACACTTCTCCATATCTCTCCTACTGGGCCTCTCGATTGTCTTTGACACTACAGACAACCCCCTTCTTCTATGAACATTTGGTACAATGGCACTGCTCGACACTGCCCTCTCCTAGCTCAGCTCTTACCTATCAAACTGAATCTTCTCTGCCTTCTTTGTCTGCAAAACCTCTTCCCTGACACCACTTACAGTTGGAGTAGTACACCAAGGCTCAGTTTTGGGCCCCCTGCTCTTCTTTATCTGTACCTCTTCCATTGGCAGACAAGTCAGTTCTCTTAGCTCGCAATGCCACTGCTATACAGATGGTACCCACATCTACTTATCAACTCCTGACCTCTCTCCCGCTCTCCTTTCACGTGTCAATAACTGCCTTTCACATACCTCCTCCTTGATGGCCTCCCACAATCTAAAGGTCAATATGGCCAAGGCAGAGCTTTTAATTATTCTCCTATTAACTCAATACCCTCTGACCTTCCAAATACTGTTGATGGCATCAGATTATCTTCTTCCCCTTAGGTTTGCTGCCTTGGAGGTATACTGACACATTCTTTTCTCCTTCACCCCCATACCCAAACTCTTTGAAAAATCTGTCAAGTTCAACACTATGGGCCCTATTACATTCTTTGCGCACAATTTTGCGCGTTAGCAAAAACACATTAACGCGAGGAGAAAAACCCTTTGCGCTGAACGTTGTATTACGACGTTTGCACACAAAATGCGCGTTAACGTCTAACGCGAGCGACCCTGCGCGAACCCTGCATGACGCAAGTTCGTGCGCGCATCCTATACTTAACATTGTGAGCGCAAATCAGTTTGTGCACTGGTATGCGGATGGTATTACAATCGTAGCGCAAATTTTACCGGACGTTTGCGCGCATAATTTAAAACGTCTTTTAAAAGCTGGTGTTAATGGCAAATCTGAACGTCCTGGCTGAACCCAAATACACCAGCGCAAAAAAAAATACAGCACAGTATAGTTACACATTCTACACATACCCAAACAATAAAATGGAGAAGTTGTGCGTGTTTTTATTATTGTTGCAGCATATATACTCAGATTGGATTTGGCAGGTGCAAAAACTGAACGGGAGACAATTGTGGTTCTTAATTCTGATTGGCTGAATCGTGTGAAAAAACAGTCTGCCCACCGATTCCTGCACGCATCGATAATGCGCATGAGTTTTTGCACGTATTTTTTACGCGCGATATTTTCGGACAGGTGAAAAAATGTGCTCGGATTACCCTGGGAGGAATACCAAACTATTGCTTCATTCATTCATCACATCAACATGAAAATATTTTACTCCATGTGTCACTGGGTGCATCTATTTTTTAGTATTTTGTGTTGTAAACTACCCCCCCCCCCCCCACTAGGCTTGTGCACCGATTTTTTTTTCGGTTCGATTCGGTTCGGTTCATCGGATTTTGTAAATTTTCGACTCGTTTCGGACGATTTTTGTTTCGGTTTGCTTCGTTTCGTTTTTCGTATCGACTTTTTTTTCGTGATTTTGGAAATTTTTGTGATTTCGGAAATTTTCGTGTTTTTCGGAAACGTCTGTTCTCCTCGTTTCAAAGTGTCTATTCGTTTTGTCGTAAACTAATGGTTTTTCGGATACGATAATTATACGATACGATAATTCTGCCATTGAGATTTCTCATGTTTTACAAGAAGGATACATTGAGATTTCTCATGTTTTACAAGAAGGATACATTGAGATTTCTCTGGTTTTCCAGGAAGGATACATTGAGATGGGATTGACACAAAATTACAGAATCACGATATAAATACGATGTCCGAAATTACTGAAATGGAACCGAAATCTGGAATGGAGCCGAAATCACGAATGGAACGAAAATTAATTTCGATTTTACACATTTCTAGTGCATTCGAAAAGTTTTCGTTTCGGCATGAAAATTCATTCGGATCTGCCGTTTTCGGATCTTAAAATTTTTGGAAAATCAGCAGAATCCGAATGCACGAATCGGGAAATTTCGTGAAAATTACGAAATTCCGAAACCCGAAACGCACATCCCTACCCCCCACAGTGTCTTTACACTGGGTCAGAGGTCCTGAAAACCGACCTATTGACTTGATTTTGTCAAATGTATGTAAACGACATCACCAGGCGGTATAATTAATTGTTGTTAGCCAACTATCAGATCTCCTTTGGCTGACATCTCTTATCTTGAGTAGCATAGACAACACAATAGACCCTCTGAAGCCATGTCTAACATTAACTCCTCCACCCCGTTACCTCTTCACTACTATTTAATCCTATACCACAGCTGTAAAGTGAGACTTGTGACAAGATTTTGGAAAATTTTACATCATGGGAAAAATCCACAAACTGCAAACAGGAGATAAAAAACTAACTTTATTTTTCCCCTTTTAGATGCAATTACATCAAACAAAGGAAAAACATCAGCATGTGTTTTATAAGGTGTTTTTTTGTTGTAATGCACAAGTAATCACCAAAGTATTTTCACCGGTGTTGCAAACACTAGGGGAACAACGCTGAATGGAGAATAAGCTGCAGTTTATTCATTTCACAGAAGAATAACGTTCATACCACTGTTCAACGTTGTGTCAAGCAATGTTGTCTGTTGCTGGAAATCCGAAATTCACCGTATTAGGCTAGGGACAGATGAGCGCATTTTCTGCAGCCACCGTCAAAATGTACGTCGATGCGTGCGCACGCATTTTTTCACGGAATACGCTTAAGTGGTCAGACGATGCGCAATTCTGGACGTATTTCATGACGATGGGGTGAAAAGAAGTCTAGGGAAATCCGGCTGTTTGAACGTTATGTTGGCCGCACACTAGCAGCGTCTGACATCTCCTAATCACGCACACACGCTGCTATGCGGCCGCAGCGCACTCTGTACGTCAGTAGCAGCGGTTTCACGTTCTGATAAAAATGCGTTCATTTGCTGGTTGCGTGGTGTCGGCGCACTTTCGTACGCACGTACTGCGTATATTGGCCGTCATTGGCCGTTATGTGCTGCTACTGCCGCCGTGATTTAGTGCGCCTGCACGCGCGTTCCGACTGCCCCACTCTGACCCTAGCCTTAGCTAGAACAATTTTTTATACCATTGTTTGTAAACATGATAAACGACAGTCAATACCGGCTGGGTGTAGTAGAGGTAACATCACTGCTCTATGACTGTGGAGACACAGGTGCGAATCCCGGCTAGAGCACTTCCCCAGTAAGTGTCCTTGGGCAAGACACCTAACGGTACATACTCGCCACCCAGGACATACTTGAAAACTAGAGAAATCTCAATGTATCCTTCCTGGTGAAATACTTTCTCATAAAAAAAAAACGTTGCTTAGTGGATATCCCCCATGTATGCTAGTGTTTGTCTCATTGTGAGCAACAGACCATTATCTGCTACAAACCCACTGCTTTCCCAAACATGGCACAAAGTCAACTTAACTTCTGGAATGAGACATTTATGACTCTTGCAATAAAAACTAATTCACAGATACATTCAGTCTGTGAATAGATTGGAGACAGGTGTGATGTCTTGTGCAGAACCTTTAAGAGGTACTATTGTTTCCATCGTTGAAATATGACATTTTATGGCTGCTTGCCAATTGTATTTTGCACAGAAAAAAAATCTGTTAAATTCAAATATAAGCCAGGAGTTTACAATGCAAGTCCGGTGTTTACCAAACCACTAAAAAATACAGTCATGGCCGAAATTATTGGCACCCCAGACATTTTTCCAGAAAATCAAGTATTTCTCACAGAAAAGTATTGCAGTAACACATGTTTTGCTATACACATGTTTAATCCCTTTTGTGTATTGGAACAAAACAAAAAAGGGAGGGAAAAGGCAAATTGGACATAATGTCACACAAACCTCCAAAAATGGGCTGGACAAAATTCTTGGCACCCTTAACTTAATTGTCACGGAATGGCCCAGCACCCTCAGCCAGGGGCGGTGCACACGGACATTAGTTTTGGCCATGGACAGTTAGGTGCGGTGGCACGCACGAAGTTTTGAAGTACTTTTTATTAGATGTGGTTATGTGTGGTGTGATACAGTGTTCCCCGTTGATTGTGCAATGTGTTCCCTTTGTCTGCCTTGCCCGCCGCCATTTTCCGATCACCTTGTGGCGCAGTTCAGATTCTTCGATTCGGAAAATGGCCGATTCAAACCATCCGGTTCGAATCGTAAAATGGCCGATTCGGACCATCCGGTCCGAATCGGCGACTCCCCGATCTGTAATGGCCAATGGGTCCTGGGAGGGCGGGCAGGGATTCCCATTGTATTGTAATTTGTGGAAAGTTGATAAATGCTTGAACTGTAAATAATAAAGCCAGATTTAGCAGTGCATCCAGCCTCGACTGATGTGTTATTTCTCCGCCGTGCTTCATCTTCTGAGAATCCCTCGCGGTCTCAGGGTACGGTGTCCCAGACGATCCGAACCGAACCGAGCGCTCTGTGCCTGCATCGAGCATCAGGGCAGAGGCGCAGCGTATGAGGTTCGGTTCCCAGAATATCTGACGGAGATCCGATCCGAAGGGCGCGGCCGTGTACCGCGCTTCGGTATTGCGAGGGATTGCGGTAAGATCCGAATCCTTTGCCGATCCCGCCAGATCCGAATCTTCATCCATCCCCGATCCGAAAAGTCCTCCACGGGAGATACGAAGGTTTTACCCGCACCGAGATCGGAAACGTTTCCCGCATAAGATCCGAAACGTTTCCCACATAAGATCCGAAGATTCCTCCGCGGTTGGCAGATCCGATCTCCACAGACGTCCCACACCCACAAGGTCAGTGAACCAGCTGCTCGGGACGCTGAGTGCCGTATGGCTCAGTGGTCGGGCTGGTTCTAGGCAGGGGTCCCCTCCACCGCCCGCTAACCCTTCCCCAGGGTCACGCCAGGTCGCACGAGACGCCGAGTGCGCGTCACTCGGTAGTCGGGCCAGCGGTAAGCGACGGGGCCACGCAGATAGAGCACACCCGCAGGCGGAACAACATCCCATTCCGTCATACTGGTGGCAGCGGTGGGATAGCTCTCTGCAGGCCCTAGGGGGACCCTCATCATGACCGGGTATAGTGCCTACAAGCGGGACGTCCTGCGTGGCATGCTGGAGAACCGGGGCGGCGCCCCGGGCTCCAAGAGCCGGGAGACCATGATGGAGGAGTTGAAGAGGATGGATCAGGAGGCGGCGTTCGCAGCGTTGCCTGCGGACATGGCGCCGGCCACCGTCCCCGCAGAGCCCGAAGACAGCGACTTTTGCCGGAAGATGCGGGAGCGGATCTCCATGATGGGTCCGGCCCCATCGGAAGCTGAGATGAGGAGTCTGGTCCGAGAACTCGGCCAGGAAGAGGAGCGTGAGAGGGAGCGAGCGCACGAGCTACGGCTGGCTGAAGTGCGAAGCCGACGGAGTAGCCGTTCCCCGTCAGATCGTTACCCCGGGCGCAAAGTGCCGTTCCAGGCGTTCAAGGAGTTCCGGGAAGCCGAGGAGGAGATAGAAAGTTACCTCCAAGACTTTGAGCGCCTGTGCCGAGTGCATGAAGTGCACCGGGCCGACTGGGTAAGGATCTTGGCGTGTAAGCTGACCGGTCGGGCCGCCGAGGCTTATCGCACGGTGCCGGACGAAGAGGCCACCAGTTACTCACACGTCAAGCAGGCGCTGCTAAGCAGATTCGCTGTGACCCCTGAAGCCAGCCGGGTGAAGTTCCGGAATTCCCGCCGGCCCAGTGGCGCCACTCACGTGGAGTGGGCCCATCAGTTGCAGCGGGACTTGCGCACCTGGCTCTCGGGAAGCCAAGCGGAGACGGTAACAGAGATTACCCAACTGCTGCTGCACGGCCCACCAGCCGGCCCAACAACATGGCTAACGTCCGGTGCTACGGGTGCAACCAGGAGGGGCACTACAAGCAGTATTGCCCCAACCGACCGGAGTTGACCCGGCCGGCCGCCAGGCCATCGCCGCCGGGTCCATTGCTGCGACGCCGAAGCTCCGTGGCCGGAGGCCCCGGAGGAATGGGAGCAGCTGCATGAGGCCGACCCCGTGCAAGCCGCCGCGGACGACAACCGCCGTCACCACCACAGGCGGTGTGGATAAACGGGCGGCCCGCTGAGGGGCTGCGGGACTCCGGGGCTACCATCACCCTGGTCCGGCCTCACTTGGTTCCGCCGAGCGACCGCCTGCGAAGCACTGTTGCAGTACGGGTGGCGGGGGGAAAGGTGCTCCGGCTCGAGACGGCCCGGGTTCACCTGGACTGGGGGAACGGGGAGAGGGAGGTGAGGGTGGGGTTGTTGAGGCAACTGCCGGCCGAGGTGCTCCTGGGTAACGACCTGGGGCAGCTCATTTCGCTTACTCCACAGATGCAGCTACCCCGGTAACCACTAGGCAACAGAGCCAACGCCACGACAGGGGCACTCCGAACGGGACCCAGGTGAGATCTCAACCAAAACCATCCCGACCTCCCAAACCCCCCAAACCTCCAAACCCCCCAAACCTTCCCGACCTCCCAGACCTCCCCGACCCCCAACCTCCAAAACCCCCCGGCCACCCAGACCGCCATCACCTCCCATACCCCGACGGGACCCGACCCTTCCCTTCCCACCTGACCTCCCTTCCCCGTGGAGTACCCGGAGACGCTTCGCCACCAGACCCAGACCGACCCCACACTGCAGGGCTACCGGGACCGCGCGGTCAGGGCCTGGACGACCAGGGAAGGACAAGGTAGAGTGGGAGGATGGGTTGCTGTACCGTTACACCGTGAGGGAGGGGGCCAAGAAGAAGCAGGTCCCGCAGAAGCAGTTGGTGGTGCCTCAGGGCCCTAGGCAGGAGCTTCTGCGCTTGGCCCATGACATCCCCCTTGCAGGTCACTTAGGCCAGACGAAAACCCGGCACAGGTTGGCGCGCGCGTTTTTCTGGCCCCGCCTTAGCAAAGACACCCGCGACTATTGCCGCACCTGCCCAGTTTGCCAAAAAACTGGGAAGGCTGGGATCACCCGAAAGCACCCTTGCGGCCCATGCCCATCATTCAGGAGCCCTTTAGCCGGGTGGCGGTCGACATCATTGGGCCGTTGCCACGGCCCAGTGCCACCGGTAAGAGGTACATCCTTACCGTAGTGGATTATGCACCCGGTACCCCGAGGCTGTGGCCTTGGCCAACATCCAGGCGGACACCGTGGCGGACGCGCTCCTCCGGTGTTCACGAGGTAGGGTTTCCCCGAGAAATCCTATCCGATCAGGCACCCAGTTCACCGCTGAGCTCACCCAACAGCTCTGGCGTCTCTGTGTGTTAGGGCGCTGCACAGCGCCCCGTATCACCCTCAGACCAATGGGCTGTGCGAGCGGTTTAATGGGACCCTGAAGCAGCTCATCCGGGCCTTGTGCACGAGAACAGGGATTGGGAGAAGTATCTTCCCCACCTGCTGTTCGCCTACCGGGAGGTTCCTCAGGAATCCACCGGTTACTCCCCCTTTGAGCTGCTGTATGAGCGCCAGGTGCGAGGACCCCTGGATCTGGTTAGGGCTCAGTGGGAGGGGGCACCGGAGGAGGATGGGGTTCCTGTGGTGGATTACGTCCTGAAGCTCCGGAGCGCTTGGCGGAACTCGCGGTTCGTGCAGGAGAACATGGAGACGGCCCAAGCTCAGCAGAAGGCGTGGTACGATCGCGCTGCGTGCAGTCGCTCGTTCTGCGTGGGGCAGAAGGTTCTGGTGCTGAAGCCACAGCGGCAGAACAAGCTGCAGGCGGCCTGGCAAGGTCCCTACAAGGTGGTAACCCAGCTGGGATACCACCTATATGTTGTTAGCTGCGCAGACACCAGAATCCAGCGGACGTTCCACGTCAATATGCTGAAGGCCTTCCATGAGCGGCCGGAGACGGTGGACGCCATATGCGTGCCGGCTGCCGAGGAGATGGAACCGTTTCCGTTGGAAGAACTTCCGGGGCAGCCAAGCAGCCTTCCGGGGTGGATCAGGTGCAGCTGGGGGAGGAGTTAGGACCCGAGAAACAGGCGCAGGCGCGGCAGCTGCTTCTCGCCTACCCGGGGTTTTCTCGGCTCTCCCGGATACACGGACCAGGCTATCCATCAGGTGGACACGCCCGGTCAGAGACCCCTTCGGCAACCTGCATACCGGCTCCCGAAGCGGTCCGCGAGTCCATGCGGGCCGAGATCCGGAAGATGCTGGAGCTGGGGTCATTGAGCCGTCGGCAGCCCATGGGCGTCGCCCGTGGTCCTGGTGCCCAAGAAGGACGGTACCACCAGGTTCTGCGTCGACTATCGGCGGATAAACGATTGTACCATTACGGACGCTTATCCGATGCCCCGAGTCGACGAGTTGCTAGACCAGATCTCCGGGGGTCATTTCCTGACCACGGTGGATCTGTGCAAGGGGTATTGGCAGATTCCCCTTGCCGAGGAGGCGACCCCGAAGTCGGCCTTCATCACCCCGTTCGGCTTTACCAGTTTCGAGTCATGCCGTTCGGGATGAAGAACGCCCCTGCTACCTTTCAGCGGTTAATCGATCGCCTTCTCGATGGCCTCCAGGGATTCGCTTGCGCATACCTGGATGATATAGCCATCTATAGCCAGACCTGGAGGAACATCTGGACCATGTAGGGACCGTCCTGGGCCGGATTAGGGACGCCAACCTGACCCTGAAGCCGGAGAAATGCAAAGTGGGGATGGCTGAAGTGCAGTATCTGGGCCACCGGGTGGGGTGCGGGATACAACGGCCAGAGCCCGCTAAAATAGAGGCTATTCTGGATTGGCCCACCCTGTGACCAAGACCCAGGTCTCGCCTTCCTGGGCATCGCGGGGTACTACAGAAAATTCGTACCCCATTACAGTGACCTGGCCAAACCCCTGACTGATCTGACAAAACAATCCCTGCCCCGCCAAGTCCTGTGGTCCCCGGAGTGCGAACAGGCCTTTCGGCAATGAAGGCCGCCCTGACCCAAGCTCCCCTGCTGGCAGCTCCCAACTATAACAAACGTTTTGTTGTTCACACAGACGCGTCCATGTTCGGACTGGGAGCTGTCCTGAGTCAAGTGGGGGACGACGGGGGGGATCATCCGGTGGCGTTCATTAGCCGGAAGCTGTTGCCACGAGAGGTGGGGTATGCTGCAGTGGAGAAGGAGTGCCTGGCCTTGGTCTGGGCCCTACGGAAGCTCCAACCCTATGTCTACGGTCGTCCTTCACCGTGATGACCGACCATAACCCCTTGGTATGGCTCAACCGAGTGGCGGGGGAGAACGGCCGCCTGTTGCGGTGGAGCCTGGCTCTCCAACCTTTCAATTTTACAATCCAATATCGGCCCGGGTCGCAAAACGGTAACGCAGATGGGTTATCGCGACAGTCGGCCCGGGAACCAGGGGATTGGGGAGCCCCGACTACCTCGGTACGAACCGTTGGGGTCCAACCGAGTGCGTCGGACCTTGGGGAGGGGGAGGAGTGTCACGGAATGGCCCAGCACCCTCAGCCAGGGGCGGTGCACACGGACATTAGTTTGGCCATGGACAGTTAGGTGCGGTGGCACGCACGAAGTTTTGAAGTACTTTTTATTAGATGTGGTTATGTGTGGTGTGATACAGTGTTCCCCGTTGATTGTGCAATGTGTTCCCTTTGTCTTCCTTGCCCGCCGCCATTTTCCGATCACCTTGTGGCGCAGTTCAGATTCTTCGATTCGGAAAATGGCCGATTCAAACCATCCGGTTCGAATCGTAAAATGGCCGATTCGGACCATCCGGTCCGAATCGGCGAACTCCCCGATCTGTAATGGCCAATGGGTCCTGGGAGGGCGGGCAGGGATTCCCATTGTATTGTAATTTGTGGAAAGTTGATAAATGCTTGAACTGTAAATAATAAAGCCAGATTTAGCAGTGCATCCAGCCTCGACTGATGTGTTATTTCTCCGCCGTGCTTCATCTTCTGAGAATCCCTCGCGGTCTCAGGGTACGGTGTCGAAGACGATCCGAACCGAACCGAGCGCTCTGTGCCTGCATCGAGCATCAGGGCAGAGGCGCAGCGTATGAGGTTCGGTTCCCAGAATATCTGACGGAGATCCGATCCGAAGGGCGCGGCCGTGTACCGCGCTTCGGTATTGCGAGGGATTGCGGTAAGATCCGAATCCTTTGCCGATCCCGCCAGATCCGAATCTTCATCCATCCCCGATCCGAAAAGTCCTCCACGGGAGATACGAAGGTTTTACCCGCACCGAGATCGGAAACGTTTCCCGCATAAGATCCGAAACGTTTCCCACATAAGATCCGAAGATTCCTCCGCGGTTGGCAGATCCGATCTCCACAGACGTCCCACACCCACAAGGTCAGTGAACCAGCTGCTCGGGACGCTGAGTGCCGTATGGCTCAGTGGTCGGGCTGGTTCTAGGCAGGGGTCCCCTCCACCGCCCGCTAACCCTTCCCCAGGGTCACGCCAGGTCGCACGAGACGCCGAGTGCACGTCACTCGGTAGTCGGGCCAGCGGTAAGCGACGGGGCCACGCAGATAGAGCACACCCGCAGGCGGAACAACATCCCATTCCGTCATATTAATATTTGGTTGCACACCCTTTGGAAAAAATAACTGAAATCAGTCGCTTCCTATAACCATCAATAAGCTTCTTACATCTCTCACCCAGAATTTTGGACCACTCTTCCTTTGCAAACTGCTCCAGGTCTCTCTTATTGGAAGGGCGCCTTTTCCCAACAGCAATTTTAAGATCTCTCCACAGGTGTTCAATGGGATTTAGATCTAGACTCATTGCTGGCCACTTCAGAACTCTCCAGCGCTTTGTTGCCATCCATTTCTGGGTGCTTTTTGACATATGTTTGGGGTCATTGTCCTGCTGGAAGACCCAAGATTTCGGATGCAAACACAGCTTTCTGACACTGCGACCCGAAATCCTTTGGTAATCCTCAGATTTCATGATGCCTTGCACACATTCAAGGCACCCAGTGCCAGAGGCAGCAAAACAAACCCAAAACATCATTGAACCTCCACCATATTTCACTGTAGGTACTGTGTTCTTTTCTTTGTAGGCCTCATTCCGTTTTCGGTAAACAGTAGAATGATGTGCTTTACCAAAAAGCTCTATCTTGGCCTCATCTGTCCACAAGACGTTTTCCCAGAAGGATTTTGGTTTACTCAAGTACATTTTGGCAAACTGTAGTCTTGCTTTTATATGTCTCTGTGTCAGCAGTGGGGTCCTCCTGGGTCTCCTGCCATAGTGTTTCATTTCATTTAAATGTTGATGGATAGTTCGCGCTGACACTGATGCTCCCTGAGCCTGCAGGACAGCTTGAATTTCTTTGGAACTTGTTTGGGGCTGCTTATCCACCATCCGGACTATCCTGCGTTGCAACCTTTCATCAATTTTTCTCTTCCGTCCACCCACAGAGAGATTAGCTACAGTGCCATGGGTTGCAAACTTCTTGATAATGTTGCGCACTGTGGACAAAGGCAAATCTAGATCTCTGGAGATGGACTTGTAACCTTGAGATTGTTGATATATTTCCACAATTTTGGTTCTCAAGTCCTCAGACAGTTCTCTTCACCTCTTTCTGTTGTCCATGCTTAGTGTGGCACACACAGACACACAATGCAAAGACTAAGTGAACTTCTCTCCTTTTTATCTGCTTTCAGGTGTGATTTTTATATTGCCCACACCTGTTACTTGCCCCAGGTGAGTTTACAGGAGCGTCACATGCTTGAAACAATGTTATTTATCCACAATTTTGAAAGGGTGCCAAGAATTTTGTCCAGCCCATTTTTGGAGTTTTGTGTGACATTATGTCCAATTTGCTTTTTTCCTCCTTTTTTTTGTTTTGTTCCAATACACACAAAGGGAATAAACATGTGTATAGCAAAACATGTGTTACTGCAATACTTTTCTGTGAGAAATACTTGATTTTCTGGAAAAATGGCTGGGGTGCCAACAATTTCGGCCATGACTGTACACTTATTAATGATTCCAGACTGCACAAACACAGCTTCAGTATTCCTTTATGTGGCACAAGGATGAGAACTGACACAATATTTTGGTTTGCTGCTATTCATTGGAGTTATACAGACCGAGGTATACAATGAAACCATGGCACAAGTGGCAAATTCATAAAGGGTAGGTCAACACTCTGTGAAATTTTGAGAAATGTTGAGAAATTTATGATTAAATTACATAGTTCCCGCTAAAATGGGGACGATAACGAGGAAAACTGCGCCCGCAGGTTTCCCTGTAGGGTCCCTATTTTAGCATGAGATGCCAAGCAGGCGTTACTTCAGCACCGTGCCCCGGAACCAAGCTCAACCCTCAGTGATACTCGTGGCAGCGCTTCCGTGACACCGTATCACCTTCTGGATCACTGCATCACCTGCGGAGCTCGGCCCCTATTGGCTAAATTGAACCCAATAGGAGCCGAACTCCGCAGGTAGTGCAACGATCCAGCAGGAGAGTTTGTGGCCGAGTGTGAGGGCAAGGAGCCACGAAGAGGAAACGGCAGGCAAGGCCGGGGATCAGCAGGCCCCGAGCAGCTTCTTTCCTCACCGTCACCGCAGGGATGTGCGCACCATAAATCCGGGAGGACAGTGCAGCCCCACCTCCCCAGACATGGGCCCTGTAACCCAGGAGCCCCGCCGGAGCATGTAGGCTGCAGGTATCCTTCCTGCTGGGCTACGGGACACACCGCCATGAGCAAGGCGGAGAAGGCGCAGCTCAGGTAATGGCTCAAGGAGAATGGAGTCCTCAGCCCAAAATCAGTCATCCGAACCAGGCCCTGGAGGCCCGGCCGAGCCAGGGACTCACATAGGCCTGGGGTCTGTCCTCCGGCGAGTCCTGGGCTTCAAATTAGGATGACTGATTTTCGGTTTGGTCTCGTTTTTAGGCCGAGCTCAGCCTGCATTTTCAGTTTCGGACCAAAATTTTCATTTCAGTGCATAGCTAGTCTAAATGATTGTAAATGATAAATTTTATTTTTTTTACAGAGCAAAGTGCTCCTTGTGGCAGGAGCCTGTAGGCACATGCCTACTCAAAGTACAAATCTGGCCCTGCCCTTACACTCCCATCAGACCTCAATGCTGCCTCCTACCAGAGATTTGCCCCCTTCTCCTGTCAGAGCTCCTCTCACTTCCGTATTATTATTATTATTCTTTATTTATAAAGCGCCAGCATATTCCGCAGCGCTGTACAATAGGCACAGTATAGACAGGGTTACAATACAATACAATGAACAACATTTGACAAACAGTACAGGAGGAGATGAGGGCCCTATTCCCGTAGGAATTCACAATCTAGGAGGGTTGGGTTGGAAACAGAAGGAGAGGACTGCAAGGTGAGAGTGATTGATGGTTGCGTCAGTGAGTTGGGTGGTAGGCTTCCCTAAATAGGAACGTTTTAAGGGAGCGTTTGAAGGAAGAGAAGTTAGGGGAAAGTCTGACAGTACGAGGGAGAGCGTTCCAGAGCGTGGGGGCTGCGCGTGAGAAATCCTGCAGTCTATCATGGGAAGAGGTGATGCGGGGAGACGCTAGGCGCAGGTCGCTGTTTGACCTTAGGGAGCGGGCTGGGGTGTATTTGGTGATTAGTGAGGACAGGTAGTGGGGAGCTGAGTTACTGAGGGTTTTGTAGGTCAGGGTAAGGATTTTGAACTTAATTCTGCAGTGGATGGGGAGCCAGTGAAGGGACTTGCAGAGGGGAGCGGCAGAGACAGAGCAGCGGGTGAGGTGGATTAGTATGGTGGAGGCGTTCAGGATGGATTGTACGGGGGAGAGGCAGGGACAGAGGGAGGCCAGATAAGAGATTATTGCAATAGTCAAATCGGGAGATTACCAGGGCGTGTATGAGTTGTTTTGTGGTGATAGCGGTAAGAAATGGCCGAATTCTGGAAATATTACGCAGTTGGTATCGGCAGGAGGAGGAAAGAGACTGGATGTGGGGAATGAAGGAAAGAGCAGAGTCAAGTGTAACTCCAAGACAGCGAACTTGGTTTGATGCGGAGATGGTGATACCCTCCACCGTGATAGAGAAGTCAGGAGGTGGGGAGGCAATGGAGGGAGGAATAAATAGGAGCTCAGTCTTTGACATGTTGATCTTTAGGTGGTGGGAGGCCATCCAGGAGGAGATGCCAGATAAGCAGTCACTGACTTTGGAAAGGACAGGGGGGGGAGAGATCAGGGGTAGAGAGGTAGATCTGAGTGTCATTAGCATAGAGGTGGTAATTAAAGCCAAAGCTGTTGATGATTTTGCCCAGGGAGGAGGTGTAGATGGAAAAGAGCAGAGGACCAAGGACAGAGCCTTGAGGTACACCAACAGATAGAGGCAATGAAGAGGAGGAGTTACCAGAAAAGGACACACAGAAGGACCTGTTGGATAAATAGGAGTCAACCCAAGCGAGTGCAGTGTCACCGAGACCCAGAGAGTTGAGGGTCTGTAGAAGGAGGGGGTGGTCAACAGTGTCAAAAGCAGCCGAGAGGTCAAGCAGGATGAGAATAGAATAGTGGCCATGTTTTTTAGCAGTTAGGAGGTCGTTGGTAACTTTGGTGAGGGCAGTTTCAGTTGAGTGTAGGGGACGGAAGCCAGATTGCAGGGGGTCAAGTAGGGAATTGGAGGACAGGAAGAGGGAGAGGCGGTTGAAGACTAGTTTTTCTAAGAGCTTTGATGTGAAGGGAAGCAGGGATACAGGACGATAGTTGGATGGAGAGTTGGGATCGAGGGATGGTTTCTTTAATAAAGGCGTAACTAGCGCGTGTTTGAAGGCGGATGGGAAGGAGCCAGTGGAGAGAGATCGGTTGAAGATGTGGGTGAGAGCAGGGGTGATGGAGGAGGAGAGGGGAGGAATTAGATGTGAGGGAATGGTGTCGAGCGGGCACGTGGTGAGATGTGAGGACAATAAGGAATTGACTTCCTCCTCAGTGGCTGGGAGGAAGCGGCAGAGGATAGCAGAGGGGGCTTCTGGGAGTGGAGGTGGCAGATAACTATCTGGTGTTGGGATGTTGCTTCTGATAGTTAGAGTTTTACTGAGGAAGTAGTCTGCCAGGTCTTGAGCGCTGAAGGCAGCTGTGGGGGAGGTGCAAGTGGGTAGAGGAGGGTGTTGAAGGTGGACCAGAGCTATTTAGGGTTGGAGGACAGTGTAGATATAAGAGATGAGAAGAAGGATTGTTTGGCCAAGTGGAGGGCAGAGGTGAATGACCGCAGAATAAACTTGAAGTGAACAAAATCAGCTTCAGAGCGGGATTTCCTCCAGGCACACTCTAGTATTATCGTTTCCTAAGCTCCCTCCCCTTCTTGTATCTTTGCCTGCCATTCAGAGCTGAATCATCCTCCAGACAGAGCTTCCTCTGAAATGTATATATTGTTGTTATCCTTTTATTTATATAGCACCACATATTCCACAGCGCTTTACAAGATCAGTGTACAAGGAGTTGATACATTGGAATACCACACATGGATGATGACCTGATTCAGGGGCACCCTGTTCTCAAGGGAATTTACAATCTAAGGTATGCACAAGCATTTTATGAGGTAGGCGCAACCATATCATTAGGTGTCTCGCCCAAGGACACTCGCTGGTGGCATCTTCTGAGTCGTCTTTACATTATTGTAGATCAGTGACCTGGTGGTTAAGTTGAACCCGCTTCTCGTAAAGTCGAAACCTCTCCACTGTTGTATTAGAGGGACGCGCTGTACGGGATTTGCTTCTCCACTGTTGAAGGACAGAGATGTTACCACTGGACTCCACAGCTATTGTGCCCATTCCCCCCATATATGTCCCACTACCCCCCCCCTCCACCCCATATAACCTCCCCATATGCTTTGGCAATGCTAAAATGTATTTGGTCCTGCCAATAAAGCTTATTTTGATTTGATTTGATAGGGATCATGGGACAATAAATATGACGGGGAGGTGTGGGTTAGAGTAGTGGCTGGGTAGGTTAAAGAATTTGGGCAAGTGATATAAACCTTGCACAAGACTGTTTTATTGCTGTGGAGCTCTGTGCTTTGCTCATTCACACTGCACATTACTGTGAGATTTATTGCTGTGGAGCTCTGTGCTACGGTCATACACACTGCACATTACTGGGAGTTTTATTGATGTGTTGCGCTGTGATACCCGCATACACACTGCACATTACTGTGAGTTTTATTGCTGTGGAGCTCTGTGATAATGCACTCATACACACCGCATATTGCTGTGAGATTTATTGGTGTACTACTCTGGGATACACTCATACACATCACATATTACTGTGAGTTCTATTGCTGTGGAGCTCTGTGATACACTCATACATTAGTGGGAGTTTTATTGCTGTGGAGCTCTGTGATACCATCATATACACCACACATTACTGGGATTTTTATTGCGGTGTTGCTCTTTGATACGCTCATACACACCGCACATTACTGTAAGATTTATTGCTGTGGAGCTCTGTGCTATGCTCATACACACAGCACACTACTGTGAGACTTACAGGGTTATTCAGAGAGCGTGAAAAGCAGGAGAATGACTGGAGAATGAAAAATTCTAGGTCAAAATAGCCAAACCAGAAAAATTTTCCCTTTCATCTAACTTTCCAAATCGGCTATTTTGACCTAGAACTTTTCATTCTCCAGCTTTTCACGCTCTCTAAATAACCCTGTTAGTGCTGTGCAGCTCTGTGATATGCTCATACACACCGCACATTACTGAGATTTATTGGTGTACTGCTCTATGATACACTCATACGCATTGCACATTACTGTGAGTTTTATTGCTGTGCAGCTCTGTGATAAACTCATATTTTACTGGAAGTTTTATTGCTGTAGAGCTCTGTGATGCTATCATACACACCGCACATTACTGGGATTTTATTGCTGAGCTGCTCTGTGATACAAACATGCTGCACATTACTGTGAGATTTATTGCTGTGGAGCTGTGCTACACATTGATGTGAGGTTTATTTCTGTGGAGCTCTGTGATACACTCTGCACATTACTGAGTTTTATTGCTGTGTTGCTCTGTGATATGCTCATACACGCCACACATTACTGTAAGATTTATTGCTGTGTCGCTCTGTTATATTGTGATACACAGAGCACATTAGTGGGAGTTTTATTGCTGTGCAGTGCTGTGACACATTATTGTGAGTTTTATTGCTGTGCTGCTCTGTGGCACCGATTCATTTTGCACATTACAATGAAATGTACTGAAAGAAAGATGGTTGTGGGGGGAGGCAGGTCAGCACTCGAGCCTTTGCCCAGACATGTCCCCAGACTCCCCACACACACCCTCACTCCAGGGGCCGCACAAAACACCGCGCGCTATAACTTCAAAAGCAGTTCGCCGATCCCATTTAGATATTAGGAGAAATTATTAACTAGTTCCATCCCGCACGTGATAAATAACCTTCGCTCCATGTCACACACAGATACTAGCGAATGGTCTGCTTTTTGCATTGCAATGTTGCATTAGTTCAGCGCTGCTTTTAATGTATCCCTATTCCGACCTCCCCCGCCGAGACGCCATGGTTTAGTCTCCTCCTGTCCTTGTTGGACCGCTCCATGATTTGTATAGGGGTGGCCGCTAATAGTGGCACGTCCTGATGTGTTCGGAGTTTATATCCAAACATGACCTGACCTGTCAAACTAGCCTATTTCAAGGAGCCCATTTGTGAAACCGGTGTTGAGCCCAGCTCGCTCCGCCTGTGTCATACGGAAGTAAGACTTCCGCTCAGTCCGCCCCCGGACTGTGTAGTGGTCCAGTCTCATTCTATAAGCTTTTCACATGGCAGCAATGGCGACAGCTTGTCCCGGCTGGGCAGTTGGAGTCGTAGCAGGAGCCTGTCACCCTAGCGTAGGTACAGTCACCATGGGAGAGTGCTCGTTGCCCGTCCTGGGCCAGCGGTTCATCTGCTCCTTCCCGGACTGCACCAAGACGTACAACAAGAACTGGAAGCTGCAGGTCCACCTGTGCAAGCACACCGGGGAGGTGAGAGCTCGGGGATCCTCTGACCGCAGGGCATCATGGGGGTAATACACACCGGAAGCACGTGGAGCCTCTTAAAGGGACATTTGTGATGCCTGTTTCTAGACCTGGCACTGCTTCAGGTGTCCCACAGCCTCCCTGCATGGCATTGCCACTGCCTTCAAGAGATCCTCCATGAATAAAGGAGTTCCCTTCTTGTCCCTTAAATGATTGGCTGATACTGTTGTCAGACTCTGCCCTGTTCTTATTTTGTTGTCGTTTTTGTTTCTCAGTGTGTGCGGCTCCTCTTCAGCTCAGGGACTTCAGGTGTCTTTGCATGGCTGTGCAACTTTTGTAACATTGGACGCCTGCGCAGAATGTTGAATCGGCGCTGCATGCATGCGCAGGACTGATCCATCGGCTAACTCTGACCCCTCGCTGTCTCAGTGGGTGACTTCTCTTTCCCCTAAAACATTCCTATTTAGGGAAGCCTACCACCCAACTCACTGATGCCACCATCAATCGCTCCCACCTTGCAGTCCTCTCCTCCTGTCCCCCCCCCCCAACCCTCCTAGATTGTGAGTTCCTATGGGGATAGGGCCCTCATCTCCTCCTGTACTGTTTGTCAAATGTTGTTCAATGTATTGTAACACTGTCTATATACTGTGCTTATTGTACAGCGCTGCGGAATATGCTGGTGCTTTATAAATAATATCTTGCTCTGTGTGCTAATTGTCACTGGTGACCGGTAGGTGGGAAACTCAAATCCCAGCAGCAGGTGACACTGGGTGGGCTGGAGGAAACTCCTTCGCCCAGCATTTTAACCAGAAAGTGCTATAGGTGTAAAGGTAGGGAACCCCACGCATCATGACCACTACCTTCTCCCTGCTACCTGTGGGCTGCGACACATTCGGTGAACCTTCTTTAATGACTTTTTATGTAAAATATCCCGTTTAACTATAAGGTCGGGGTCAGACGAGTGATTTTCAGAGTGGAAGGAGCTGGGGCATGTCCATGTGGGAGCTGGGGCAGTATGAATATCGTCTGTTCTTATTGGAAAGTGTTAATGACATTAAAGTATCGGTACTCTGTCTTAAAGTGGTATCGGTGCATCCCTACTGATAAATGCACGTCTCCATCTGCACGCAGGCTGTCACAACAGATTCTTTAAAGCAGGGGGTCCACAACCTTTGCTCTCCAGGTGTTTTGGAACAAAATTCCCTCCATATATTTTCAGTCCACCTTGAGGTGGCTGAGCATCATGGGAGGTGTAGTTCCAAAACCTAAAGAGTTAAGTGTGTCTTTAAGAGTTAGCCACCAAAGATAGGGCTCAGTAACCTTAGCCCTACAGAGGTTCTGTAAATACATTTTCCCATGAGGCTCAACCAACCTAACGAGTAGATTTGTGTCTTGGAAGTGGAGTATTCCAAAACATCTGGCGGCCAAGGTTCCTCCTGCTTAGCGCTGTAACCACTCAGTGTTTGGAGTGACCTGCGCTTGCTCTGCCTAGAAGCCAAGATGACTTTTTTTTTTTTTTTTTCAGAGGAAACACCCCCAGAAAGAGACCCTGATGAGTAGGGTTGCACGGGTACTGCAGGAGTACTTGGTACTCGTGCAGTACCCCCAATATTTTCCAATACTGGAAGCTGGCATCTGAGGGGCTGGGGCGTCTGTCCGAATGCTCTATCGGCATTCAGACAGGCCCTGCAGCTGCTCTCCGTGATGATACTTACCTTCCTGAGGGATGCCAGGAAAGTTTCTGCGCGTGCGCTTGTTAGAAGGCCCCCAGCTGCGATCGCGGCTGGTGGGCTTCCAACGAGTGCACGCGCAAAGACTTTCCTGGCGTTGCTCAGGAAGGTATGATCGTGGAGAGTGCCAGCTGGGGGTGCAGTATCCATGAGAGCTGGGGGCATTTTTATGAGGTCTGTTCTTATTGGAAAGCGTTCACATGACATAAAAGTGTCGGTGCTCGGTCTTAAAGTGGTATCGGTGCATCCCTACTGACGAGCTAATGTTTGTACAATAAAATCCCTTTGCCCTCGGAAAGTCTCGATTTAGAAAATAATACGCAACCAGCGAGTTTAATGTGTTTTGCTTTTTCTGTGTATTTTGACAAGTGCCAATTCTACGCTCAGCCTTTTTATACGTATTGCGTTTTTTTGTTTAGAATAAGTATGCCAAAATACAAACTTTTTTTAGTTTTATTTTGATTTAAAATTGCTCAGAATAATGGAAATTCTTATTTTAAAGACCATTTAAGAGAATATTTAACAAAGGCGATGGTGACGCACACACCTTTGAATCTGCCGGGGAAATTTAACACCCTGTGATTTGAGGATTCGACAAAAAAATATCAAGTAGTGGTTTAAAAAAATGACATACAATTTGCTTGACCAGTGGTGTCACCCCCCCCCCCCGTTTTTTTTTTTTTTTCTTTTAAACTACTCATAAACCAGTACTCCCATAGAACAGTGAATGTTCATAATACACCGTGCACATTACTGTGAGGTTTATTGCTGTGGAGCTCTGATATGCTCACACAAACTTTGCCAGCAAGTACGGTGCCTGTTCGAAAGGACGTGAGAGTCCCCATAGAGAGGTAATGGTTAATCTGTTCAGAGACACCAAACAGCAAAGAAATGTCCTGATGTCCGGTGTTTTCATTCGGCAGGTTTATTCAGGCAAACACAATGTGTTTCATGTTCAAAATATTCCCGTATTTAACCAATATCTAATAAACCGTTTATTCCTTTTTAATCTGTAGTAAAGTCTGTTTTTTTTTTTTTTGGCAATTTTCAAAAAAAATCTCTTTAGTGGTTTTTCTGTAACAGACCTTTTATCATTCATAGGATCTTATGTTAATTCCTGACATTTTTCGTTCAGTAGTTTTGAAAACAGTGGGCAACGGGTTTGTGGTGGCATTCGGTGGCTGATTCCCTGCACTTCAGGGACCTGTGGTGAATTCACCAGGGAAATTTTAATTCCCCAAAGTGCGGGGAACAGAACACTGAAATTTCTGAGTCCCTTCGTTGCTCTGTGACTATCCCCTTTTAGTGTTTTTTTTTTTTTTTTTTTTTTTGCTGCCCCCTGGAAAGTGCCAGCCTAGGCCTTGCCTACCCAGGACCTACTCGAAAATGAGAGAAATCTCAATGTATCCTTCCTGGTAAAATATTGTTTAAAAAAACATATCTATCGGGGGCAGCGATCTTGCCCTTCCAGGCGGCAGCTGTCTTTCACCCCTAGGGTGCTGGATTGTGGTCTCCTCCTGGAGCTGGCCGACATCCTGATCTCCCCCTTGATGACTGGCGTCATCACGTGATGCGCGATGACATCAGTTCTGGAGTTAACCCCTAGCGGCCACCTTTGGTGATATTCAGATCTCCAGATCCGTGGCAGCTAGGGGTTAATGTTTGTTATCGTAACGGCCAGTGCATGGCCTTTCCAATGATGCCAAAATTGGCCATGTTAAATGAACACTCTTGGCTAAAAATCGCCTCCCCCCCCTTTTTTTAAAATTCTATCATGCCTATTGCCCTAAGTTATTCCAGTAATTTTTTTTTTTTAATGTAATACCCTAAAAACCACTAGTTTCCAACTGTGTTTTATTTTTTTTTTTATACTCCCTTCCCTCTTCCACTCCCGTCGTGGGAAAATCTTCAACTTGGCTAATGGTTTAAGTGAGAAGTGCACATGCGCGCCTCTCACGTAAACCAGCCAATCAGCAGGCTTCCTCCCAGCTCCATCTTTTAGTGTTACATGCAAGAGGATGCGCGCAACACTAATCTCAGCTGCTGCCACCAGCTACTGCGGCGAGTTGGAGCTTTCATCGCGCTGAAAGCGTGATGACGTCTCCTACACAGCAATAGTCGGCAGAAGCAGGAAATCTGAATCCCGCTCTGCTGACTGACAGCTGGGAGGGCAGAGTAAAGTCCTCCGCGTTTCTCAGCTGTTTCAGCTGATCTGCTGAGTGGAGGGGGCAGCGTTGGAAAAGGGCATACTTGGGGCATCATGACCACCTAAAAAAGCTTAGGTGGTCATATTGCCTAGAGTAGCCCTTTTTAAGTGTAATTTTTTTAAAAAATTTGTCAATATTGTTCCCATTTCAATTATGTGAACAATGATGCTGTACTATTTTATTTTCCTATGGGGCGTTTGCTAAAAAGCATGTACCCCCCCCCAACAAAATGTAACGAGTCCCCATTTCTAAATTATTTTTTTTAACGAGCGCAACCATAGAAAATATAATCGCAAATGTTCACATAACAAGAGGAAACCCTTTACACGCTGTAAGTTATTGAAAATTCAAATTTTATTGCATTTTTCCTTATAATATACAGGCAGAACATGACTTATACGTATAATAATCATATATTCTGAATCTGCCGGAAAAAATGATATATAATTTGTCTGGGTTGTATAATACAATGTGGCTTCAAAACGTGGTAAAAATGAGCTCAGCATGCAGGCGTGAAATGGCTCAGCAGCGAAAGGATAAATGGTGTCACCCAGTGCAGGCTGCATTTCCCCCCCCCCCTTGTGACACCACTGGGCTTGACACATGAAATTAATCGACTCAAGAATGAAGGGGTTGAACAATGTATGAAGGCAGACGTTTCATGAGCTACATTTCCTAATATAAATTTTTTGGTTTTTGACATGCTGGTATATCTAATTTTCTTATCCTCCCCAGAGGCCTTTTGGCTGTGACTTTGAAGGATGTGATAAAGGTTTTACCAGGAAATACCACCTGGCTCGTCACATGCTGACACACACCGGAGAGAAGAGTGTGAAGTGAGTGGACTTTCAACTGGAGATCATCAAAGATCAGACATGAGATGTGGCCAGTCTAGAGCAGTTTCCCGACCCTGGTCCTCAGGACACTCTAACAGGCCAGGCTTTAACTAAGCTTAGGTGGTCATGGTGGCACCATTGTCCCTTTTTAACCTTCACTTTGAGTTTAAAAGTGACCACTGAAACGCTGTCTTAAACTGTAATCCTCCCGGTCCACACCCTTCCCCCTGATCTATCAAACCTAAGTCCTTGTACACTTAGTATTAAAACTTCTAAACCTTTTCTGCCTGCAGGTGTGACTCGGAGGAATGTAACTTAATGTTTATCACAAAGCAGAACATGAGAAGACATTTTAATCGGGCACATGTGCATCAAGGCCAGGTGTATGAGGTGAGATGGTTTATTGGGCATTATGTCTTCTGACGCTGGATGTGTGTGTGATGCTCAGAGCGGCTTCCTATAAAAGTGGCTGTGGCTTTATTTTTTTTAATGGCTGTGCTGATCAAGGCTGGAGCCACATGGACGCAATGTTAATTACGACTAATTTTCATCAAAAACCTGCAGGGTTATTGAGAGCGGTGAAAGCCAGGAGAATTGCCTTGAGAATGAACGATCTAGAGTCTAACTAGCTGATTTGGAAAATTGGATAAATGGGAGAATTTTTCAGGTTTGGCTATTTTGACCTAGAATTTTCACTTCTCCAGTCATTCTCCTGAGTTTCACCTCTCTGAATTACCCTACTGGTTGACAAACTATGACAACCCATTGACATTTTAGTAGACTAATAAAAATTGGGCTATTTGGGAAGATCCAATCAGAAGGAATATCCTGCAAGAGAAATTAATTCTATATTAGAGAGGTATTAGCAGTAGGAAAAGGGAAGTGCTCATGCCACTGTACAGAGCACTGGTGAGACCTCACTTGGAGTACTGTGTGCAGTACTGGAGACCGTATCTCCAGAAGGATATAGACATCTTAGAGAGAGTTCAGAGAAGGGCTACTAAAATGGTGTACGGCTTGAAGGAGAAAAGTTACCAGGAAAGGCTTAATGATCTTAACATGTACAGCTTGGAAAAAAGACGAGACAGAGGAGATATGATAGAAATATTTAAATACGTAAAGGGAATCCACAAGGTAGAGGAAGGGAGTATATTTAAAAGGAAACAAAATAGCAAAACAAGAGGACATAGTCTTAGATTAGAGGGGCAAAGGTTTAAAAGTAACATCAGGAAGCATTATTTTACTGAGAGGGTGGTGGATACATGGAACAGTCTTCCAGTTGAAGTGGTAGAGGCCAAAACAGTAATTGAATTTAAGCAAGCATGGGATAGGCATAAGGCTATCCTAAACAAAAGATAAATCCAGGTTAAGTATCCATGTAATTGGGCAGACTAGATAGGCCGAAAGAAAATGTCGGCAGATCAGAACCTATGTTTCTATATTTTCAGATAAGATGTTATTCCAGGAGTATGGAAATTCGAGAATTGCTTAAATCCTGCATAATGCACTTTAAACACGTTAGATTTTAATGATGAAATCTCCTAGATTTAGTCACTTTAAATCTTGTCATAGTTGACTAAAATGACAAACTGAAGTTTTTCTGTCAAACTTAACATTGCATGGATGTACATATGTTCTTTCCACTTGAACGCTCGTGTGACCACGTTGCCTCGTTCATGTTTGTGTGCACAGCTCTACAAAGTGCGAGTATCCTATATAGTCTTTCACTATATGTGGACTCGTCTGACATCCATTGTAGCCCTTCAAGGAGGTAAACCTAATCTGTCCCTTTTGTAACGTGCATCTCATGTGATCCTCCCAGCAGATCAATCAATGCGCTACGACTGACCCTGTCTACACAGTGCAATTTGTCATATCTTCAGGGTCACTGTACTTGTCACACAACTTTAGCTTTTATTTCTCGGCTTATTTGGCTCAGTCAGTGATTACCTGTTCAGGTAGGTGACATCTCCCAACATGACACTTCAGTGTGGTTTATAATTTGAAAGATTGTTTGCAAACGCTCTGCTTTCTTGGATAGTCTTGTTCTAAAGTTACACTATACAATCTGCATCTCTGCCGTTATGGTTTGGCAATGCCTTCTATACATTGACTTCTAGTTCAGTGATAAGTAAGCTTCTTTATAAATGGCACCTGCGGCCCGAAGGACCCTTAAATGGATCACAATATGCCTTCCGACAACGACCCAAGTAATGGTACACACTGGAGAAAATGTCTGGATATATTATTGGGATGGTTCACCGCATGTTACCCCAGTAGGATAATTGGCTGGACTATAATTTTTAGTGTACGAGTTGGGTGTCACTTTTTTCCAATGGTTTCCAGATTTGTCTTGAGCACCTGGGTGGTTCTTTTTTGGGCTTATTTGCTTATTTTCTTTGGTTCCTGACACTTATTGGAAAGTTCACGCTTGTACAGATGTTCTACTTTTAGAATCTGTGCTAATATGCTACATACAGCTTTCTATTAAATAATAAATGGTATTGCTATGCGCTTAATGCTGCTGCGGTTTTACAGTGCGATTTCCCAGACTGCAGCTTAAAGTTCAAGAAACACAATCAACTGAGAATTCATCACTGCACACATACGAATGAGCAGCCTTACAAGTAAGTGACCTCTGCATCGTATGGGATTTATTGAAGCAACGTGGTCCTTATTGCTAAAAAGGAAACACGTTGTGCTTATTTTGTCACAGCACCGTAAAGCCTGCTGGTCACTAGTGTATCAGATGTAACCTCCACCCCCCCCCCCCCCCCGGCAGTTTCTGAACTACAACGCCTATTCTTCCCTGGCCATCTCTGACACAGGAAGAATTCTGGGAATTGTAGGCCTCAACCTATGGAGGGCCAGGAGTTTGACGGCCCTGCTCTAAATTGTAAGCTCATCTGAGCAGAGCCCTCTAGACCGCTATGTTTGCTTTTAGCTTAGCCTTGCTCCCATTGGTTATTTTAAATCCCTACGGAATGTGTTGGTGCTACATGACTACCTCCTCTCAAATAAAAAGCCTTGGTACGAGTTTCCCTTTTAAGAACATTGAGCCAACTGAAGTTTCTTTCTTCCCTGCAAACACTTATCATAGGACAAGCCAGAATTTGACTTCTGGGAATGTTGTCTCTTGGCACTGCGGATGGTCCAGATTTCACTTTTACTTTTCTCCCTTATTAGGTGCAGCTTCGATGGATGTGACAAAAGTTTTCTTGTGCCTTCCAGATTAAAACGTCACGAGAAAGTCCATGCAGGTACTGGCTTTTTCACTTTGTGAGTTAGTGTGTTCCATGTGTAACTTCTGCTTTAAATCCAGGTTGTTCAAGGAGCTGACAGATAAAGCCTCTGGGTTTGACACTTGGTCTTTTTAAGTTTGCTCACTTCATGCAGTGTCCATTTGTGTCCAGTTTCATGAAGTTAAACATGGAAGACCTTTTTTATTTTTAAACTGTAGCAATGTGTTAGTGCCCAGACAAGCTGCACTTTACATTTTACAGATTGAATATTAACATGAATGTGGGAAGGTGACTCTGACTAATGTTTTGCAGGTTACAAGTGCAAAAAAGATGAATGGTGTCCATTTGTTGGGAAGACTTGGTCGGAATATATACTCCACGTCGCTGAATACCACAAAGGTGAAATCCTAGTACTGTTGTGTAGGTTAAGTTACACTATTCTGTAAACACATGTTCTGCTCCACCATTGTTTTATAAGCTGCCTCTTCTGATCTCACCTGATGGGTAAATATCAGCAGGTGGTGGCTTTGGCACATCCATGATGGCTGAGAATGATGGCTGTCAGCTTGAGCCCTATCTTTTTAACTTGTGATTTTTGGATGACCACTAAATCTTTGTTTTTACACCATACACGGCTTTCTACTGGATCGATGCTAAACCTCTAGTTCCTTGTACACTTGTTTCTATACTTAGTGCAGCTATTGTTGGTTTCATTTATTTTCCATGCAGATTCATGGTGTTTCAGCTTTGCGATGTAAAAAGCTCATCACATTGCTGGACCCTAAGCACAAAAATCTTACTTAAATGGTCATAAGGCTGACAGCCTTACAAAGTGGAGATCTCTCCCAGGAAGCCATCATTTGGCTCTCTGGACACCATACTAAAGTTCTAATATCCTCCTGGGAGAAATGGTGAGGGGTTGGTAATAAACACCTCCCAGTCGCTTCTCTCCCCCCCCCCCCCCCCATCAGCCCCTTTTAACTTGGTCATGCAATTTGTTGTCTCTCAGAACCAGCCATCTGCGATGTATGCAAGAGGAGATTTAGCCATGCAAGGTATCTAAAAGACCACAAAGCAGTCCATGATGAAGAGCGCTATGTGTATTGCTGTCCCAGAGAAAGCTGTGACAGATCCTATATTAGTGCATCCAGTCTCCAAACGCACATACTTACATACCATGAGGGCAAGAGACCCTTCGTCTGTGAACATGCCAGCTGTGGAAAAACCTTCACACTGAAGGTAAGTTTACTGCATTCCTTCTGGTCTGTTAGGCTAGGGTCAAACTAACGCGTTATTCGCAGCAACCGTCAAAGTGCATCCGAACGCATTGACTTTTTTTTTTTATTTACTGAATGCGCGAAAACTGTCATACGATGCGCATTTTCGTGCATGATTTGTTACGGACCCAAAGTTTCTGGGTTTGGATCGTCTGGATGTTATGTTGGTCAGACATGAGCAGCGTCTGACATTTCCTAATCACGCACACACGCCGCTATGCAGGCGCAGCACACTCTGTCAGTACTAGCGGTTCTGCATTCTCAAATGCGTTCGTTTGCCGCTTGCATTGCACGTCCATACTTCGTACATTGGCCGTCATTTGCTGTTCCTGCGGCCGTGATTAAGTGCACCTAAACGCACATTAAAAAAATGCGTTCGTCTGACCCCAGCCTTAGAGGGCAACCAAAAATTGAAATGTCCTAATCGTTTTATGTTGCTGATCTTAAATGTGCTTGGGTTTTTCTTTGGTTTAGTTAAAATATTTATTCTAGTTTGATCTTTGTTGTAAACTTCCCCCGCCCCCCCCCCTTATCTTTCAATCACTTGCTCCTCACTGTGGCTTTGGCCATAGAATGGAGTCTATTGATCAGACTCAAATCATTGTATTGTGTGGGATGTATTCAAAGAACATAACCGGGATTAACAGGGTTATTCAGAGAAAGGGGAAACTCAGGAGATGACTGGCGAAGTGAAAATTCTAGGTCAAAATGGCCAAACAAGAGAAATTCTCCCATTCATCTGTCTTTCCAAATTAGCTATTTTGTCTAGATCCTTCTCTTCCGCTTTTCACCTTCCTCTGAATAACCCTAGAAGTCTTTTGGCTAATGGCTACCTGGTTTCTCCAGCTGCACTAAAGCCTGGAAAAAATAATGGACCCCCCCCCCACTGCCTTATTGAAACATTCCCTCATTAACTGTTAAATAATAAGCTAAAGCACTGCCACAAAGTAAAACTCGCCATGAGATTTTGGTAAATGTGGAAACGGCAGATAATAAAACTTTAATTGCATGTAAAAAAGGGAAAATGGATTTCTAACAAATGCCCAGCAGCCGATGTTTGGTTTTTCTTTTCTATAAAGCGCTTTTGTTTGTAATGCACAAGTGTCCTGTTTTAAAGTGGTATCAAAAAGGCTGTTTTTACTTCCCAAATGCTGCCTTGGATCACCAGCTGTTTTTTCTTTGCAGTTTTTTAGGTTTTATAAAATGTTCATGCAGTTACAGGTTGGCCACCCTTTATCCAGAGCTCTCCACATTGTTTTTGGAGTCTTTTGGACATGGATTCTACTTGTCCTTTGTCAGGTTCTCCTGTTCAGGCAGCATATGACACACTGCTCAGCCAGCAGGTGATATGCCAGCACTGCTCAGTATGTCTTGCTGGTGCTGCTGCGACATGTCCCTTCACATCTCTTGCTGGTGCTGCTGCGACATGTCCCTCCGCGTCTCTTGCTGCTGCGACATGTCCCTCCGCGTCTCTTGCTGCTGCGACATGTCCCTCCGCGTCTCTTGCTGCTGCGACATGTCCCTCCGCGTCTCTTGCTGCTGCGACATGTCCCTCCGCGTCTCTTGCTGCTGCGACATGTCCCTCCGCGTCTCTTGCTGCTGCGACATGTCCCTCCGCGTCTCTTGCTGCTGCGACATGTCCCTCCGCGTCTCTTGCTGCTGCGACATGTCCCTCCGCGTCTAACCCCTTCCCCCTTCGCTTTGGAATCCTGGTCAGATTCCACAAAACTTTAATCCAAAATGCAGACCCAAGAAATCCAGGCTAGGGGTGCTCAACATGTAAAATGCAATTTATCATGGCTGGACTAAGGTTACCTCATTTTCTCATATGTAGGCAAGTCTTCGAAGGCATCATTCTATCCATAACCCTGGGCAAAAAAAGGTGGTGAGTACAGACCGTATTCTAAACCAGTAAATTCTGTATTTTAAAAAAAAAAAAAAAAAATCTAACTTGCATAGTAGCTGGACTTTATTGGTGATTTTGCATGCGCGGGTTGGTGAGGGTACGAGCCCAGGATGCAGTGACACAGCAGATATGGCAAACATGGAGATTTATTAAGGGGAAACCATACAATGGGTGCAAGGATGACTCAAGGGGACCAAAAGACAGGACAGAATGGGTTAACTGGAGCTAGTTGGACTGGAAAGGGCTGACTCAGATGAACAAGGCTGAAGGTAGGTTCTCTGGTATGCTGGTGGCTGTCCATAAGAATAGTCAAGATGCGATCCGTATGTCTCAGGCTGGCAGCAATTCAGTGAACGGGGGGGGGGGTCTGGTACACAGGTTTAGGCAAATACAGATTGCCAACAGGACAGGCTTCTTGGCAGAACTGGCACCACACTGAAAGTTAATGCTGAAGCACTCTGGGAATGGTGCAACCTCCTTTTAGTAGGGACACACTGGCTTGTTAATGCGTGCACCTGGGTGTGTTGTGTAGCTGTAAGGAAACCATTCAGTATAGAGCAGCACCTTTCTTGTGGAGGTGTTGAACTGAGGTTTTGGAGGCACATTAGGAACCTTGTCCTCGGTATTGTCTACAGCCATAGGAAGTGGGATTCCTGTTGTCTGCATCGTAGGATCAGGCTTTTTTTTTTTTTTTTTTTTTTTTTTGGGGGGGTTTTGCCACTAGACTCAAAGCCAGTGTTTTGGAACACCAGTTCCATGAATTGCTCCTGTACAAAGTATAGGAGACAGTTATTCTGACCCACAAGGTTGAAATGACAGCTGGAAATATTACACATAATGGCAGGGTTGTAATGAGGCTGTTTTTTAATTGGCCATAAGGTTCACTTTGGGGCAGTGGACTAATGGGAGAAAAAATTACTTTTATACAGCTCATGTTTTTTGGAACTAAGATTTGCCCCAACCATAGACCCCACAGGGGAGCCCTGGAATACAGAGTGTTGACTGTTCACTGTTAAACGCTGGAATTTCACGAAACCGAAATCCAAAGTGACTATGAAATGACAAGTTGACAGAAACCGGTGCAGGGATTTTTCTATAAATCAGGAGGCCTCCACTTCCTAAATCCGTTTTGTACTTGCAATCGCAATCTGTAGTAACTTTATGCCACTTCTTATATTTTGTATCTTGCAGACAAAAAAGCCTCGTCCCAAAAGAAGCCTTGCCTCTCGCCTCGCTGGATACAAGCCCCGCAAAGCTGCTTCTCCTCCAGAAGAAAAGCCAGACAAGGAGAGGGATCCCTCCCCGAGTGCAGGCGTGGAACATGCACAGCTTGAGCAACTCTCCCTTAAATAACCATGTAACCAGCTTTCTGTCATCAGATCCCTGAACGCTTATATTTTATGTTAAAATTACCAAAGTTTTGGATAACCTATATTTTTAGGATTTTCTTGTTTCTGTAACATAACCTCTTGGAAAACAACCTTTTATGGGTTGATTCAAACACGTACTTGTAACTTGTATTTTCTTAAACATGTTTAAAGCAATTTGCTGACATGGTTGCTCTGAGGGAAATGTCTAATGATGGCTCGCCTGTACATTAAAGTCCAGCTTATTTTTGTGCATGTTCAATGGTATCTGTCCTTTTTTGTGTTTGGGTTCACTTGACCAGCATTTCAGAACATCCTCACCCAAGGTTTGACATTACGGTTCTTTTATCACATATCTCAACACTGCATACATTCTGATGGTTGATCTTTGTACGGCTTGCCTGCAGCTTCGGACAACCTATCGATAGTTATTCCTGAGCAATTGTTCTGTGGATTGAGCTTAGTTTATGAACTTTCTGCACCAGATCTCAAAAAATAAACTGCTTTGTGGGGATTTGTATTGATCATGAGCTTGGCACTTCAGCTTCCAAAATGCCACTAGAATATTAAATTCTGGCATAATGCCCATCAGTACTTTACAGGGCCGTTCGGTCATATCCACCTGAACAGGGGTTGTAGCCAGGCACCTAATATTGGGAAGATGTGCTTTCATCTCCTGACTTGCTCAGGCTTGGTTCAAATAAAATTTGCATTTTATGTAAATCTTCTAAACCTAGGTTTTCAATGAATGTTACATTGGAGTGTGCTCCCATGAACGGGCTGCTCACACCACTGTACCCATGTCTTATCTCTGTACAGCAGTGAGTGACCCCAGAGCTCTCCATGTTTTCTTTTTAGACAAAGTATTTTACCAGGAAGGATACATTGAGATTTCTCTCGTTTTCAAGTATGTCCTGGGTGGCGAGTCTGTACCGTTAGGTGTCTTGCCCAAGGATACTTACTGGAGAGGTGCTTTCCGGGATCAAACCCACGACTCCACGCAGAGCGGTGATGTTACCTCTACTCCACCCAGCCGGTATTCTGGCGGCTGTATTGCTGCAGTAATGTGTTTTGAACTTACTGTTCGGGGCTGCTACGTGCCGCTTGATCTCTCTGCAGAGGACCTGGACAGGGAGAATGTAGTGTGCCGCCTGTGGAAATAAATATCACTGATCTGCCTTTAAAAAGTTGTGAAAATTGGGTTTTATGCGAATGAGTGCTTTTCATTGTATTACAATGCAAAATCGAGATGACTACTTTGGAATTGCAAGGGTAGCCGTTCTTAGCCCCTTCACTCCCAGACATACCACAAGCTAAGGGTGCAGGTTTCTGTAAATACAACACTCCCTGTGCTTTGGCCACAAGTTAACTCTTCTGCAGACAAGATCGTTCACTTGTTCTGAGTTTGGTTTAAAAATGAAAGACCCTTCTGTTAAAGATCTCTTGATCGCAGCTGTTATTTTACCGGTTCCAGGAATGTGTCACCATGTTCCCCATTTGTGGGTGGAGCTTGTTGAGGGCGGTTATTTCATTTTGGTCCCCTGTCCTTATAGGATGGCACACCTGTCAGATGTCACTCCCTGTGGCATGCCACACAGAAGTGACAGCTAAACCTTTACTGGACAGATCAAATTTTTGGCTTATGTGACAAAAAAATACTGTTAAAAGAGCCTACCTTCTGGTGTGCATGAGTGCACTTAATGTTTTTTTTTTTTTTCTTCAATTACTTGTTTCACTCCACATCCTTTAACCTGTGGGGGACCGGGGACGACATGGTTTCCCTGCAACATCTGGATCATGTCCCCCACGTCACAAGGTATCCGCAGCCCAGGGGGAGACTGCTCAGGTTGAAGTGGGACCCCCTCCTGGTGCACATGTCATCGCGCGTGCGTGATAATTTTCAGGTACCACCCAGCAGGGCTGGTTGAATGCCTGGAGGGGTCCAATCTCATCATCCAGAGGGGCTAGACACTCACAGCATCACTGGAAAAGTCAGTCTGACCTTTCCAACAATGCTCCTCATGAAGGTGTAGGCCTCCCCCCCCCCCCCCCCCCCAAAAAGGGAACTGCCATTAGAGACCCGCAACACCCCCCGGTAACATTTCATGTTTTAATTTATTTTTTTTTGTACCCTATTGTGTATGTATAATAAAGGTTTGGCTGATTTAAATGGAAAATAACTAAATTTACAGCTTGTAAAATTTTATTTTTTACTTTGTTACAGAATTCTGACTTAACAATATGTATACCTATATTTTGAATTTGCAGAGTCTGTTTTGTTTATAAAAAAAAAAAATATATAATTTTTGTCTGGAGCAAACAAACCAACTTCAAATTGCATTTTTAAAAAAAAAGCACACAGGTGAAAGGGTTAAACAATGCGCTGAAAAAACATTTTTACGCCAGCAGTTAATTTGAAAGGACAATTTTCCATTGATGGGGTATTGAGCATTGTGAGTAGTTGTAGCCACTTTAAAAATGACAATGTAAACACAAACTAAATGAATATCCCAACCATAACTTACGCTCCAGAAACCATTTTCTAAATGTCAACATACGCAGGTGTTTGCCCTCACCAAAGTCACCAACGATCTAACTGCTAAAAAACACAGCCACTATTCTTTTCTCATCCTGCTTGACCTCTCGGCTGCTTTTGACACTGTTGACCACCCCCTCCTTCTACAGACCCTCAACTCTCTGGGTCTCGGTGACACTGCACTTGCTTGGGTTGACTCCTATTTATCCAACAGGTCCTTCTGTGTGTCCTTTGCTGGTAACTCCTCCTCTTCATTGCCTCTATCTGTTGGTGTACCTCAAGGCTCTGTCCTTGGTCCTGTGCGCTTTTCCATCTACACCTCCTCCCTGGGCAAAATCATCAACAGCTTTTGCTTTAATTACCACCTCTACGCTGATGACACTCAGATCTACCTCTCTACCCCTGTCCTTTCCAAAGTCAGTGACTGCTTATCTGGCATCTTCTCCTGGATGACCTCCCACCACCTAAAGATCAACATGTCAAAGACTGAACTCCTACTTATTCCTCTCTCCAATGCCTCCCCACCTCCTGACTTCTCTATCACGGTGGAGGGTATCACCATCTCCCCATCAAACCAAGTTCGCTGCCTTGGAGTTACACTTGACTCTGCTCTTTCCTTCCTCCCCCACATCCAGTCTGTCCTCCTCCTGCCGATACCAACTGCGTAATATTTCCAGAATTCGGCCATTTCTTACCGCTGTCACCACAAAACAACTCATACACGCCCTGGTAATCTCCCGACTCGACTATTGCAATAATCTCTTATCTGGCCTCCCTCTGTCCCGCCTCTCCCCCCTACAATCCATCCTGAACGCCTCCGCCAGGCTAATTCACCTCACCTGCCGCTCTGTCTCTGCCGCTCCCCTCTTCGAGTCCCTTCACTGGCTCCCCATCCACTGCAGAATTGAGTTCAAAATCCTTATCCTTACCTACAAAACCCTCACTAACTCAGCTCCCCACTACCTGTCCTCACTAATCACCAAATACACCCCAGCCCGCTCCCTAAGGTCAAACAGTGACCTGCACCTAGCTTCTCCCCGCATCACCTCTTCCCATGATAGACTGCAGGATTTCTCACGTGCAGCCCCCACTCTCTGGAACGCTCTCGCTCGTACTGTCAGACTTTCCCCTAACTTCTCTTCCTTCAAACGTTCCCTGAAAACATTCCTATTTAGGGAAGCCTACCACCCAACTCACTGACGCAACCATCAATCACTCTCACCTTACAGTCCTCTCCTCCTGCTTCCAACCCCAACCCTCCTAGATTGTGAGTTCCTACGGGAATAGGGCCCTCATCTCCTCCTGTACTGTTTGTCAAATGTTGTTCAATGTATTGTAACCCTGTCTATACTGTGCTTACTGTACAGCGCTGCGGAATATGCTGGCGCTTTATAAAGAATAATAATAATAATAAATAACTAAATATCTGGAAATTGCGAACGTTTGCCGTTCATTATTCTGCTACCAAAATTGGATGTTCTGTTCTAGAAAGTAAATGTACTGTGCGTTCTGTGACCTGACCGGTAAAAGAAATTTTTCTAAAAAATAAAATGTAATTATATTGTGAATCCCTAAGATGTTCTCTAATGGCAGGTAAAACCAATAACCCCTTCACTACCAACTGATTTTTATTTTTTCCAATAAATCACTGGAACCAGTAGGTGTGTTTTTCTTTATGAAAATAATTATATTTGGGGATATTCCCAAATATTTCTTGGGTTGTTACAGGCAGGAATACATTTGGCCGGCAGATGCTACCATCTACTGGGCAAGTGGAGTTACTGCAGGTAGAACTGCAGCTCGTAGCTTCGTGCCTTGTCGGCACTGGAATGTGGAAGAACATTTCTTGGCTAGTTTGAACACCTTTTAGCATTATGCCCACTGTACTAAAGGTTTGGGGTCATATTCTGGATTCCTACAGCAATTAGTTTTTTGCAATCGTGCAGCATAGCCCCAGATCATGTTAACACAATCAGTGTCTGCTACTGCTGATTGTGTACGCACGATCACTGTAGTGAAGAGGTTAAGTACTGCATTGTAGAACATATTTGACTCTTGACTTTTCATTTCACTTTCCCATGGGATATTCCATGTCCATCAATGCTGGTTCAGAGAGGTGGGCTATACTTTCATGTCAGATGTGACAGGTAAGGCTGGGGCCACACGAGCGTAGAAAGTAACAGAAGTACTTGACTCCCCACGTTGTGTATGGATTTTAACCCCTTAGGGACTGGGCGGTTTTACACAAATCTGTCCTTTAGTGACCGCTGCTGTTTTTACGTTTCTGCGCTGTTCGTGTTTAGGTCAAATTTTCCTCTTACTCGTTTATGCAACCCACACATATTATACACCGTTTTTCCCGCCATTAAATGGACTTTCTAAAAATACCATTATTTCCATCATATCCTATAATTTACTATAAACAAAATATGAAATATGATGAACAGATGGTAAAAACACACCTTTTCGTAATTTCATCCCCAAAATCTACAACCACCAAAAAAGACCCCGGCTAAATAGTTTCAGAATTTTGTCCCGAGAATAGAAATACCCAATTTTTACATGTTTTTGATTTTTAACCCCTTCACTGCTGAGCCAGTTCACCTACGTGCGCTGCGCTCATTCTGACTGTTTTATGCTCATTATTTTTAGATGACAGCCTAGGTCCTATTTAACTAAACCCCCCACCTCAGAAATTTTTTTTTTAAACAACCCAATTGTTAAATTTAATTTTAGCTGTTTGTTACACCGAACCTAGTCATGTTTGGTATCATTGGGGGGTGACCTGGAGGCTTGGCTGACATCCACGATGTCAGCCCCCTCCAGGTTTGAATCACAATTTGGCGCAAATTTGCTCTGAATCGCAATCCGGCAGCGAAATGGTTAATGCTGCACACCGCTGAAAAGGGGAGACTCTCCCCTTTCCAGCGGTGCAACTTGCATCAATCTACCTTCAATGGTTGGGGAGACAGAGGGCTCCGAACGAGCCCCCCTCCCCTCCATTGATTTCAATGGGGGCGTCTGCTGATGACGTCACCACGTAGTGTGGTGACGTCATCAAGGTCGCCGGCCCCTGTAAATCACAGGGGCAGGTTTCCTCCCTGCCAGATCTGTGAGGGATCCAGCGAGGGAGGTATTGGGCGGGAGGGAGGTTAGGATCCACGGACGTACTATGTACGGCCGCGGGTCTAAGGGAGACCCGTGGGGAGGCCGTACATAGTACGTCAGCAGTCCCTAAGGGGTTAAAGTCCGACATCCATCACTCCAAGCAATCGGCACATTACAAATGATTAAGTCCAATTACAGACGTGTCAGACTTCAAATGAGTGATTTGTCCTGTAGTCCCGCCTCTAGAAAGCATCACATCCAATGACATGTGTGGCATGCAGGCTAGCATGTATTAATTTCCCTCGCGAGAAGGGAAGCAGGATGCTGTGATCGCATGGAGGAGAATGCGATTGCAGGAGGACAGCAAGGGAGCGCAGGTATAGGTATGGCCAAGTGTGGCTCAGGGCTTACTGCTTTCAGCAATGAACTTTAACCCCGAGCCACACTCAGGAAAAACGCCAGGGAGGTTCATGCCCTAAAGCTCTATACAGTGATACTTTTGCAAATGTATGGTTTTAAATCATTCAATTAAGGGTATATTTTATTCATTGTTTCGAATGGTCTATGTGCCAGGCTAGCGACTAGCGGCCAAGAGTGATTTCATTATTATTTGTTTATAAAGTGCCAGCATATTCCGCATCGTTGTACAATGGGCACAATATAGACAGGGATACAAAACATTGAACAATATTTGACAAACCAGTACAGGAGGAGATGAGGGCCCTATTCCCGTGGGAATTTACAATCTAGTCGGGTTGGGGGTGGAAACAGGTGGAGAGGACTGCAAGGTGAGAGTGATGGAATAGTTGCGTCACTGAGTCGGGTGGTAGGTTTCCTTAACCCTAAAGAGGAATGTTTTAAGAAAAAGAAACTAGGGGAAAGTCTGACAGTGCAAGTGAGAGCGTTCCAGAGGATGGGAGCTGCACGTGAGAAATCCTGCAGTCTATCATGGGAAGAGGTGATGCGGGGAGAAGCTAGGCGCAGGTCACTGACCTTAGGGAGCGGGCTGGGGTGTATTTGGTGATTAGTGAGGACAGGTAGTGGGGAGCTGAGTTAGTGTTCATATGTTGTTCCTTCTATGATCCTTCATAAATTTATGACGGATGTCATGATGTGCGTTACAACAGATGTATTAAGTGCGCTCGTGTGGCCCCAGCCTAAAAGTTTAAAGCTCCGATAAAACTAAATCTTGGATTACTGGGGTCAGGTGTGTATAAATTAAAATCTCATGAAATCAACAGTACAAGAAAGTTATATGAAACTTAACAGGTTATTCACAACCTCCGAATTGCACCGGAGAGTGAATTTCTCTGTTCGGTGCAATTATGGGGCAATTCATTTATTTACTAAACTGTCAAATTGACAGGAAAATGGCACCAGAATTCCAGCAAAATGAACTGAAACACCCAAAATCAGGTCAATGGGTGACTCCCATAGGATTCTGTTAAAACATAATATTGTTTATTTTCATTTGCGGCAAAAACCCTAATTATGGGGGGCGTGTCCGGCTGTGTAAGGGAGCAGATGTACTTCGACGGAGCTCCGGGCATTTTTGAAGTGGAGGGGTCATTTGTGTCTGGAATCCTCCTCGCTTTTGCCCCTACTGGGACTCCCTGCACGGCCGGGCATCGGGAGGAGTGTTCTGGAGCCTGATCTGCTCCCCCCTCCGGAGCACAGCTGAGATTGAGATTTTTCTCTGGCGGACCCGCATGGCCATCGGCAATTTTGAGGCCTACCTTTTTACGCCTGCCAAATTGTCCCTTGATCCTGCTGCATCCCCCTGCGGACTGGTCCTGCTAGGAGATAGTGAGCCGCTGGCTGTATGGATGAAGGGCCCCCGTCCTCCGGCTGTGCTCACAGTTCCTGTGGTTGGACTGTCAGTGGGGCAATGGAGTGGCATTGTATGTCGCGTCCCCATCCCCCCCCCCCCGGCTCGAGGTATGGAGGAGATTTTCACGGCCCTCGAGGCCTGTTTGGATGCGATGCCAGGGGAGGACAATGCCCTACTTGAGGCATGTGGCAGCAGATGATGGCCATGATGGGAGCCGGACAGAGGAGGAAGGACCCGATGGCAGACGACACAGGGTTGCCTTACCAGACGGACATCTTGGACACATAGGTGACCCGCAGAGAATAGGACGGGGAGGCCTGAATTTTGCACCGCACTGATTTTCATTCTGTTCGGGGAGACCCCCAAGCCACGCAGCTGTGCTGGGAGGTCTGTTAGGAGCTCTGCCGAATCGTTTTCCATGGCTCTCTCCACGTGGCCTGCACTGACGGCGGCGACCGAGGCTGGGGATTTCTGCGCTGAGGGGAGGCAGTGCAGACCTCGGCCCTGGGATGAGGCTGAAGCGGAGCTCGTTGGGACCTGGAGGCTGATCGCTAGACATGTGCATTCGTTTTAGTACTAAAACGATTTAGTCTGAATTTTGGGATAATTTAGTTTTCGTATGACTCAAGTGATACGAAACTGCTCAGTCCAAAAAACGAAAGAAACTAAAGGAAAATGCACTACATTTTAGTTTCAGTCCTTTTTGTAATATTACATTGATGAGTGAAGGAGACCAGCAATGAAGAGCGCAACATCGCAAAGCTACAGAAAAGGTTTGTATGAGTAATCCTTCCCGACCCCTACCCGAAAATCTGACAGTGATAGAGCTCCAGAATACTCACTCGCAGCAGACAGCCAGCACAGGAGAGGAAACCTTTACTTATCCCTTGCATGTCTATGAGACAGACAAGATGATAAAAACAGCTGGAGAGAGGGAAAACATTCAAATAACTCACACTGAAAGCTAATGACAGAGGAGGGCTGGATAGTAAAAAACCCTTTATAACAAGCAGCGCTGGGAGAAGAGAGAGACTTTATAAACCGTGTGTTATCTCCCCTTGTGCTCTGCATAATAGGGGCTTATGTCTGTTACATTTTATATTCAGGAGCACTATTCCCCTTTCCTCATCTATAATACACGTTTTATAGAAAGTCCCTCTCCCAGTGCTGCTTTTGTTATAAAGGGGTTTTTACGTCTGATACATTTATTATCCAGCTCTCAGTTACTATGTCATTATGAGCCTTCAGTGTGATTTATTTGAATGTTTTCCCTGGATTTAAAGTACTTTATTTTATTATAAAAAGAAATTTGCGCCAGTCATCTCTTTTCTGAGCTTTCAGACCGATTTACGTTAATATTTTCCCTCTCCCCTGCTTTTATAATCCTGCCTGTCTCCCCCACAGAGATACAAAGTTTAAGTAAACATTCCCTCCTCTGTGCTGGATAAGCATTGCATTCCGAAGTTCTGCACCTTCCACATGCCAATGCAGTAGGATGTTCTATACAGAGAGGGGCATTAATTAATACAGGAGGATGTTCTATACATTATACAGAGAGGAGCCTTTTTTTTGAGCCCTTTAAATCCAGTGGCTGTGAGCGCTGAGATCGGCTGCTTGTTATATTATCTCTCAGTACAATGTATCAGGCTCAGCTGTTACAGTAACTGACTGCTGCTTATCACAGAGCTCAGAGTTTCAGTAAAACAAGGAAATAATATTGTTATAACCTCTTAGATATATAAAAATATTATTTACTAGTTTTACTGAAACTCTGAGCGCTGTGATGAGCAGCAGTCAGTTACTGTAACAGCTTTGCCTGACACATTGTGCTGAGAGTGAGAGATACTGTAACAAGCAGCGATCTCAGCCCTCTGAGGAGCCATTGCAATAGTAATTGTATCGGTGGTTTTCGGATGAATGAAATTAGTTTTCATACTAAAGAACTGAAAACGAATTTCTTTAGCAACTAAATAAATTGCATTTTAGGACTAATCCATTAGTTCAAAACGAAATTTTGTGCTGTGCACATGTCTAGTGATCGCCCGCAGTGCCGAGAGAATCCAGTATGGGCCTGAAACGGACCTCAGCCCCGCTTTCCTGTTGGATACGTGCTGACCTGCTTTTATTTGACCTGGCACCCCCCCAGTTTTGAGTGGATCCTCTCTTGCCGCTGATACACATTGCATTTTCGTTTGTTTTTTATTCCTGTTCCCTCTGGGCTGAATTATATACTGATTGATGAGACGTCCTCGGTGGACACTTCTGTTTGTTTTTCATTTATCCCCTCCTATGCTGAGAAACATTTTTTTTTTTTAGGACTTTTTTATTATTTGGACACATTTTTACTGATTTACACTCCTATTAGGAGAGAAGGAGATTTTTAAAAATATTTTTGCAGTTTGGCAGAATTTTGCCGATGCCAATTCAGCGGTTTTTGTTTTTTCCCCCAACGTCTGATAACTGCTTCGGTGACTTCAATTTCAGAAAAATAAGGTGACCGTTCGCTAAATAGTGAATTCACTGTATTTTTGGCGAAATGGAATCTCTGAAATGTGGCGAAACACAAAGCACTGAAATTTTGAATAGTAGACCCTTTAGTAAAGCAAATGTTGTATCCCCCCTCAAAAAAAAACATGTTTGTTAGGTCTGCTACTTAAAATTGAAAATATAGAGGGGCGTGGCCGAGCATCATCCAAGATGGCCGCATGGTCTCCGAGCTCCACACCATCCACCATGTAAAACGTGGATTCTCTCCCTTCCTGGGACCTGATCGTTTGCCTGCTGCGCTCTGATCCCCCCAGGAACATGCCAGGTATCCCAAAATCACTGCGGAGAGCGAAATCGAGGGAACCCCCGGTCGCCCCGCTGTTTGCAGGCCGGAGGACCCCAGCCAGTCAAGATGGCGACCGCTCGATATCGCGGCCTAACCCGGCTGTGGACTCAGATTCAGACGGACAGGAGGCAACAGCTTCAAGCTTTTGTGCATCAGAGGTCTCCACAATCCTGGGCAGTATGGCTGATATGAAGATATTTCTGACGGGGGGAGATGGAGAAGAATACGAAGGCCTTGCAGGCTGACATACAGGCCTTAGGACTGCGCACTGCTGATCTGGAGCACCGTACCAAAACTATTTCAGGGGCTCATAACCTTCTAGTGGGTCATTTTAATGCTATGTCCCATAAGATTGATGATTTAGAATCACAGCTAGAAGATTTGGCTAACAGATCCCGTAGGAACAATCTTCAGATTAGAGGGCTGACTGAGGGTGCTGAGGACGACCCACTGGGTGACTTTGTGATCGCTATGCTGCGCCCCGTGGCACCGGAGCTTCCCGATCATGCATGGGAGCCTGACCAAGCGCACAGGGCCTTGCGTACCCGAGGCACAACGGAAGATCGACCTCGGGATGTAATTGTGCACTTTCTTCACTTTTCCACGAAGGAACTGATTCTACGTAAAAACCGCTCTACTCCTGTGTTGTATGATGGCGTACCCCTACAATTATATCAAGACATCTCTCCGAACACACTTCGTCGCAGGTGACAATGGAAATCTGTTGCGGACCTTCTTCGTGAGCATAAAGTTGCGTTCGCATGGGGACACCCCTTTAAAATCTTGGCCTTCCGGAATAGAAGAACGCATGTCCTTTTGCCACACACTGATCCTACCAGATTTTTCCAGTCCTTGGATATACAACCTCCTGATGGCTTTGTATCCCCAGAGGGCCCGATTCCTCCACTGCTTGGTTTACCCACAGAGTGGGTACAGGTCTAGTCACCTCGACGTGGCCCTCCTCCTTCGGGCCCGGGATGAGTTCCGCTGACCATCTTCTTTCCTGCCTCTGTTGTAGCCATTGCCCTCGCGTGGCAACCCTCAAATCTTTTATCACCTCTGGATCAGAAATTTATGGAAGGTTCATTGGGGAAGGGAGGGTTTTGTTTCCTTTTTTCTAAATTCTTTCCACTCTCGGGTGGATGGTATTGGCCACGGGGACGAGTTGGCCTTCTGAACCCCTTTTGGTTTTGGGTTTATATGGCTCTGAGGTGTTTTTCCCTCATACACCCACGGCTCTCGGCGAAGAGTTAGACCGGGAATTTTTCTGTTTGGTTTTTCTCAATTTTTGTTATGTGTTTTCTTTCTTTTTTTGGTTGTAGTGTTTTTCCATCCATCTGATAGTGGTGCACGTCTGCTTATTTGCGATGTAACGCAGCATATGGGCCTTTGTATCGCACAAAAGATGATCCCGACATCCGTACTCTGGGTACGGTCTGACCGCGAGTTTTTCATGGTTTTGATATGGCTTTGAAACTCACGTCACTAAATGTGAAGGGATTAAATTCGCCCAACAAACGTCGACTCCTTTTACGCACTTTGAAATCTGATAAAGTGGACATTGCTTTTATTCAAGAGACACATCTGGTTAAACATGCAAAAACGTTGCTCACTGACCATGCTTTCACTAGAGAATTTTCTTCGAGAGCATTGGGCAAACGTAATGGTGTCTCAATTTTGATCCGTAAATCGTGTCCCTTTCAAGTGGTATCGTATAAGTATGATGTTGACGGCCGCTATGTTTTACTTTCTGGTTCCCTGTTTTCAAAAACCTATCATTTTTTTAAATGTGTACGCACCCAATGCTTCCGCTACCGATTTCTGGAGCTCTATTTGTGCCGTTATTGACACGCTACCCCACGGAGAGATTATATTGGGAGGGGACATGAACGTGATGCCCTGCCGTTGACAGAAGCGATCGCCCTGTTTTGTCAGGCCTCCCTTCTGTGGGCGTGCAGGATAAGACATTCGCTCGATTTCTGAAACGGGTGGGTTTGATTGATGTTTGGCGCGTTACTAACCCGAGTGTGAGAGACTACACTTTCTACTCTGCCCCCCCATGGTTCCTATTCCCGCCTTGACCTTTTCCTTCTTAACGGAACGGCCATTTCTCATGTGATCCGAGCAGAAATCAATTCTATCTCGTGGTCTGATCACGCAGACATTGCTCCGTACCTCCATACCCCGCGGGTGGCGGTTCCCTGGTCGTGGCGCCTGAATTCCTCCCTACTGAAAGATCCTGTAGTTGTTCAACAATTGCGTGACCTATTAATACAGTATTTTGCTGAAAATCCTGTGGAAGATGTCTCACCATCCACAGTGTGCGCCGCACATAAGGCGGTGTTAAGGGGTCAATTAACCCGTTCGCTGCGGAGGACGCGATCAGTGCGTCCACCCGCAGGTAGCGTTCCTTGCAGAGGACGCGCTGAGCGATGTCAGCCCAGCACCCGAAACCGCCGCTGGCACAATTAGATGTCATCGCGGCGGCGCGATGACATCTAATTCAGGCGCCCCCCCGCATGTGCGGAGGAGGCGCCTGAAAGGGAGGGGGGGAGGTCCTTCGGACCTCTCTCCCTCCCGATCGCCGGGGTGCAGGGGGTTAATCCAGGCACCGTTTGGAAGGTCACAGCCTGCCCTTCCTAACAGTACCTGGAATTAACCCCATGGGGGCCGGATCACGAATTGGCGCCGAAAAGCGCCAGTTCGTGATCCTTTCCCGGAGCTGGCCGACATCTTGGATGTCGGCCAAGCTTCCGGGAATGCCCCCTGAGGACTGGCGTCATCGTGCATAGCACGATGAAGCCAGTCCTGGAGTTAACCCCTAACTGCCACCAATGGTGGAGATAGGGGGTTCCAATGAACCCCCTATCTCCCGATCCGTGGCAGTTAGGGGTTAATGTTTGATATTGTTGGATCGGCCAGAGCATGGCCGTTCCAACAATACCAAACATGACTATGAAAAAGTTTTTTTAAAAAAATAAAAATATTTAAAAAACAATTATAAAAAAAAATAAACAAGTTTTTTTTTCTTTTTTTTGGTTCGTTAATGCAGCAATATTGTTCCCATTTCAATTATAATGTGAACAATGATGCTGCACTAACGATTTTTGTATGGGGTGAGTTTGTTAAAAATCGCGTAATTTCCCCCAAAAAAAAATGTAACCAGACCCCATCTCTAATTTTTTTAACAAGCGCACCCCATACAAAATATAACCGCAATTGCTCGCATGTTAAAATGTGAAAAAAAAACACTTTACACGTTGTAAATTATTGAAAATTCATATTTTATTGCATTTTTTGTTATAATATACAGACAGGTCATGACGTATACATATAATAATGACATATTATGAATCTGCCGAGTCTGACAGAAAGAACGATATATAATATGTCTGGGTCATATACTAAAATAAGCCTTCAAAACACGTTTAAACATGATGAGCAAAACCGGTAAAAATGACCTCAGCACAGAGGCGGGAAATGCCTCACCAGCGAAAGGGTTAAGATCACTACTCATCGTAAACATCTTAAGCTTCAATAACTAAACTACTTTCCCTCCAGTCCTCTCTCCGCAGTCTGGAACAGAAACATAAAACCTCCCCTTCGTCTAAAATTTTGGAAGAGCTGGTACGCACTCGGACATCCATTAAGTTACTGGACGATGTCGCTAAACAAATACTCTAGTCCAGGCGCCTCTTTCTATGAAAAGGCTAATAAAATGGTTACATTACTGGCCCGTTCTCTAAAACCTAAAGGGAGGCATCCTCCTATATCGACCATATGCACCACTAATGGGACGTTTGTGACCTCTCCTGCTGACATCTGCTCAGCTTTCGCCGCTTATTTCTCAGCACTTTACGGGCATTCCCCCAACCAGGTCTCTACCGACACAACTTATGTGTCCGCTATTGATTCCTTTTTGTCTTCTGTTCCCCTGCGGAGACTGGATTTGGATCAGGTTAGTGACTTGCAAAACTGTATTACTGAGGATGACGTTCACTGCGCTATTTCGGTATTAGGGGGCAATAAAGCCCCGGGCCCTGACGGGTTCTCGGGAGGTTATTTTAAGACTTTTCGCGAGGAATTGGTCCCCACTCTCACTAAACTGTTTAATGATTGTGCTGACGGAGAGGCCCTCCACCCGGACATGTTGCCAACAGATATTGCCTTAATCCCTAAAGAAGGGAAGGACTTGACGGATGTAGGGAACGATCGCCGAATATTGCTTTTAAATTTTGATGTCAAAATATTGGCTAAGGTATTGGCGAATAGGCTGGGTCCCCTCTTGCAGCATTTGATACACCCGGATCAGGTGGGCTTTGTCCCCGGCCGACAGCTTTATGATAATACCAGAAGAGGCGCTGATCTGCTCTGGTGGATGTCGGAACATGCTGATCCTTCTCTTGTGCTGTCTCTTGATGCCGAGAAGGCTTTCGACAGGGTGGAATGGCCGTACCTCTTTGCTACTCTGGAACGGGCTGATCTCCCTGACAAATTTCTTCATTCGGTGCCCACACTGTATACCAATGTGTCTGCTCAGGTTCGGATACCGGGCTGTTATCCAACGCGGTTTCCCATCCTGAACGGTACGCGTCAGGGCTGTCCCCTCTCCCCATTGTTATTCCTACTTTCCCTAGAACCTCTTTTAGCTACACTTAGGAGTCACCCAGATGTCAAGGGAGTTAAGGTGGGTAGAGAGTTTTTCACTGTATCGACCTACGCAGATGACATTCTTCTTACGTTGGCTGAACCCCTCTCTTCGCTTGCTGGTTTGCGGGATGTGTTGGAGGAGTATGGCGCATTGACGGGTTTTAGAGTCAACTATGACAAATCTTGTGCCATGCCTTTCCACATGTCGCGCGCGGCGATAACTGCGGTGGAGACAGAATATAAATTCCGAATAACACACACTGACATCTCCTATTTGGGAATTTCTCTAACTAGGGATCCCGTGGACTTGTTCTCCCGTAATCTCTCCTCTTTGATCCAGGGACTTAAGGGCGATTTAGAATGCTGGGGAGATAAACCTATATCGTGGTTGGGAAGAATCCATAGTGTCAAAATGAATGTTCTCCCTCGCATTCTATTAGTTTTTCAAGCTCTCCCTCTACTGATCTCACGTAGAGATCTGGCGGGACTTCAGCAGGCAATAGACTCTTTTGTATGGCAACACAAGAGACATAGAGTGGCCAGGCGGTTGCTTTATCGTCCTAAGATCAGAAGAGGATTAGGCCTCCCTAACCTTTATCTATATTACTGCGCTGCACAATTGGCCCAGGTGGTAGCGTGGCATTCTCCGCCAGAATCTAGGAGATGGGTGGCACTGGAGTCTGCTTTTATGTCACCTGACTCCCCGGCCCTTTATATTTGGATCCCTAAACGTTTTAGACCCCTTTTGCGCATGTTATGCCCGTCTCTTTACACTTGTTTGAAGCCGCTAGGAAGACATTCGCTCTTACGGGCGATTCCTCCCCCCTTATACCATACCTACGTAACCGCGCTTTTCCTCCAGGTCTTCGTGAGACAGACTTTGCTGGCTTGTCTAGAGCTGGGTTGGAACGTTAACGCGACTTGTTTGCACAGGGCCAACTGATCACGTTTCAATTGCTGCAAGAGAAGGCGAGTGTGACCCCGTTTGACTTTTTCAGATATATGCAACTTCGACACTATGTTTTATCTTCGGAACTAAAGACGGCCTCGACTGCCCCCCTCACGACTTTTGAACGTCTCTGTGATGTAGGTGGTTCTCCCAAAGGTCTTATTTCACAACTTTACTTTTTACTCTGCTCTAGACCTGGGGAATGGGGCCCTCTTACCTTTTGTAATAAATGGGAAACCGACTTACAGTTGTGTTCAAAATTATTCAACCCCCACTGAAATTGAGTGTTTTGGCCAGTTTGACATTGATTTTGATCATTCAGTCATCTTGCTTACAATTAAATAAAAGAGGCACGTGTAGGTCAGACAAATATAACATAACATTTATAATGAAATAACCACAAATGTCTTTTCTGTGCTCACATCATTATCAGTTTTATTCAACCCCCAAGTGACATTCAATCTTAGTACTTAGTACAACATCCTTTTACAGTTATAACAGCTTTTAAACGTGAAGCATAGCTTGACACAAGTGTCTTGCAGCGATCTACGGGTATCTTCGCCCATTCGTCATGGGCAAAAGCCTCCAGTTCAGTCACATTCTTAGGCTTGCGCACTGCAACTGCTTTCTTTAAGTCCCACCAGAGGTTCTCAATCGGATTTAAGTCTGGTGACTGCGATGGCCACTCCAAAATGTTCCAGCCTTTAATCTGCAACCATGCTCTAGTGGACTTGGAGGTATGCTTGGGATCATTGTCCTGTTGAAAGGTCCAACGTCTCCCAAGCCTCAGGTTTGTGACGGACTGCATCACATTGTCATCCAATATCTCCTGGTACTGAAGAGAATTCATGGTACCTTGCACACGCTGAAGCTTCCCTGTACCTGCAGAAGCAAAACAGCCCCAAAGCATGATTGACCCCCCGCCATGCTTCACAGTAGGCAAGGTGTTCTTTTCTTCATAGGCCTTGTTCTTCCTCCTCCAAACATAGCGTTGATCCATGGGCCCAAACAGTTCTAATTTTGTTTCATCAATCCACAGAACACTATCCCAAAACTTCTGTGCTTTGTCCACGTGACTTTTGGCATACTGCAGTCGACTCTTCTTATTCTTTGGAGACAGCAAGGGAGTGTGCCTGGGAGTTCTGGCATGGAGGCCTTCATTACGCAGTGTGCGCCGTATTGTCTGAGCTGAAACTTCAGTACCCACATCTGACAAATCTTTTCTCAGTTCTTCAGCAGTCACACGGGGACTTTTCTCCACTCTACGCTTCAGGTAGCGCACAGCAGTCGAAGTCAGCATCTTCTTTCTGCCACGACCAGGTAGCGTTTCATCAGTGCCCTTTGCCTTGAATTTGCGAATGATGCTTCCTATGGTCTCTCTTGGTATGTTTAACATCTTTGCAATCTTCTTATAGCCATTGCCCTTCCTGTGAAGAGTAATTACCTCTTCTCTTGTCTTCCTGGACCATTCTCTTGACTTCACCATAATTGTAACCACACTAGTAAATGTCTAGAAGGAGCTGAGTATCACAGTCATTTTAAAGCTGCCTAATTGGTGCTTATTATGCTTTATTGCTGCTCCGTGACATCCACAGGTGTTTTCAATACCTGATTGAAAACATTTGAATGAACCTCTGTTCTTCAGAGTGGTAGTCTTTAAGGGGTTGAATAATTGTGTCAATGAAGAATTCACAAAAGAAACATTTACTACTGTATTACAAAACCAATTGATGTCATTTTAGTTGCATATGGTTCTTTAAAAAGTCCTTGTAGGATTTCATTCTGAATACAATTACAAATGTACACTAAATTCCCTAAAACCCTTTACAGCATTGGGGGTTGAATAATTTTGAACACAACTGTACATGACCCCCTAACGGGTGATGAATGGGAAGATATCTGGGAACACAGGGCCCGTTCATCTATCTGTGTGACACACCAAGAACAGGCATATAAAATATTAATGCGATGGTGTGTAACCCCAGTGTCCTTGCACCGTATGGGAGTATCTCCCAGTGATTTTTGCTGGCGTGACTGTGGTGAGAAAGGTACGTACATACACATGTGGTGGGAGTGCCCGGTTGTACAACGTTTCTGGAGGTCAATACATGGTAAATTTCAGGATATTTTTAAATGCCCACTGCCCTGGGATCCTTGGGCTTTTCTCCTCTCTCGCCCTCTCCCTACTATGTCCTCCGCAGAGCAGCGACTGTTTAATAGAATGGCTTTAGCTGCCAGGAGAGCCTTGGCGGCTGTATGGCGCCAGAGCTCTTTGCCGTTCTGGGATGTCGTAGCTGACAAAATTGATGATGCCTGTCTCATGGACGACCTTACTGCCAAGGTTAGAGACACGGCGCGCTCCTTTTCTAAAACGTGGTCGTTATGGACTGAGTACCGGCCTCCTTGATTTAAATGTGATTTTGGCTGTTTCCTTTCTTTATGGTGACCCCTCTCTTGCCGATTGTCTTCGCTTAACACTCCAACACCCCACCCCAGTATTGGATGGTTTTATGTTTTTTTTTTTTATTTTTTGTTTTCCTTTAGTAGTCTTGTTTTTTCTTTTTGTGTTTTTTGTGTATTTTTATTTTTAATTTCATTTTCCCGATATTGTCGGATTATTGTTACTATTTTGAAAATGTACGGAGTTGCACCTTCGTGATTTGTTTACGCTGCTGTGTGTATTCTGCATATGTCTGTTTCTGATTGTGCAATTCTCAAAATGAAGAATTAAAAAAAAAATAGAAAATATATATGGTATGTGCTAATTGAGAAAGGCAGAGAGAGCACGGGTGATAACCCCTCGTCAGTAGCATCGTAGACAGTATAAAATGTGGAATATAAGGGGGTAACCCTGGAACATGAATAAATATAAAGGGATACTGTGCTGCTGAGAGAAAAATGAAATAAAACTTAACTTTTATTCATGCATAAAGCAAAAGACAACCAGGAAGACTTTTAATATTGTCGTCCTGGTTGTCTTTTGCTTTATGCATGAATAAAAGTTAAGTTTTATCTCATTTTTCTCTCAGCAGCACAGTATCCCTTTATACTGCTACTTAAAATACATACAGGGTTATTCAAACAGAGCTGAACTGGCCCCTAAATTGCACCGAACAATGATTTTCACCATACAGTGCAATTTCGTGGCCATTCGGCTATTCAAAAATCAGGCAGTTCACCAAATATTGGCGAATTGCTAGTGAAATACGGTGACCTTCGTCAGCAGTTAACTCCCCCATAGAGAAGTACCGTAGATACTCGAGTATAGCGCGACCTGAATATAACGCGATGGATAGAGATTTATTATGGAAATGAGAGAATACTCAAGACTCGAATATAACGCGAGGAACAAAATTATAAAAGTATACTGTACTGGTAAATAATTAAAATCGTTTGAGGTTCTCTTAACACAGTCAGGCGCCCCCTCAGGCCAGGGTGCTCTGCTCTAGAGTGATTGCAGTTGTTGCTAAGTATGAAGCCACCAGCAACCCGTCTTCTTTACTTGTGATAAGATGGCCGGCAGAGCGAGGTGAATCAGTCACCAATAGTCAGTACGCCGGGAGGTGTAGTTTTCTGTGTATTCAAGATTTTTATTTTGAAAAGGCATCAGCAATGACACATACAATATAGAAGGACGGTCAGACTGTACAGCAGCCACACAGGGCTAAGTCTCAAAAGGCATATAATCAGAAAAAACTCTGTAAATCACATTGTAAAAGCACAGAGACACGTAGTGTGGCAGGGGTTATCCAAAATAGGGAGGGGGGGGACACACCAAAAAAAAAAAAAAGAGGGAAAATGGGTATAGAAAAAGGTGGCTAAGGCCAATTATGTGACTTTCCTGGCTCACTCCTGAAAGTCCAAGGACCGGTCGGAGGCCATGGAAATGTGCAGGTCACAAGGCCTGGGGTATTCGAGGGCCAAGTATGGCGGGCAGAGCCATGGTAGCCGCCACAATGGCACACCTTGAGGTAGCCCCAAACGCCAAAGAAAGAAAAGGGGAGGGGGTCTGTGGCACGAGGTGGTGTGTAGAAAATAAAAAACAAACGGGGGCGGGAGGTGGGGGTCAACAAAAGAACAAACTCAGCTAAGAAACAATCAAGAACATTGCGTGAAATAGCAAAAACAAGTGTCCTCAAAGTCGTCCCCTAGTGGGGGGGGGGAAACATTTATAACATTAAAAAAAAGGGGGGGTCACGTGAAAAATCATCAAAAAGTCAAAAAACAGGGGGGTTAAATCAAAAGTCAGCAAAAATACTTTGGGAACTCATCAGAAATCAAAGTCCTCAGTAGAAAGTAGTATAATCTTTGGGCAAACTGTAGACAGAAACAAAATCGCAGCTAGCGAGGGGAGAAGAAGAGAGTCAGCGGGGGTCAAAAAGAAAACAAGGGGGACGAGGATGGGCATTGACAACCGATCAGGCCTGGCACCGATGAGAAGAAGGCAAAAAAGACAAAGTCTTCTTCAGCCGGTATCCATCCAGAAGACCGGGCTCACAGACCCACCGAAAAGGATCTCTGCGTTGAAGGCTCGTCGGGCCAGCCACCTCCATGCGGCTTCAGCTGCGTAGGAAGCCTCCCCACGAGGTCAAGAGTCTATCAGCACCGCAACGATGAACCGCGCAGTCTCAAGGGGAGAACCACCAGCCCGCTCAACAGCAGCCACTGCATCTCTTCTCCAGACAGCCGGCGCCACCCCGCCGTCCGGAACAGGCACAGCGCCCGGCATCAGAAGGACCGGCGTCAAATCAGCCTTCAAGTTTCCCGGTGCATTGCTGCCGGTTACCTCTTCCCCCGCATCTGCACAATCCAAAGTTCTGCAGGTGAGTACGGCCGTGCTAGATTCGCCGCCATGGGCATAATCCGCATCTCTACAGCGCAGCCATCATCAGGCGCCACGTTCCTCTTGTGAGCGGACCCGAATCCTCCTCCCCCAACAATTGCAAGCAGGCATCAAGGCCTGCTATCACAGCCATTTTCTCATCTGGGTGGGGGGAGGGGGCGAGCTGCCGCATCACACTTACTTGTCCCGGCTCCGGATCATCGACCACCGCAGTAACCGGGGGATGGGGGCCCTCCATCTCCCCAGCAAACAGCAGACGTGCGCCTGGCAAGGATCAGTGTAAAAAAAAACAGGAGGTGACTCTGCAAGGCCAGGAAACAGGCTCCAAGATGGCCGCCATCTGAGCACCGCAGTCGAGGTTCCAGCAGCGGAACACCTGTCTCAGCTCCGGAGGGGGGGACAATGCAGGCTCCGGAGGGTGCACCCCTGATGGCCAACAGTTTAGGGACCCCTCAGAGAGTTTTCAGCTGGGGGGGTCACCCGAAAGAACCCCCTTTACATCATCCCCAGACGGAGCTCCAGTGAGATGCATCTTCTTCCCTGCACAGTCGACCACACCCCGGGAGGTGTAGTTTTCTGACCTCCGGCTCCAGCAGGCAGGCTTATCCACAGCGTCGTCCACCGATAGCCAGCCCCCCAAATGAGATCCTGACATTCAGAATATGAGAATCGTGCAGCTCGTCTGCAGTGACATCAGGACAAGGCAACAACAGGGTGGGGCTGGCTATTGGTGGATGACGGATCCCTCCTCTCACGAATCTGGGAGTTCCTGAAGTGTTTGCAGGCGTCAGGGAGTCCACATTCACTTGAGGGAGACTAACGGAACTTCTGGGAGACTTGGGATCCCTGAGCAAGTTGGTTTTTTTTTTACACGTGATGCAGATATCTCGAATATAAAGCGACCCTTCCAATTTTAAGGTAAATTTTTGTCACCAAAATCTAGCGTTATACTCGAGTATCTACTAATGGTTAATCTATTCAGAGAACACCGAGCAACAGAGAAATGCCATGATTTTCGGTGGTTTCATTTGACAGGTTTAATCAGGCGAATCCCATTGGTTTCAAGTAAAAAAAAAATCCAGTTTTTATTAAATATTCAAACGTTTATTCTTTTCACTTGCAGAAAAAAGTTTAGGCTTTTTTCAGGATTTCGTTCGGCGCAATTTTTTCCTTTTTTTAAAAATTTTAAATGGTGTTTTTTTAATATTCTGTAACAGACCTTTTTATTATTCTTCATAGGACCTTATATATTAATTCCAGGCATTTTTGTGCAGTAGTTTTTTTGGAAACACCTTTCAAAAGTTTTGTTTTTTTGCCCATTGCTCGACTTTTCTCGGATTCATTCGGTGGATGCATTCAGCAGTTTTTCAGATCGATGTGGCTGTTTTTCGGATGCGTTCGGCAGCTCGTTCACTGTACTTTGGGGACCCTGCGGTTTATGCTGATTTCATCACGGGGTCAGTGAATCGGACTAGCCGAAGTGCATTGAACGGGAGAGCACCGAAATGTAGGTGACATTTCGGTGCTCTCTGAATAACCCTGTTAGTATACAACATGAAGGGGAATAAATATGGCCGGTATATAGAATGCATGAAAAATTAACATTCAACTTTCATTCCAATGTCAGGCTTCATAATAGGTGCGAATTTGACACAAATTTAAGAGGAGTTCTTCGCTTCCACCTTGATCGCCTACAAGAGCATAATGCTAAAATAATCGGTTATGGGATTTAAAATATGCACAATCATGGAAAGCGGACTCGGAGCCCACTCTGAAGACCTCACCGGCAAGAGTACTTGGGCAAAACACCTAATATACAGGTGAAACTCGAAAAATTTGAATATCGTGCAAAAGTTCATTTATTTCAGTAATGCAACTTAAAAGGTGAAACTAATATATGAGATAGACTCATTACATGCAAAGCAAGATAGTTCAAGCCGTGATTTGTCATAATTGTGATGATTATGGCTTACAGCTCATGAAAACACCAAATCCACAATCTCAGAATATTTGAATATTGTGAAAAGGTGCAATATTCTAGGCTCAAAGTGTTCCACTCTAATCAGCTAATTCAGCCATAACATCTGCAAAGGGTTCCTGAGCCTTTAAATAAATGGTCTCTCAGTCTGGTTCAGTAGGAATCACAATCATGGGAAAGACTGCTGACCTGACAGTTGTGCAGAAAACAATCATTGATACCATAAGGAGGCAAAGCCTCAAAAGGTCATTGCAAAAGAAGTTGGATGTTCCCAAAGTGCTGTATCAAAGCACATTAATAGAAAGTTATGTGGAAGGGAAAAGTGTGGAAGAAAAAGGTGCACAAGCAGCAGGGATGACCACAGCATGGAGAGGATTGTCAGGAAAAGGCCATTCAAAAGTGTTGGGGACTTTCACAAGGAGTGGACTGAGGCTGGAGTCAGTGCATCAAGAGCCACCACGCACAGACGGATCCAGGACATGGGCTTCAAATGTCGTATTCCTCTTGTCAAGCCGCTCGTGAACAATAAACAACGTCAGAAGCATCTTACCTGGGATAAACAAAAACAGACCTGGTCTGCTGCTCAGTGGTCCAAAGTCCTCTTTCCTGATGAGAGCAACTTCTGCATCTCGTTTGGAAACCAAGGACCCAGAGTATGGAAGAAGAATGGAGAGGCACACACTGCAAGATGCTTGAAGTCCAGTGTGAAGTTTCCACAGTCTGTGTTGATTTGGGGAGCCATGTCATCTGCTGGTGTTGGTCCACTGTGCTTTAGATTTTGGAGCACTTCATGATGACCTTTATGGGGATGCTGACTTCATTTTCCAACGTGGCACCTGCCCACATTGCCAAAAGCACCAAAACCTGGTTCAATAAAGGGCTACTAAAATGGTGTACGGCTTGAAGGAGAAAAGTTACCAGGAAAGGCTTAATGATCTTAACATGTACAGCTTGGAAAAAAGACGAGACAGAGGAGATGTTCGAGAGAGAGACTAATTAGGATTGAGCAAGGTTTAAGAATTATCCCTGTATTACATAAGAAGTGAAAGGGAGGTAGTTCCCTTTGTTCTATGGGATCAGGCATGGGGGCTTTTTTTCTTGATGAGCTGAAGCATGGCCGATTTGTGATTGGATGCAATAGGGAGAGGAACAATGGGAGGGAGGGGAAAGGGGGGGAGTATAAAAGACAAGGCGTGGGGCAGTTGTGTATTGCTGTTAATTTTCTTTTACTAAGAACTTCAGAGACAGGGCGGCGGCGAGCTCCATTTTGCCATCACCATCATCGTATGAAAACCATGACTGGATAAGTATTACTTGCTGTATCAATCTGTTATGCATACTCTATTATCATAAGTCTGCTACATATATATTCCTAGTTCCATTATTTATTGGAAGGATAGGTGTGGGTTTCCCATTGTATGGATTTGTAGGTTTATTTAGTGGATGCTTATTTATATTTGTTTCAATTTGCAATACTGTATTCCTTGTTCATTTGATGTCGAGCTGCGTGATAGTAATTTCTAATGGGTTATTGTTCTGGTATAGCTCTGCCATAATTCAGTGATTTGTTGTTTTGTATGTTATTAGGGGCATTAGGATTTCCAGTAATTTTGCTTTGGCTGTTTGTGGACTGCTGTGCATTATTAGTTTTTGTGCTCAGTATAGCAAATGACTGACTGTCCAATTTTAGTATCATCCATGGCTGCAGCCAAAATCATAATAAGCAACCCATATAAACACCGTAAACAAACACAGGGCATCACTATACACGCATGTGCCCTCACCATGCACACAGAAGGAATTCACTATACATAGTGAAATCACACGTAGGACCTCGGTATAACACACAAAGTCACACTAATGATGTAGCTATCATACACCCTGAAATCACGAAATTCATCTAGCACACTGAAATCACTAATGTAGTATAATACTAAGAGAAATAAAAAGAATAAATAAAATGTATATATATATATGTATATATATATATATATATATATATATATATAATAAGCATAAAAATAACATAAAAACTTGCTATAACACGCCGTAATCACACAATAGAAACACACAGAAACCTAGCCATAGCACACGGAGACCCCACAAGGACCTAGCCATAACACACGGAGACAACACAAAGGGAATGTAATCACACATAGGAACTTGATATAACAGACTGAATCACTGGACATTAATCACTATAACTCTATAGTGTGCCGAATGAGAAAAGCCCCATACGTGCATTGCTGAGTAACACCTTTAGTGGATTCTCAAGCAGCTTCACATGCTGGCCTTTTATGTGGGTTATGATTTACAGGGTTATTCAAAGAGCTGTGTGTTTTAAATAATGTTGGAGTAACCCCAAGGGCAAAGCAATAAGTTGATGAACAAATTAATTTGTATACTGTATTTAAGTTCACTATTCTAATTGTTGCAATTTTAAAGTGACACAGCAGCAATGTACAATCTTTTGTTTTGAGCACTTGCTACAGTTGAGTAAATAATTATTTAGAACGGTAACTTTTTTTTTTTTTTTTTTTTAAATGTATTTTTTATTGAGAAATATGTCAAACAATAATACTTATTATTCCTTTGATAACAAAGGCAGAACATTTCCTCAGTTTCATCATTATAAAAACAATAACTAATGAAAGATAAGGGGGGAAAGTAAACAGAGGAAAGATAGAAATAGATAGAAATAGGGACTGCCCGGGTCCCTATAGAGACAGATTAAGAGAGAGGAAGGGAGGGGGGAGGCTCTTAAGCAATATTAAGCGTAACCATTATCTGGCAATCTCCAAATCACGTTCCGACCCAATTGCCTGCCATCAGTGCCCCAAGGAACGAGCCACTAGGGTTTATGAAGGGATATCATTCTGCAGCATGTCCATCTGTATCCGACCCTCGCCCATCTGGGCAATCCAGGGGCCCAGGTGTTGTAATATGCGGGGAGAGTATGTGAAGAAATGGCCGTGAGTTCGTCCATTAAGCAGACGTCCTGCATTTTAGATGAAAGGCGTGTGAACGAAGGAGCCCGTGGGCTATTCCAGCTTTCCGCCATGACCCTACGTGCCGCCAAAGTTATTTTTAGCAGAAGCTTATTCTCTTGTCTGGTCAGATCCTGCACTGGTCGAGATAATAAAAAGGCCCAGGGATCCATGGGGATGTCCTTTGATAAAACCGCCATCGCCAGGGTGTGCGTTTGTGACCAAAAGGTCTTCAGTGTAGGGCATTCCCACACATATGAATATAGGTGCCGCGAGCTCCACACCCTCTCCAGCATGAGTCTGGGGTCCAGGAGATATTCTAGACATTTGGACCGGTGTAACATACCACCTAAATATTGTCTTTATGAGTTGTTCCTGATGGGTGGTACAGACGGATACCGACCTCATAGACTCCCAAATATCCGCCATTCCTCTGCTTCCAAAGACTCTCAAGATCTGCTTCCCAGGCGCACATATCGGAGTGTCTTCCAGTCCAGAATAGTTGTCAAAGATCGATATAGAGTGGAGATCAATCCCCTCGGGTATGAGCCGGTATGACATAGATAGACGCTCAAAGGGTGTGAGGGGCGTTAAGGCCGCCTCCTTGATGTGCCGTTGATTTGCGAATGCCCTTAGTTGGAAGTATGGAAGAGGGTTGGTATTAGCGCTTGATCCAGATATTATAGGGTCTGTTTGATCTACAAAGATTCCTCCAGGAAATAATTGATACAGGCGGCGTATTGTAGTGCCATCCATCCGTCTCTGCCCTAGCATTGTAGCCAGGCAAAAAATCTTTGTTACGAAGCACGGGGATAAAGGAGAAGGGAGGGAGGTAAGATCACATTTAGTTGCGAGTTTGTCCCAAAGACGAATGGAATTTAATATAGCCGGGCAGGTTGTTCGCAGGAGGGGTCTTTGTGGTTTAGGGAGCCAGATTCATAGATGGGGGTGATCAGGGTGCATGATAGTTCTTTTCCAAGTCCACCAGCGATGAAGACCCCTTGGCGAGTGCCAGGCCACTCGATCTGGGCCAGTTGTGCGGCATAATATAAGAAAATAGGCATGGAAGGCCCAGGCCCTGCGTCTTTTGGTCGATAAAGAGTCGCCCTTGCGATTCGATGTCTTTTTCCCTGCCAAATGAAGTGGTCTATGGTAGATTGCAGGAGCCGTATATCTTCTGAGGGAGGGGCGCACGGCAAAGCCTGAAAGAAGAAGAGTAAGCGAGGCAAAACATTCATCTTAATACAATGTACCCTCCTACCACGAAATGGCGTACTTAGACCATGATTCTAAATCTGTTTTCAGTTGAGAGAGCAGCGGAGGGAAATTTTTATCATACAGGTCCCCGGGGTTAGATGGCAGTGCAATCCCCAAATAATCAATGGAGGTGGGGGAAACTCGAATGGGATATGCCCCCCGGATGGTGTCCAGATCTCCCTGGGACATGTGCGTGGCCACCGCCTCCGATTTGGTGATATCACCTTATATCCCGAAAGTCTAGAGAATTCGTCAAGTCGTCGCATGACCGCCGGTAGGGAGGAGAGAGGTCGTGTCAGGGAGAGTAATATGTCGTCAGCGTATGCCGAGAGTTTGTATTCCTGATCCCCCATCCGAAAGCCCGTTATATGTGGGTCCTTTCTAAGGTGTTGAAGTAGAGGCTCTAAGAACAGTGCGAATAAGCCGGTGATAGGGGACACCCCTGCCGAGTGCCGTTGCGTATTGGAAAGGGGAGTGGGTCTGTCCCTGAGATTATAATCTGAGCTGTCGGTATTGAGTATAGAGCCTGTATGGCACGAACAAAGGGAGGAGGGAAACCCAAGTGGGATAAGAGGGTGAACAGGAATGGCCATTCGCTCTGTCAAAGGCTTTTTCCGCGTCTAATGACAGGAAGAGGGATGGAGTCTTGCTAGAAGAGGCTAGCCACAGGAGATCTGCCGATCTCCTAGTGTTCTCGTAGGCCTGTCTACCGGGATAAATCCCACCTGGTCTGGGTGAATGAGGGTGCCCATTATGAGATCGAGTCTTTTAGATAATATTTTGGTGAACAGTTTGAGATCTGTATTTATGAGGGATATTGGGCGATAATTCCCTACCATGTGCTTATCTTTGCCGGGTTTGGGGATAAGGGCAATGGATGCTAAAAGGGAGTCAGCAGGCAGTCTACCTCCCTCCAATAGATTGTTAAACATCGACAATAAGTGGGGGCCCAATATTCCGAATGTGATTTATAATAATGATAAGTAAACGTCAGGGCCTGGGGCTTTATGTGGTTTCATAGATTTTAATGCTGCATGTAGTTCCTCCTCCGTCACGGGGGACGAGAGGGGCTCGAGTCTCGAGTCCGGTAGGGATGGTAGGGATGCGTCGGCTAGGTATTGCTTGATTCCCTACAAAGTGTTTCATTGGCGGAAGTATGGGTAGGTGTGGTCATCAGGGAGCGAAAGTAACGTGTAAACGTATCCCTGATGGCGGTCGGAGTGGTCACCAAAAGGCCCGTGTCATCCCTAATTGAGGTTATTGCCTGAAACTTGGGGCGGGGCTTAAGCAGGCGGGCGAGGGGGGTATCCATCTTGTTAGAACGACTATAATAGCGTTGTCTGGACCAAAGTAAGAGAGCGCCCCATCATCTAAAAATAGTCGATTGAGCGCCGTTCGTGTTTGGCTGAGCGTTGTGAAGGATTCCGGGGTCGGGTGTGATTTATGTGCCATTTCCAAGCGCCGTAGTTTATGTTGGAGAGAATTTATCTCCTCCATTGTCAATTTTTTATGGTGCGTCGCAAGGCTTAGAAGGGTCCCCCGTATCACCGGCTTGTGGGCTGCCCATAGCGTCTGCTTAGATATGTCCGGGGTGTCATTAATCTCGAAGTAATCCGCCAGAACCGCCAGAACGGTAACTTTTGACTTTATTGAGGGAGAGGAGAGACTTATTTCAGGAATAGAGGAAACATGAGCAGTAACTCACTCATATTTCCCACTTGTACCATCATCATAATAAAGCCTGCGAGTGGATAAGTATTAAGTGTATTTATTCGGGGAATTTTAAGGTATGTTGATAATATTCTATATGCGTGTGTGTGTAATCTATTGGGTTAAATACGCGCTAATTTATCCATTCTAGTGATTTGCATTGTTAGCTAGAATATGCTCGTTGATATTTGTTTCACTTTGTAATACTGGATCACACCTTATTATTTGTATAGTCTGTAATGATCTTATAACATAGGTAGTCAGTGACCGCATGGCTGGCAGCCATCTTAAACCTCAAAAAGTCACATGTGCTTCTGCCAATGAGGAAGGGCTGCAGCAGTAACTGTACAATCTGTTTAAGCTTACATTTGCGCAACTAAATTAATCCAGATTGTTTCTGCCATATTTATGAATATATAACAATTACTAAACAAATACACATCTAAATGTGTCTGTTATAATTTCTGAAGAGGCTTATCAACTAAACAGTGATTCTGTATGTTAGCAAGTGCTGTGTCATTTGGTTAGTTCGGTTGGTTTAACTTCGGGTCTATAGATTAATATACTAAGCAAGAATCAGTTTCATTGTGGACGGAGGTTAAACACTTTCACATGTGCAGCTTGGTTCTATTGATAAGGGATTCCAGGGTTGAGGATTCATAAAATGGAGGACAATGCAGCCACTTATGTACAGAACATCTATGCTCTTTCTCAACTCAAAATGGAGACGGCGTTATCCACATTTCGCAAGGGGACACACACATACAGAGGGGGAAGGTGCACAAACAATGCAGTCACTCTCAGATGCAAACAATGGATCAGATAACAGTGAGCTGGTGACCTTAGTTGCTGGGGGGAGGGGAGGGGCTGATGGAAGCATGTGAAAACAAAATGGAATTCATTACTTACAGGGGGGTGTACACTATACAAAGACTTGATCGTAATACAGAGGTTACGCTATACAGAGGGAATACAATACTCTACATGATACACAGAGTAAGGGAATGTAAGGAAAATACATACAAATAAACATTGGGACGGCCGTTTCTTTGCAGAGGCAATAAGTAGGGAAGATTTCTGTTAGCTACCATTCATTCAATCAGGTGGTGATTTTGGTAAGGGTAGATGGCGAGGGGACAGAGTTACCTATGCTTGATCTAGAGGCAGCCTTCAGGCCGTACCGCTGTGTCCAGTTTTTTTTTTTTTTTAATGGGGTGTAAATTCGATGGTTAATTTTACATCGATATCTGTTTACCCATTGGGGTGGGCAATATCCCATGCTCCCTTTTTAAAGGCTTCCTACTTTTTTGCATTGCTTAGTGGAGAAGAGAGCGGGGAGGAGACGTATAGTACATTACTTGGACGATTTCATGGTAACGGGTTCCAAAGGGACTGGAGAATGAGGTAGGATTGGGAGGGGGGGTGACAAATAAGTTTAGTTGATCGGGGAGAATTGTAGGTGGTTTGGGGGGAATGGCCAGACATTAAGATCAAATGGTCTAGTGTAATTTCAAATGGTGAGCAGGCAAATGGCCCAGGAGTGGATTCAATGGATGGGTGCAAAGCTTGGTGTTTCTGGAATTTTTTATTTTCCAATCGTCGGGGCAATACCAATGTGGGGGATAGAATTAAATAAATAAATAAATAATTAAATAAATAAATAAATAAAATAATAAATAAATAAATATAAAGAAATAAATATGAAAAAAAAAAAACTCCCCCCTTTTTTGTTTTGGTCTGATATTCAAGGTGTGGTGCAAGTGCTGAATAACATGTCTGCATCATCACCGCAGGTTGTAGCCTATGTCAGGTATTTGGTGTTGATATGTTTGAAAAGCAATATTAATTTCACGGCAAATCACATACCGGGGGTAAGGAAGGTGGTGGCGGATACATTGTCCAGTTTCAGCTGGGATGTGTCCCGACATTTGGCACCGGGAGGGGGGAGGAGGAAAGAAAGGAAAAAAAATAAATAATAATAATAATAATAATAAAAATAAAAAATAAAAAAATAATTAATAATAATAAAAAAATAAAAAAAAATCATTTTTCCAGGGTGAAGACTGCCCTCCATTTCTTTGCCAGATGGGGAGCAGTTAGAGGGCATCAATGATTTGGTGAGGAGATTGTTGTTGCAGAAGACATGGGCACCGTAGAGCAAGCATTGAAAGGGTTGGATCGAGTTTTAAAGGGACAGAGGAGGTAGGGCAGAATGTTGTTTTCAAATAGCTACTGAAGTTCGGCGGTAAGTCAGTAAAGGACAGCTTGGAACTATTTAGTGGTATTTCATACTTTGCTCGGTTAAAGGAAGAGGACTGGGCTAAACAATTCATGGTGAGGAAGATCTTGACAGCAGAGTACAAGTAGGAGATAAGATGGAGCTGATAACAATCTTTGTAGGGCGGCATTTGTTTTAGTTTTACAGCTGCCCTAAGGATTGAGGAAACCATTGCTCTAGGTGCCCATGGTGGGGAAGTATGCCCAGTGGTATGTATGAGGGGATACTTGGAGGCGACTCCTTCAAACGGTCGCAGGTTATGGGGGCACAGGGTGGTACTAACTTGACCGGTGTCAATTCGAAATGGTTCCGCAGCAGGCCACGGAGGGGCTTGGTTGAAAGGGGAATTACATTTGCCCCCATTCTTTCAGGATATGAGCTGCTGGTACTGAGGCAGAATTGGGTTACCCAAAGGATCGAATTAAAAAGATGGGAGATGGAAATGGAAGTGTATAGGAGATATGTGAGGTCATTAAAGAAATGAAGGGAAAACTTATGGGGAACAATTGTTTTGTTTTAATAATAATAATTTGTTTCCTTGTTTCTTTTGGTTTCTTTTCAGTTCGGGTACACTGTGTGTGTGTGTGCATTACAGTTAATAGTTTACATTTTGGTTATTTGCAGGACGTGCAATGAGAGTGCGGATCCTGGGACACTCCTATGTGCACTGGATGGAGAGTCATGCTGCTGGCACCAAGAGAGGAGCAACCCCGGGGTGCAGCGTAATTGAAGTAGGGATTAGATGGATAGGGAAGCAAGGTAGGGGGTGGGGCAGTTATTGGGAATAGCAAAGACCTCCAGGATAAAGTGGGGTAAGCCAGATATTATGGTACTACATTTAGGGGACAGCTAGAGAAGAGATAGGTATTGTGAGTGGTGAAATAGCGGCCTGGCACGTGGGGATGCAATGGTAGGGGGAGGGTCTGCAGGGTACGGGGTGAGTGTGGTTTCGAACGGCCAAGCTCAGGTGCCTTCCTGGTTTGCAGATCCTCTCGGCCTGCTATTTGCGATATAAAGAGACCCCTGAGCAGACGTGTGGTCATCCTGCTTAGCCACGTGGGGCCGCTATTTCTGGGCAATATGTGTGGTGCATTGCATTTGCCGATGTTATCTGGCAATGGTTTTGGAGCACCCCGAAATAGGAGCAAGAAGTGAGGAGTTCATTGAAGGAGTGATAAGGCTGGCAACACACTCTTCATTGGAGGCGCGATAAGGAGCCTTTTGTGGGGTAAGAGGAAAGGTCACAGCTTTTTATTGGTGGCAGTAAAAAGAGGGTCCTCGTTTTTGGTGGCGGTGAAATAGGCGGCCTGGCACGTGGAGGGCGATAGTGGGGGGAGGGTCTGCAGGGTACGGGGTGAGTTGTGGTTTCATACGGCCAGGCTCAGGTGCCTTCCTGGTTTGCAGATCCTCTCGGCCTGCTATCTGCCATAAAAATACACTGAGCAGACGTGTGGTCATCCTGCTTAGCCACGTGGGGCGCTATTTCTGAGCAATGCTTGTGGTGCATTGCAGTTGCCAGTGTTATCTGGCTGCCAGTGTTATCTGGTGTAGCGTATTTGGCATACGAGGATCGATAATAATAATTATGCCTTAGAGGCAAAGAATTTGGCCTTAAGTAATAAAAGATGTGACCTTTTCAAAATGCCAATACTTTGTTGTGTTTTCAATTACGGGAAAAGGGAGGGGGAGGGGGGTAGTTGGTATTAAGAAGGTAATTTACATGGGAGAAGTTGTAAGAAGAGAATAGGTGTATAATTCTTAGTTCGAGAGAGAGACTAATTAGGATTGAGCAAGGTTTAAGAATTATCCCTGTATTACATAAGAAGTGAAAGGGAGGGAGTTCCCTTTGTTCTATGGGATCAGGCATGGGGGCTTTTTTGCTTGATGAGCTGAAGCATGGCCGATTTGTGATTGGATGCAATAGGGAGAGGAACAATGGGAGGGAGGGGAAAGGGGGAGTATAAAAGACAAGGCATGGGGGCAGTTGTGTATTGCTGTTAATTTTCTTTTACTCCCACCCAACCCACCCTGTTTGTTTCTCTTTCACAGATGCTGGTTCTCTACAACAACGGAAAGGTCACGCAGCAGAAGCACCATGGATACGGGCAATGCAGTGGTGATTTCACCACTCATACAAGACCGCCCGTGGTTTCCCATATGGAAATATGCCATGTTGCATGAACCCGGTTCATGGTTTATACGGCCATGTCTGGGGATTGTCTAAATATGGACAAGGTTAGTCTACCTATTCCATCAAGTTATACACCATGTTACATGAAGCCAGCCTGTGGTTTTTGAACGGCCAGGGTTGGGGGATTGTTCTTTGATTAAAAGCATGGTTTAGAGCAATTATTATCGATCAGATAGTATCCCAAGTAGCTTGAAGCCAGTTAGTGGCTTTTCACGGCCACAACTGGGTGGATTGCGCTTAAATTGGGTACTTTACCATGTGGCAGGAAGCCAGCTGGTGGTTTGAACGGCCACAGCTGCGGGATTGCGCTTTAAGATGGACATGGTTTAGGTTAGGGAGGAGCGGTGAAATAGGCGGCCTGGCACGTGGAGGGCGATAGTGGGGGGAGGGTCTGCAGGGTACGGGGTGAGTTGTGGTTTCATACGGCCAGGCTCAGGTGCCTTCCTGGTTTGCAGATCCTCTCGGCCTGCTATCTGCCATAAAAATACACTGAGCAGACGTGTGGTCATCCTGCTTAGCCACGTGGGGCGCTATTTCTGGGCAATGCTTGTGGTGCATTGCAGTTGCCAGTGTTATCTGGCTGCCAGTGTTATCTGGTGTAGCGTATTTGGCATACGAGGATCGATAATAATAATTATGCCTTAGAGGCAAAGAATTTGGCCTTAAGTAATAAAAGACCTGACCTTTTCAAAATGCCAATACTTTGTTGTGTTTTCATTTACGGGAAAAGGGAGGGGGAGGGGGGGTAGTTGGTATTAAGAAGGTAACTTACATGGGAGAAGTTGTAAGAAGAGAATAGGTGTATAATTCTTAATGATAGAAACATTTAAATACGTAAAGGGAATCCACAAGGTAGAGGAAGGGAGTATATTTAAACGGAAACAAAGTAGCAAAACAAGAGGACATAGTCTTAGATTAGAGGGGCAAAGGTTTAAAAGTAACATCAGGAAGCATTATTTTACTGAGAGGGTGGTGGATACATGGAACAGCCTTCCAGTAGAAGTGGTAGAGGCCAAAACAGTGATTGAATTTAAGCAAGCATGGGATAGGCATAAGGCTATCCTAAACAAAAGATAAATCCAGGTAAAGTATCCATGTAATTGGGCAGACTAGATGGGCCGAAAGGTTCTTATCTGCCGACATTTTTCTATGTTTCTATGTTTCTAATGACCGTGGGATTACTGTGCTTGATTGACCAGCAAACTCGCCTGACCTGAACCCCATAGAGAATCTATGGGGCATTGCCAAGAGAAAGATGAGAGACATGAGACCGAACAATGCAGAAGAGCTAAAGGCCGCTATTGAAGCATCCTGGTCTTCCATAACACCTCAGCAGTGCCACAGGCTGATAGCTTCCACGCCACATTGCCGCATTGAGGCAGTAATTGCTGGAAAAGGGGCCCAAACCAAGTACTGAGTACATATGCAGCTTATACTTTTCACAGGTCCCATATTGTTCTATGTACAATCCTTGTTTTATTGATTGCATGTAATATTCAAATTTTCTGAGATTGTGGATTTGGGGTTTTCATGATCTTTAACCATAATCCTCACAATTATGACAAATTATCAGGGTTATTCAGAGAGTGGTGAAAAGCAGGAGAATGACTGGAGAATGGAAAATTCTAGGTCGAAATAGCCGATTTGGAAAGTGAGATGAAAGGGAGAATTTTTCTGGTTTGGCTATTTTGACCTAGAATTTTGCATTCTCCAGTCATTCTCCTGCTTTTCACCGCGCTCTGAATAACCCTGAATGGCTTGAACTATCTCATATATTAGTTTCACCTTTTAAGTTGCATTACTAAAATAAATGAACTTTGCACGATATTCTAATTTTTCGAGTTTCACCTGTAGATTGTACAAACACTAGGGAACAGGGTCCCCTGAATCAAGCTGTGTTCTAAATGTATAATCTCCTTATATAATGAGCTTGTGAAGCGCTACAAAATCCTGGACGGTATATAAATTAAATAATAATGGTTTGATCCCCATGTTAAATAATAGAGGGAAGAGCAATCCACCCTGACAGGTTTCTGATCCAGGGTAAATATCCCAAATTTATCCCATTAATTGTCATGAAGGCCATAGGGGTGGAATACAAGGCCTGGAAGGGATTTCAGAACTTTTGACCAAGAAAGTGAGCATAGGACAAATTTGGCCAGGAAATACAGTCAGAAGCTTTACCTGCATTACCGCTGCGTGATAGATCGTCAGATGATTTATTTGCAGCAAAAGAGGATGACTGTGATTGCTTTTTTGCTGTTAATGGTGGAGTTCCTCTTGGTGAGGAATCTCTGCTTTCTTGAGACTTTTAAAGTGACATTACCACTTACATAAACTGTAACTAGATTACTTGCGCATTACAAATAAATCCTTCTTATAAAACACATGCTGCTGCTCTTTCTTTATTTTTTATTTTTCATTTTTAAATGCAATTACTTCAAAGTATGTTTTTTTTTCTCCCGTTTCCATTTTCGGGATTTTTCCCATGATGCAACATTTACCAAAATCTGTGCAAACATTTTTCTTTGTGGATGTTCTTTACTTTATACAGTATTTAACAGTTATTGAGGTGTAGATGGGAATGTTTAGATAAGGCAGCTGTATTGTGATCCAGGCTACTCGAGATAAGAGCTGGCAGCTGAAAGAGATAAGACAGGGATTTTACAAGATTTATAATCTATCCCATGGTGATGTCTTTGAATACATTCCACACAAAACAATTATTTGAGTCAGTTATTGACCCATAAACTCCATTCTATATGGCCAAAGCCACGCAGTGAGGAGCAAGTGATGTAAAGATACTGTGGGGGGGGGGCAGTTTAAAACACAAAAGATCACACAATAGATGCACCCAGTGACACATATAGAGTAATATATTTTCTTAACTAAACATATAAGAGAAAAACAAAGCACATGTAAGATATCAGCAACAAAAGATAAACACAATGATGTCATTTGGTTTTTGGTGGTAGTGGCCCTTTAAATCTAGACAATGGTTGTCCAAGTGATAAAAGTATCACCCAGCTTGGGGTGTGCCACTGTGGCAGCTACCATGGCTCTGCCTGCCATTCTTGGCCCTCAAGTGCCCTGGCCTCGTGACATTTTGCCTTCCATGGCCTCCTAATGTCCTTTGGACTCCCGGGAGCCAGGAAAGTCACGGAATTGGCCTTTGCCATCTTCCTCCTCCCTCCCCTCTCCCCTTGTTATTTTTTGGCACCATCTTTATAATGTGATGGCTTCTTTTTTTCTTCAGCTAAATCCATCTATAACTGTTTTCATCTGTCTCTGCGTGGCCATTATTCTGTGTTGTTAGTTGTACTAATATTCATAATAAAAATATTTTGAATAAATAAATGAAGTATCCGCCAGCATTCTGCAGCGCAATATTCTGTAATGCCAAAATGTTATAACTAGATTTGTGATTTTATTCTACTAGTATTTATTGGTCTGGCCTCAACGTTGCTACACGAAACAGAGATTTACTAGATTAAACACGACCAATTTATACGCCAATCGTTTCCGAGTCGGTTATTATGAGGCTGTAAATTGCTGTGTTTTAACATGTGTTTGAAATCCATCATCCGTATTAAATACTATTTATATTGAAACCTACTCTGTTTTCTTTTTGTCGCTAGTTTTCCACTGCTTAGGAACCCCCCGCAACACCGAAAATCCCATCTATAACTTTTTTTTTAACTTTTTTCTCTCCTTCTAAAAGGAAGAATGGAATCATTTACTGAACATCGTTAAATGACAGGTTTCCCATGAAGGCAGAGACAGGCTGTGTACACAACAATACAAGGTTTAACATTGTGCAGACTCTGTTACTGGTGCAGCACAATTAAAGTTACAACTCCCCAGTGCGCAATGTTATTTTTTAAATGGGTAACTCTCTGCTTTGCCGCAGCGGGGGGCACCCTATTTTCACTGTACGTCTGAAACGCTGGCCGCCCGCTTTTTCAAGTTGCCAAGTTCAGCTGCAGAGTTTGTTAAAAAGCTGCTTTGTCTAGCAACCCAGGACATATCTATGACCTTATTAAAGAAGGAAAAGCTTTTTGTGGGGTTTTTGTGTTGTTTTTTTTTTTTTTTTTTTCTCCCCCTTCGTCTTTTTTCTTTCTTCTTCTTCTTTTTTTTTTTTTGAAACAGTAATTCTACTAATTTTACAGTCAGTTGAACAGCAATGGATTAATTTGTTGAAAGTCTTCTCGCACAAAGGAAGAAGGGACTATGCTGTTTTGATTGCCCGTAAGCCACGTTTAGATAGTCAGAGGAAAGAAAACTATTACAAGAAGCTGCAGAATAGGGTGGCAGCTCTCTGTCACCTGCTTCTAAGCCCAGGTGCTGACCCCGCTGTCAAATCCGGGCTTCCTGTCATAGAAGAGCCGTAGATAGGCCTTTGTGTCGAACATAGAACGCCTTTCCAATGACTGCGCTGTGTGGCTTTATCAAATCCGCAGAAAAAAGAATAAAGCGGGGTCTAAGGGCCAGCTCGGGGTCAGAAAGGGTTAAATTTAGTTAACACCAAAGGTTGTAGCTTTTAACGAGTAACAAGGGAAACTCCGTCGATAGATGCAATTTGTTTCTTCTTTCTCGGCTATTATGGATATTTTTCCTTTGTTAAGCTCCCACCCTGCAACCAATAAAAAAAGTTTTTATATGTCGGGGTCTTTCAATTTTCAGCTAAAAGACAAAAAAATGATTTTAAAGAGATGCAGGTGGGAGAGACAGAGAGAGAGAGCATGATTTTTTTTTGACTGAAGATTGAAAATTGGACCCCTGCTTGGACGGATAAAAATAATTTGTTGGGGTTACTGCAATGCTGTATCCTCAAAAGCTATAAACTGGGATAAGGTAAAAATATTCAGCTTTTGAATGGCTTCTATTGTTACGGTACACAATAAGCAACGGCGCTTTGCCTGCCTAGGGCATCCACGTGCTTTCCCCAAAAATGCATTTAAATTGTGCTTTATTTTGACTTTCCTGTTTAAACGGAAGGCGGTATCCTAAAGAATTGCAAGTTCCCATTGTTTATGTGAAATTAAGTAGTAGATTTAGTATCATAAATGCTTTACCATTATTCTTTTATTTTTGTTAATTGATTGACATCACATTTTGATATACTGTAGTATTTGTTGTAATGAAACTTGAAACGAGAGAAATCTCAATGTATCCTTCCTGGTAAAATCCTTTCACAAAAACAAAAAACTGTCAACAATGGTTACGGGCCATGAGAAAAGAATAGGCTGCGTAAGAAACAAACAAAACACATAAATATGTAATACTATTTACTGATTACTCGCTTGGACTTAATTTAGATTTTTTTTAATTAAGTGAACACCCCTAGTGGAATATAGAACTACACACTTTGGAGTTTGGGGAAAGCACATGCATTTTATATTTGCTGTTTTTATAGCTATAACATTCATTCCATATTACCAGTTTATTGCTTGTACTTACGTATATTTTACCTACGTATTTTTGTCAGGGTTATTCAAAGAGATCCGAATTGCTTGAGAAAGGTAACCTAACACTGAAAATCAGCGTTCGGTTGCCTTTCTTGGCCATTCGGCTATCCAGAGAGCAGGCAATTCGCCACCTACCTGTTCGGTGCCTGTTAGAGGGCAGTGAAATCCCCATAAAAAAGCACTGCTTCGGCTATTCAGAGAACACAAACCAGCAGTGAAAGGTTCCCCTAATGCCCTGCCATTCAGTGGTTTAATTCGGCAAGTTTATTCAGGAGAATCCCATAGGCTTCAATGTTAAAAATATTCCCGTTTTAATTCAATATCTAATAAACCGTTTATTATAAAATTCTGCAGTAAAGAGTCTCTTTATTTATAGATTTTTTTTAGGCTATTTTAAGCATTTTTCGGGATTTTTTTTTTTTTTTTAAAAGTCCGGGTTTTTTTTAGGTTTTTTTTAAGTTTACTTATTTTTTCTGTAACAGCCCTTTTTATTATCATTCCCTGGACCTCATATGCAAATTTCAGACTTTTTCGCTCAGTAGTTTCTTTGCAAACAGCTTTTCACTTTCATACATTCATACAAACTGTTTTGCTAATTTATTCACCTCCCTCGTCTGCGTCTCAGCTGCTTCGCTGTGTGTGATCGGCTCCTGCTCGAGTTTTTCATAGAAACATAGAAAGATGTCGGCAGATAAGAACCTTTCGGCCCATCTAGTCTGCCCAATTACATGGATACTTTACCTGGATTTATCTTTTGTTTAGGATAGCCTTATGCCTATCCCATGCTTGCTTAAATTCAATTACTGTTTTGGCCTCTACCACTTCTACTGGAAGACTGTTCCATGTATCCACCACCCTCTCAGTAAAATAATGCTTCCTGATGTTACCTTTAAACCTTTGCCCCTCTAATCTAAGACTATGTCCTCTTGTTTTGCTACTTTGTTTCCTTTTAAATATACTCCCTTCCTCTACCTTGTGGATTCCCTTTACGTATTTAAATGTTTCTATCATATCTCCTCTGTCTCGTCTTTTTTCCAAGCTGTACAATATATAAACACAATCAGGGTAATTCAAAGAGAATTGAAAAGTCACCGCACGTTTTCCAGCGTCTTCGACGGGTTAATCCAGATGTTTTTGGGGGTTTTCGGCGTGCATTCGGCAGGTTTTGCGGTTAGTTTTCGTCAGGTTTGCGGCAGCTTTTCCCTGCAATTCAGGGGCCCTGTGGTGCTTGCTGAATACACCGCAGGGTCACCGAAATGGGATCGGCAAAAGGAACCGAATTGAAGAGAACGAAAAGTCACCGAACGTGCGGTGACTTTTCGAATCTCTTTGGATAACCTTGTATGGGTATATATTTATTATCAAGTCGTTTTTAATATATTATTAGTATTAATTCTTTAGTTTTCACATTTGTTATGTATTTTATCTTCCTGGCCTTTGTCCAATTTGAATATTTTGCCGCATCAGTTTCACAGGAGAGAGTCAGGAGTTTTTTACACAATAAAAAAAAAATACTAAAAAGTAAAAATAAATAAATAAACAAAAAATTTAAAGTAATAAAAATGTTGTGGCTGCTTAGTTATGCTGTGCTAACTTTGAAAGTGCCACAAATAATGTTGCGCAAGAATAAACAAGAAAACACATGAAAATACCTTCTCTCCGCTGATCCTAATGCAAAGTGGTGGGAAATAAAGATACCTTTTCTATTTTCTATTCCCTGTGGCTTGAGCCGAAGGGTAACATACAAAATAGGTCATTGGATATCCAAAAAAAACCTTGTCACATGCAACAGTGCACATCCTTGGTTTGCCCATAATCAAAAATACATTTTCCCGTTCAACCTCACTATCTCTGAATACTGGGTGGTTATTTATACATTAATAAATTATTAAAATAATTATATTATTTTTTAGTGTTGAAAAACATAGCTACCAAAGCCAGTCAGTCCTTACCTTAGATGGAAATAGGTTTCTTAAAGTTAAAAGAAAATACATAAAATTTGCAATTAAAAGAATATTGTGACCAAAAAAGGAACAAACACGAATATTCCTGCGCTTGGCAGGTACAGTACGGCCTGTAATTGGGACTTTCTAGTTTGGTTGTTTATTAATTTTACATACATGAATTCAATGTGTTTTAACAAGCATGTTCCTAAATTACATCCATTATTTATATCTTACCTATAACAAGTTATTGTGATAACGTAAAAGAAGAGTCAGTGGAAGTCTCCCTCCTGACCTAATTGCACGGGCTTTAACCCTGTGACTACTCCTGGTCGGCGCGCTAGTCAACAGGAAGACCCTTACAAGAATGCCTCTCTAATGGAAGTGTACAGTATATTGGTCGTAAAGGGAAAATACCAGTTTTAACATGCTGAGTTGATAGAGTTCAGGTATCTCAAACCCTGCCCCCCCCCAGATGTTGATTACATTTCCCAGAATTGTTTTAATGCAATGTTTGGCCAGAGAATCATGGGAGTTGTAGTTCAAAAACAACTGGGGGGCCAGAGTTTGAGATCCCTGAATTAGATAAACTTCAACAACATCTAGTGAGTCCATTTAATTTTATTATTGTTTATTTATTCTTGTCTGCAACCTCTTCTACCACCTCACAGTTGGGCCCTATGTATACTAGATCCACAGGCAGAGAAGCACTCCCAAGGCAACCGGTGTCCACCAATGGGAAAAGCAAGGTGGGTGCCAACACGAACCCCAGAGAGACAACTTCCAACCCTACACAAAGAAAGGGGGAACAGATACACCTCTTTCTCTTTCTTGGGCAGTTTCACTGGAAGCAGCCACAGTAGCAACATTTTGGCTCATCACAAAAGACTCACGGCTTCGTGGGTGCTTCCTATTAGTCTGCCCAAGAGAGAGAAAGTGGTGTGCCTGTTCCCCCTTTCCTTGTTTAGTTGGACATAGTGTATCCATACAGTAAGAGCAGTTCCGGTACAAAGCTCTACAGGTGGAACTTTTGGGAACCCGCTGTAGTGTTCCAGTCATTTGCGGTTCACGTCGAAGATCTTCAATTGACCCTTAGTGACAGCTCCTTCCTTTCACATAACACATTTTTGGTTTGGTTTTGTGCACCTCAGTCTGTGTCTCATTACGGCTCTTTCTATGGGTTATTTAAGTTGCTGTTTTGTGGAGCGGAACAAAAAGGGGCGACAAGCCTTGCATTATATAATGTAAAATATTTATCTCCATCTCTCTTTAGAGTCGGGGGGGGGGAAATATATCTGAAAACCGGATCCTAATTGGCCAATTAGCGCTAATGCCGGCGTAGAGTTTTCTGTTTCGTTACCGCATATTATGTACGGAGCTAATTGTAGTGAAAGTAAATGAATGGACGAGAGACAAACAAGCTACTAGAAAATAATTATCTGGAGTGTTTCTTTCTAGTGCCCGTACTGTCTATTTTATTTTAGTCAACAGTCGCTAAAGCATGTGGAAAAAGTGGTATTGTCATTTTCATAGAAACTTGATAATGACATTAATTTATCTTAATGGCCCGTTCTATTGTTATAAATAGTAAAATTAGCTGAAATTGTCTTGCTTTTGCTGGTTCTGGATGGCTCCAGAGGGCCCCACAACAGCACATGAGTAGATAATTTGGTGTGCTTGACAAATTTCCAATAATTTGTTATGTGGAACATGAGTAATGAGAGTACTATTAATGTTCATTTTCCTCTAAATTCATTACTGCCCTTTTACCTTTTATCTTTTTAATGCTTTAGGCCATTTTTCTATATCTCAAGTGGCGCCACAAAGCCTGTTCATATATTCAGCCGGCTATTAACATTATGCACACAGAGAACATCTTATGGAAAAACAACTCTTTATGGCATGATTAGGTTGGTGGCTGTTTATGACAAACAGTGTACGAAATGGATTGCTTACAGGTATTACAGCACATAGTTAGCATTAAATAGACAAATAAAACTAGAAGCACATTTAAATGTTTCTACAGAAGATCCGGCTGATCACGTAATCCCGGGGCATATTTTCACTGATGAGCATCCTAGAATTGCATGATTACTTCATTATATCATGGTACAGTGACGACTGGTTATTTCACATTAAACATGACTACGTAATGTTGTTCTAGATCCTCATGGGTCATTGTTTTTTTTATATACTAAAACCACTTTTTAATTATTTTTTTTTATTTTTGTATTTCGTGTTGTCCTAGCACAGCAAGATTATTTGATGTAAATGGACTGTAACAGCAACTGGGGTGCACTGGTCTCCAGCTTGTGGACCAGACCCAAAGTTGCTACAGCATCCGTCCCTTCTCTTCAGCCAAGCTGATCCGCAGCAGCTTCTCTTCCCACAACCCTCAGCCAGAACTTGTGGTAGTGCAATGTATCTCTCCCCAAAACACTAGACACACACACACACACACACACCCTATTCAGTGAGAGGTGAAAACCTTGAGAATTGCCAGAAGAATGAACAATTTGGAAAGTGAGATAAATGGGCGAATTTTTCTGGTTTGACCTAGAATTTTCAATTCTCCAGTCATTCTCAAGGTTTTCACCTCTTTCTGAATAGCCCTGTTAGTGCATGGGGAAAATGAATGAATCTTTAATGAAAATGAGAGCAGTTTTATGGACAGCAGATGGGGGGGGGGTGACATGACACAATCAACAGAATACATTATCTACAGGAGTTGCATTCCTAACAAGACATTGAAACCTAATTAATTACGCAATAGATGGGATTAAAAAACAGAGAATCAGATTAAACTAAGAACAAATAGATTGTTAACAGTACGTCTACATTGTATCTCTAACACAAACTAAATCCTAAAACACAGTTTCAAGATTAAATGTATTTGTAAATCATTAACCATTAGGTGACCCTTATGCCCATTGTCCTTGAGAACTGGCTTTGCCAACTTTTTTTTTTTGAGAAAGGATTTTACCAGGAAGGATACATTGAGATTTCTCCTGTTTTCAAGTATGTCCTGGGTGGCGAGTATGTACCGTTGGGTGTCTTGCCCAAGAGCACTTGCTGGAGAGGTGCTTGCTGGGATCGAGCCCATGACTCCACAGGCTCTCTCCATGTAGAGCAGTGATGTTACCTCTACTCCACCAAGCCGGTCCACGATCTCTTGGCAAGAGGCCAGCATTTACACCTCTCCAACAGGCACAGAGGCCAAGTAAAGTGTGGGCAAGGATGCCAAGGAGGGTGAGGGCACAAAGGTAGAGGGAGCTTATGTTACATGGACTTCAGTATGATGGATCTGCATCGACTGCCTGTGACACTCCTCTGATACTCTTCAAGGTTGATGTCAAGTTCAATCAACTGGGTCAGTTCTATAACCTTAAATTCACACTGTTCCCCTTTACCAATCCCATGAGCTTTTGGACTGTCAGATAAACCATGTTTTCCCAGACAAATAAAACATCTTTGGCTGAGGGCTGGAAAGCACGCGATAGGAGAAAAAGTCCACAGTAACAGGTGCATTTTGTAGACTTCACTGCATCACTATATTCATTCTTCTACTTACAAGGCCACCGTTTTCCAGTGCTGCTCTGCATATAGAAGCAATATGCATACTGAAATTTTGGCCGACCTGGACATTGGGATAGTTGACCTTTCAGTCTTTTTCAGGATAACTTCATATTCTGCTTCACCAAACCGGTCCTTCATGAAGCAGATATGCATCAGTATTTATACCAAGCATGATGGGTTACTTATTCGATTGACCCTCAGACTGTGACAACATGTTGTTTTACAGTTAGGCATGCATGATGGCCTTCAGGCATTTTGTCATGATCCACAGAGATTCACCCATCCAGTATCCAGATGTCTCCGAGGGCCAGTCCTCCGTTGCGGCAGTTGTGTGGGCAACCACGTATACAGATGATCCCCATCTTGTTGCCACAAGACCCTTGCACTGACGCACATGTGTCACCCTCCTGAACAGCCCATGCTTGTATGATGTGCGGAGATGATGCAGCTCCAATGGGCCTTGAAAGAATGACGCTAGTGGCGCAGGTTGATGACATCATTACTCCAGGCCAGTGCCTAGGCTCTGAAGCAACCTTTCTATAGATACAGAAAAAGTGGTGTCACGCCTAATCCCAACCTGGGCGCATGCAACAACCAGAAGTAATCAGCCCAGTGTGTAAAAGATAACAAGAAAACAAGGTGTCATCTGCGCTTATTCCTATAGCTCCATGTGAAACAAAACAACACAATCAGAGGTTTTGTTTTACTTGATGGCCAGTAAAGTGTAAGCTCACCTGCCCCGTCAAGGCAACTCTGGTAAGGTGAGTCCTACCTAATAAAATCAAGAGCTGCTCCTCTGAGCAATCACACACTCTCATGCTGCTTTTCAGCTAAGAGACAAAATGGTGGGTTTTATTTATACACTTACCAAATACTTCCACTTTGGGATTAAACAAAAACAAGGAAAGGGACAGCAGCAAAAATGACCTGGCTGAGGTTATAACAAAATATATATACATACAGAAAAAGCAGAGTCGCGCCTTATCCCTACCAGGGCGGCTGCAACAACCAGAAATAATCAGCCCAGTTCATGTATAAAAGATAACAAGAAAAAAAGGTGTCATCTGCGCTTATTGCTATAGCTCCATGTGAAACAAGACACAATCAGAGGTTTTGGTTAACTTGAAAAGTCATTGATGGGGCAGGTAAGCTTACACTTTAATCGCCTTTCAAGCTCTCTGAATAACCCCTTAGATGGACAAATGTATTGGAACACACCTCTTAATATTGAATTCCGGTGTTTCAAACAGAGCCAAAGCGCTGCAGTCTGCATTTACAAAAATGGGATGAACTGGAAGATTGCGACCCAGGCCTTCTCGTCCAACATCAGTGCCTGACCTCACATATGGTGACCTCATACTGTAAATGGTCTACAGGATGAATGGGCTCAATTTCCCACAGAAACACTCTAAAATCTTATGGAAAGCTTCCCTTGAAAAGTGTAAGCTTTTATAGCTGCAAAAGAGGAACCAACTCCATATTATTGCGATGTCATAAAAGTCCAGAGGCGTATCTAGAAACCTCATTGCCCCGGTGCAAGAATCCATGAAGGGTCCCCAGAGCGAGAAAGTTTTTTTATTTTTACTAAAAATATTTTGCAAAAATACCTGTATACATGTCTCCTGCACTATCCAAAAATTGCTGGTGTCCAAACCTAATAATACAATAACCTATCGCCTGGTAGCCCTATTATATTAATATTACCATAGCATTAAATTCCATTTCTAATGGATATATAATAGGGATACTAGGCGATAGATTGCCGAATCGTTGGGGTGCCTTGTCTTAGCTATCAGGAGTTTGTACTGGTCCACTTTATGTTTTGGCTGCTTTTTGCATTGTGCTTTCCCCAATATTCATACTCGTGCACAGCCTATTGTATTAGGGTGTGCACCCAAAAGTTCAAACACACACACACATATACATTACATATATATATATATATATATATAAACACACATATTCACGCACCTTATGCAAACATACACAGACACACACTCACGCATTCAGCCAAAATATATCATTACTATAGGGGTCATTCACAGACTGCCGAAATGTCGCCGACTGTTGTTCCCCGCACTTCAGGGAATCAAATTGCCCCACCCTGCAGTGAATTCACCATTCACCGCAGGACCCCCAAAGTGCAGGGAATCAGCCACTCGCAACAGGAACCAGGACGCCACGATCAGCTGGAGGTGACTGCGAGAGGACGGTTAGGGAGCACAGGGACAGGTATGTAACAGCCCAGGTGTGGCTCGGGGTTACTGCTTTCAGCATTGAAATTTAACTCTGAGACACACTCGGGAAACCGCCAGGGGGCTAAATAGATGCACCGATTTTGAGATATAAAAATATCAAAATCGGACCGTCAAGGAGTGTCACGGAATGGCCCAGCACCCTCAGCCAGGGACCGTCCTTTATGACGTGGTTTGTCCATAAACTTTCAGGTGCCGTTGCACCAGCGGAGTTCCGCAAGTTATTTTCATTTAGATGTGGTTTTGTGTGTGGTGTAAATAAAGTGTCCCCGCATGTGTATTGCGAAATGTATGTGAATCCCTTTGTGTGCCTTGCTCGCCGCCATTTTCCCAGTGCCTCGTGGATCCGGTCGAGTCGATCGGATCGGAAAATGGCCGATTCGGACCATCCGGTCGAATCGCAAAATGGTCGATTCGGACCATCCGGTTCCGAATCGGCAACTCCCCGATTCGTAACCGCCAATGCGAATCGGGTCCCGGGTGCCTCCTGCCAGCGAGGGCCAATGGGACTTGTGTGGGCGGGCAGGGATTCCCATTGTTCTGACTTTCTGGTAATGTTTATAAATATATGTGATGTGTAAAAAAAAAACAGATTATTCTAGTGCATTCAGCTCCGCCTGGTGTCCTTTATTCTCGGCCGTATTTCTGAGATCCAGCGCGGTCTTCAGAGTACGGCAGCTTAAGATCCGAACCGAACCCCCTGTGCCTGCATCTCGCATCAGGACAGCGACATCAGAATATTCGGCCACGCTTCGATTCTTACATCCGATCCGAAGGCGCGGCCCGTCTACCGCGCTTCGGTATATCGAGCGGCATTGTGAGTAAGATCCGAATAATTACTCGACGGAGATCACCATAAGATCCGAATAATTACTCGACGGAGATCACCATAAGATCCGAATATTCACCCGGGGGAGATCCGATCCCCGTATCCGTACGGCCGTTCCGCAGACGTCTCATACATCAGCAAGGTCAGTGAGCCAGCTGCTCGGGACGCTGAGTGCCGTGTGGCTCAGTGGTCGGGCTGGTTCCACGCAGGGGTCCCCTCCACAGCCCGCTAACCCTTCCCCAGGGTCACTCCAGGCCGCACGAGACGCCGAGTGCCGTGACACTCGGTAGTCGGGCCAGCGGTAAGCGCAGTGGGGGTACGCAGATAGGAGCACACCCGCAGGCGGACAACACTCATTCCGCCACACTGGTGGCAGCGGTGGGATAAGCTCTCTGCAGAGACCCCAAGGAGACCCTCACTATGGCCGAGTACGGCGCCTACAAGCGAGACGTCCTGCGGGGCATGTTAGAGAATCGGGGAGGCACTCCGGGTTCCAAAAGCCGGGACGTGATGATTGAGGAGTTACGGAGGCTAGATCAAGGGGCGGCGACCACGGTGCTACCCCCTGACACTACACTTGCACCCGTCCCTGCCGAGTCTGACGAAAGCGGTCTCCAACAGAAGGTGCGGCAGCGGGCCGCCCTCTACGGAGAGGCCCCATCGGAGGCTGTCATGCAGAACTTGATCCGGGAGATTCGACAGGAAGAGGAGCAGGACAAGGAGCGGGAAAAAGAGCACGTGGAGCGGGGAAAAGAGCGTGTGGAGCGGGAAAAAGAGCGTGTGGAGCGGGAAAAAGTGCGCGATCACGAGCTACGGCTGGCTGAAGTGCAGGGCCAACGGGACAGTAGCCCTCGTTCGGACCGTTCCACCGGCCGTAAAGTGCCTTTCCAGGCGTTCAAGGAGTTCCGAGAGACGGAGGACGAGATAGAGAGCTACCTCCAGGACTTTGAGCGCCTGTGCCAAGTGCACGAGGTACACCGTGCCGACTGGGTGAGAATCCTGGCGTGCAAGCTGACCGGTCGGGCCGCCGAGGCCTACCGCACGGTGCCGGACGAGGAGGCCACCAACTATACGCACGTGAAACAAGCGTTGCTGAGCCGGTTCGCCGTGACCCCGGAAGCCAGCCGGGCGAAGTTCAGAAACTCTCGCCGGCCCAATGGCGCTACCCACGTTGAGTGGGCCCACCGATTGCAGCGGGACTTGCGCACCTGGTTCCTGGGTAGCAAAGCGGAGACGGTGCCCGACATTACCCAGCTGCTGCTGCTCGAGCAGTTCTTCGAGCACACCCCCTCCGCCATTCGGGAGTGGGTGCTAGATAAGAAGCCTCAAACGGTGCAGCAAGAGGCTGTTTGGGCCGACGAGTATGCTGACACTCGGAAGGTTACCGGGGGTGAGCGATCCCCGCCTTTCCGGCCCGCTCTACCTGCTCCACCACCTCCAACACCGGCAGTTCGGACGCCGGCGGCACGACCCACCAGTCGGCCCAACAACTTGGCCAACGTCCGTTGCTACGGGTGTAACCAAGATGGGCACTACAAACAAAATTGCCCCAACCGACCGGACTTGACACGACCTCCCGCCAGACCTTCACCGTCCGCCCACTGCTACGACACCGAAACCCCGTGGCCGGAGGTCCCGGAGGAATGGGAGCGGCTACACGAGGCAGACCCGGTGCAAGCCGCCTCGGCCGACAACCGCCATCATCACCGCCAGGCGGTGTGGATAAACGGGCGAGCTGCCGAGGGGCTCCGGGACTCCGGGGCTACCATCACCCTGGTACGACCCCATTTGGTCCAGCAGAACGACCGCCTGCACAACACCATCGCAGTGCGGGTAGCCGGAGGGAAGGTTCTCCGGCTTGAGACGGCACGCGTCCACCTGGACTGGGGGTCCGGGGAGAAAGTGGTGAGGGTGGGGTTGTTGAATCAACTGCCGGCCGAGGTGCTCCTCGGTAACGATTTGGGACGGCTGGTCTCTTCTTATTCCACAGATGCGGCCGCCCCAGTAACCACCCGGCAACAGAGCCAACGCCACGACAGGGGCACTCCGATCGGGACCCAGGTGAGATCCCAACCGAAACCTCCCCGACCCCCTACACCCAGACGAATCCCGACTCCCCCCTTCCCACCTGACCCCCCTTCCCCGTGGAGCTCCCCGGAGACGCTTCGCCACCAGACCCAGACCGACCCCACGCTACAGTGCTACCGGGATCGGGCCGGTCAGGGCCTGGACGACAAAAGAAAGGACAGCATAGAGTGGGAGGATGGGCTTCTCTATAGGTACACCGCGAGGGAGGGGTCCAAGAAGAAGCAGGTTCCGCAGAAGCAGATGGTAGTACCCCAGGGCCCTAGACAGGAACTTCTGCGCCTGGCACACGACATTCCCCTTGCAGGTCACCTGGGGCAGAAGAAAACTCGGCACCGGTTGGCGCGCGCGTTCTTCTGGCCCCGCCTCAGCGAAGACACCCGCGAGTACTGCCGCACCTGCCCGGTTTGCCAAAAGACGGGGAAGGCCGGGGATCACCCGAAAGCGCCCCTGCACCCCATGCCCATCATCCAGGAGCCCTTTAGCCGGGTGGCGGTCGACATCATTGGGCCGTTACCACGGCCCAGTGCCACCGGTAAGAGGTACATACTCACCGTAGTGGACTATGCCACCCGGTACCCCGAGGCTGTGGCCTTGGCCAACATCCAGGCAGACACCGTAGCGGACGCTCTCCTACGGGTGCTCACGAGGGTGGGGTTTCCCCGGGAAATCCTGTCCGATCAGGGTACCCAGTTCACCGCTGAGCTCACCCAGCAGCTCTGGCGTCTCTGCGGTGTTAAGGCGCTGCACAGCGCCCCGTATCACCCCCAGACAAATGGGCTGTGCGAGCGGTTTAATGGGACCCTGAAACAGCTCATCCGGGCCTTCACGCACGAAAGCAAGGATTGGGAGAAGTATCTACCCCACTTACTGTTCGCCTACCGGGAGGTTCCTCAGGAATCCACCGGATACTCTCCCTTCGAGCTGTTATATGGGCGCCAGGTGAGGGGGCCTCTGGATTTGGTTAGGGCCCAGTGGGAGGGGGAACAGGAGGAAGATGGGGTTCCTGTACTGAGTTACGTCCTGAAGCTCCGGGAGCGCTTGGCAGAACTCGCGGGGTTTGTGCAAGAGAACATGGAAACAGCCCAGGCTCAGCAGAAGACGTGGTACGATCGCGCTGCTTGCAGTCGCTCGTTCCTTGTGGGGCAGAAGGTTCTGGTGTTGAAGCCACAGCGGCAGAACAAGCTGCAGGCGGCCTGGCAAGGCCCCTACAGGGTGGTAACCCAACTGGGGGATACCACCTATGTGGTTGTTAGTTGCGCAGACACCAGAATCCAGCGGACGTTCCACGTCAACATGCTGAAGGCCTACCATGAACGCCCGGAGTCGGTGGACGCCATATGCGCGCCGGCTGCCGAGGAGACGGAACTATTCCCTTTGGTGGAACTCCCTGGGATAGCCAAGCAGCCTTCCGGGTGGATCAGGTGCAGCTGGGGGAGGAGTTAGGGCCCGAAAAGCAGGCGCAGGCGCGGCAGTTGCTCCACGACTACCGGGGGGTTTTCTCGGCTCTCCCGGGATACACGGACCGGGCCGTCCATCAGGTGGACACCCCGGTCAGAGACCCCTTCGGCAGCCTGCATACCGACTCCGGAAGCGGTCCGCGAATCCATGCGGGCCGAGATCCGAGAGATGTTGGAGCTGGGGGTCATTGAACCGTCAGCCAGTCCATGTGCGTCGCCCGTGGTCCTGGTGCCCAAGAAAGACGGCACCACCAGGTTTGCGTCGACTATCGGCGGATAAACGACTGTACCATTACAGACGCTTATCCCATGCCCCGAGTCGACGAGTTGCTAGATCAGATCTCCCGGGGTCATTTTCTGACCACGGTCGATCTGTGCAAGGGGTACTGGCAGATTCCCCTTGCCGAGGAGGCGACCCCGAAGTCGGCCTTCATCACCCCGTTCGGCTTGTACCAATTTCGAGTTATGCCGTTCGGGATGAAGAACGCCCCTGCTACCTTCCAGCGGTTAATCGATCGCCTCCTCGATGGCCTCCAGGGGTTCGCTTGCGCATACCTGGATGACATAGCCATCTATAGCCAGACCTGGGAGGAACACCTTGACCACGTAGGGACGGTCTTGGGCCGGATTAGGGACGCCAACCTGACCCTTAAGCCTGAGAAATGCAAGGTGGGGATGGCCGAAGTGCAGTACCTGGGCCACCGGGTGGGTTGCGGGATACAACGGCCAGAGCCCGCCAAGGTAGAAGCCATCCTAGACTGGCCCACCCCTGTGACCAAGACCCAGGTCCTCGCCTTCCTGGGCACCGCGGGGTACTACAGGAAGTTTGTACCCCATTACAGCGACCTGGCGCCCCTGACCGACCTGATGAAGAAATCCCTGCCCCGCCAAGTCCTGTGGTCCCCGGAGTGCGAACAGGCCTTCCAGCAACTGAAGGCCGCCCTGACCCAAGCGCCCCTGCTAGCAGCTCCCAACTATAACAAGCGTTTTGTTGTCCATACAGACGCTTCAATGTTCGGACTGGGAGCTGTCCTAAGTCAAGTGGGGGACGACGGGGGGATCACCCGGTGGCGTTCATCAGCCGGAAGCTGTTACCACGGGAGGTGGGGTATGCTGCGGTGGAGAAGGAGTGTCTGGCCTTGGTCTGGGCCCTACGGAAGCTCCAACCCTATGTCTACGGTCGGTCCTTCACCGTGATGACCGACCATAATCCCCTGGTGTGGCTCAACCGAGTGGCGGGAGAAAATGGCCGCCTATTGCGGTGGAGCCTGGCTCTCCAACCCTTTAACTTTACCATCCAATACCGGCCCGGGTCGCAAAACGGCAACGCCGATGGGTTATCGCGGCAGTCGGCCCGGGAACCGGGGGATTTGGGAGCACCGACTACCCCGGTACGACCCGTTGGGGTCCAACCGGGTGCGTCGGACCTTGGGAAGGGGGAGGAGTGTCACGGAATGGCCCAGCACCCTCAGCCAGGGACCGTCCTTTATGACGTGGTTTGTCCATAGACTTTCAGGTGCCGTTGCACCAGCGGAGTTCCGCAAGTTATTTTCATTTAGATGTGGTTTTGTGTGTATACGGAATGGGATGTTGTTCGCCTGCGGGTGTGCTCTATCTGCGTGGCCCCGTCGCTTACCCGCTGCCGACTACCGAGTGACGCGCACTCGGCGTCTCGTGCGGCCTGGCGTTAACCCTGGGGAAGGGTTAGCGGCGGTGGAGGGGACCCCTGCCTGAACCAGCCCCGACCACTGAGCCATACGGTACTCAGCGTCCGAGCAGTGGTTCAATGACCTTGTGGGTGTGGAGTGCGTCTTGCGGGCGGCCCGCCGATTACGGAGATCGGATCTTTTCAGGAATATCGGATCGGATTGCGAGGACTTTTCGGATCTTTAATGGATGCGGCTTCGGATCTGGCGGGATCGCAAAGGATTCGGATCTTACCGCGCTCGAATCTTCGATACCGAAGCGCGGTACACGGGTCGCGCCATCGGATCGGATCTCGGCCTGATTCGCTCTGGGAACCGAACACCATCCGCTGCGCCTCTGTCCTGATGCGAGATGCAGGCACAGAGCGCTCCGTTCGGTCGGATCTGAGTGGATCACCGTACCCTGAGAACTGCGGGAATACTCAGACGATGGAGTAACGGCGGAGATAAACACATCAGACCGAGGCTGGATGCACTGCTAATCTGGGTTTTTTTATTCACCAGCTCAGCAGCATTTATCAACTTCACACAATTACAATACAATGGGGAATCCTGCCCCCCTCCAGGACCCATTGGCCATTACAGTTCGGGGAGTCGCCGATTCGGACCGGATGGTCCGAATCGGCATTTTTACGATTCGAACCGGATGGTTCAATCGGCCATTTTACGATTCGAAGATCTGATAACGGCCACGAGGCAATCGGAAAATGGCGGCGGGACAAGGCAGAACACCAGGAATACATTTCACAACGCAAACGGGGACACTTTATTACACCACACATAACACACATCTAAATAAACGTACTTTAAAACTCCGTGCGTGCCACCGCACCCAATTGTCCATGGCCATATTACTGTCACTGCACCGCCCCTGGCTGAGGGTGCTGAGCCATTCCGTGACAGTGTGTGGTGTAAATAAAGTGTCCCCGCATGTGTATTGCGAAATGTATGTGAATCCCTTTGTGTGCATTTTCCCAGTGCCTCGTGGATCCGGTCGAGTCGATCAGATCGGAAAATGGCCGATTCGAACCATCCGGTCGAATCGCAAAATGGTCGATTCGGACCATCCGGTTCCGAATCGGCAACTCCCCGATTCGTAACCGCCAATGCGAATCGGGTCCCGGGTGCCTCCTGCCAGCGAGGGCCAATGGGACTTGTGTGGGCGGGCAGGGATTCCCATTGTTCTGACTTTCTGGTAATGTTTATAAATATATGTGATGTGTAAAAAATAAACAGATTATCTAGTGCATTCAGCTCCGCCTGGTGTCCTTTATTTTCGGCCGTATTTCTGAGATCCAGCGCGGTCTTCAGAGTACGGCAGCTTAAGATCCGAACCGAACCCCCTGTGCCTGCATCTCGCATCAGGAAAGCGGTGCATTGTTCGGACATCGACCATCAGAATATTCGGCCACGCTTCAATTCTTACATCCGATCCGAAGGCGCGGCCCGTCTACCGCGCTTCGGTATATCGAGCGGCATGTGAGTAAGATCCGAATAATTACTCGACGGAGATCACCATAAGATCCGAATAATTACTCGACGGAGATCACCATAAGATCCGAATATTCACCCGGGGGAGATCCGATCCCCGTATCCATACGGCCGTTCCGCAGACGTCTCATACATCAGCAAGGTCAGTGAGCCAGCTGCTCGGGACGCTGAGTGTCGTGTGGCTCAGTGGTCGGGCTGGTTCCACGCAGGGGTCCCCTCCACAGCCCGCTAACCCTTCCCCAGGGTCACTCCAGGCCGCACGAGACGCCGAGTGCCGTGACACTCGGTAGTCGGGCCAGCGGTAAGCGCAGTGGGGGTACGCAGATAGGAGCACACCCGCAGGCGGACAACACTCATTCCGCCACAAGGAGGTTAACCTCTTGCTGCCAAGCACCAATATTTAGTCTCCTACCTGTATCTCACGATGCTTTATTCACTATTCTTACTTTGTGCAGTGCAGGCAGAAGATATTTCGGTGATTCTAGGAGCAATACCAGCCTTTTGAGTGCAGGGCAAGGGGGCAACGCCGGGCTGAGACAAGGACACAGGTGCCGAATTTTACACACAGCAGCCTGTTTAAAGACAAATACATGCATTTACACACACAGCCATACAGTGCGGTGTGTATGAGAGTGTATCACAGAATCTACAGCAATAAAACTCACAGTAAGGTGCAGCGTATATGAGCATATCATAGAATCCACAGCAATAAAACCCCCTGCAATGTGCGGTATGTATGAGCGTATCACAGAAACTACAGAATAAACCTCACTAAAGTGCAGTGTTTAAGAGCGTATCACAAAGTCCACAGCAATAAAACCCCCAGTAAAGTGCCTTGTGTATGAGCGGATCACAGAATTCACAGCAATAAAACCCCCAGTTAAGTGCAGTGTTTATGAGCATATCACAAAGTACACAGCTATAAATCCCCCTGTAATGTGCAGTGTGTATGAGCCTATCACAGAATCCACAGCAATAAAAACCACAGTAATGTGCAAAGTCCACAGCAATAAAACCCCCAGTAAGTGCGGTGTGTATGAGCTTATCACAAAGTACATAGCAATAGCACCCCCTGTAATGTGCAGTGTGTATGAGCCTATTACAGAATCCACAGCAATAAATCCCTCAGTAATAGGCTCATACACACTGCACATTACTGGGAGTTTTATTACTGTGGATTCTGTGATACGCTCATACATACCGCACATTACTGGGGGTTTTATTGCTGTGGATTCTGTGATACGCTCACACACACTGCACTTTGCTGGGAGCTTTATTGCTGTGGTTTCTGTGATACGCTCATACACACTGCACATCACAGAATCCACAGCAATAAAACCCCAGTAATGTGCCCAGTGTATGAGTGTATCAAAGTCCACAGCAATAAAACCCCAGTAATGTGCAGTGTATATGAGTGTATCACAAAGTCCACAGCAATAAAACCCCAGTAATGCAGTGTATATGAGTGTATCATAAAGTCCACAGCAATAAACCCCCAGTAATGCCCAGTGTATGAGTGTATCACAAAGTCCACAGCAATAAAACCCCAGTAATGTGCAGTGTATATGAGTGTATCACAAAGTCCACAGCAATTAAACCCCAGTAATGCCCAGTGTATATGAGTGTATCACAACGTCCACAGCAATAAAACCCCAGTAATGCACAGTGTATGAGTGTATCACAAAGCCCACAGCAATAAAACCCCAGTAATGTGCAGTGTATATGAGTGTATCACAATGTCCACAGCAAGAAAACCCCAGTAATGCGCAGTGTATGAGTGTATCACAAAGTCCACAGCAATAAATCCCTAGTAATGTGCAGTGTATAAATATTTTACAACATACAAAAGTTGCCCCCTCTCCTGCTTACCTTTCTTTTTGCAGGGAGGGGGTTGAGTATTGTGGGTCCAGAAGGGGGGGGTCGAGGAGGGGGAACCCGGCTGGCCCCATCCATGGATAGCCGCCAGGACCCTTCACCTCGCAGGCCTGGCGGCAGCCTCTGCGTCCCTGGTGGTCCGGTGGCTGTAGGGTGCTGCATTGCAATCTCTGCTTCGCGCACAGACCACAGAGCATGTCCCACAGTGAGTGACTGGGTGAGCTGAGCGCAGGCGATCGCAGGTGACCTGTCACCTGGCCGCCGGCGCTCTGACACAGTCAGTGAGCGCCGGCGTTCAGGTGACAAGTCATCATCGATCGCCGGCGCCCGTGTCCAGTCACTCACTGTGGGACGTGCTCTGCGGTCTGTGCGCGAAGCACAGAACGCAATGCAGCACCCCACAGCCACTGGACCACCAGGGACGTAGAGGCTGCCGCCAGGCCTGCGGAGATGAAGGGTCCCGGCAGCTATGCATTTATGCGGCCAGCCAGGTCCTAGAGTGTTCCACGGGCCTGCGGGGTGTGCCGGGGGCTGGCATTAGGGTGTGCCCAGGCACACCCAGCACACCCCGTGCGCACGCCTATGCTAATATTGCATATTTCATATGGTTCAGCTATTTGGTTTTTCTTGTGTTTCATTTTGCTGGGACAGCATGTGGAGCTGCCTTGCTATATGCTGCATGTGGTGTGCTGTAACTATATGTAAAATTTGGCATTGTGATACTATTTCTTTTGTTACTGACATTATACATTTTTGTATTTAATAAAGATATTTTTTATTATACTTTTGGTATACATTATTTCATGGTTGTGTCATCTTGATTTATTGTGGATTGGTTACACATTTATAGGACCTTGGGGAGTCCTTCTTGTAGATGAGCACACTTTTTGTGACTATTTTATGAAAACAGTGTGCAGGATATCTATTTTGCTTCAAGAGAAAGATACTGACACATCAAACTTGAGCAATTACAGTGAGTGACCGGATGCTGAAATGAGACACCAGGTAGTGTCAGACTCATGATGGATAGCCAGACAAAGAATAACATGGCCTCTGCTGCCTAATTAACCCTTTATGGACCAATGACAGAACTGTTTAGTAATAAATGCATTGACTTTAATGACCCTTGGTCTTTAAAGGGTTAAAGAACCACCACTGCCTGGGCCCCCCTCCAGTGGTGGAATGCTAGGGCCAGGTCACAAGTGCACCCGCTGAGACCCTTGTAGTTATGCCACTATAAAAGTCCCTGTAGGTGTAATGGTCAGATGTCCCCGTATTTTTGTCCTTATAGTGTAGATGGTCCAGGTCCGGTATTTTGTTGTTTTTCAGTTAACGCAGCCCACAGAGTTTCCTTCAAATTTCTTTACAAACAGAGCCTTTCATTTTTTTACCGCAAGACAGGACATCATGTTCATCCACTATCTCATTATTCAATTACTTCATGATTTTTGTCCAAGCATTGCCTGTGTTTACTCCCTTCAGATCATTTTTTTTGCCCCAGAATAAAAGCTGGAAGCTATTTAATAAACTGATTTTAATTATATAAGCAAACGTTGAGCCACGCAGGAAAATGGAATGGAAAAAAAGGAGACCTTGCATTAGGTCCATTATTTTTCTATTTGAAACATAGATTATCTCTCAAAGTACTCTAAAAACCTGCATTACGCTGAAGTATCCTGTTTTGGTCAATTAACTACACTCTGAGTCAACTTGGCTACCACCGCTATCTATTTCAGTGGTAAAATGAAATGCAGTTCAGTGACTGTAATTGCAGGGTGACCGTCTAAAGAGCCAGTAAAAGCTTTTAATCTGCGTTGTTCTGGGATGGATATGATCAGAAATACATTTAACTTCTTATAAAGGCTCAGCATTACCAAAAGGCATGAAGCATATGAAAACTTATCAATGAACACAGATTCTTAAAAACCAAGAAGCATTTAACTAGTGGATAAATAGAACTCATTGTGATCTGGTTGCATGATGGCTGTAGACAATTCTAGGGCTGCATCTAACGATTATTTTCATGATCGAATAGTTGGTCGATTGCTTTTTCATTTAATCAATTCATCCGATAATAAAAAAATAATTTTTTTTTAATTTGTAATTTGCGTATGCACGTAACTTTTGACTGTACATACACAAATAATGAGTCTTGCAATACCTTCCATAATTTTCACACACAAGGTACGCAACTGTCTAGTCAAAGTGATGGATTGATGCTTCGTGCGCAACTCAAGCTCATGTCTGCTTTCTCCCTGAACAAACGTTGCTATGTGAGCTCGGAAAGGCATGATGATGTCAGCAGCAAAGTAGGGTGAGAAGATGGGGTACACTCCACACAGCCTGACCATGTTAATAAGCTATAGTAGTCAGGGTGTGTAGTGTGTCCCTTTAAAATGATTTCATGAACAAACTGAGGGGGGGGGAGTGGAAATGAGAAGGACCGGACCGAGTGTGCGAAGGAGTGAGTTTGGGTAAGAGACTGGACCAGCGTTTGGGAAGGAGTTTGCAGGCAAGGAATCAGGCAGTGATGGCGGCTCTGGACCAGAGAGAGAGAAGGTGGGTGGTGGCACAAGACTCCAGCTCCAAGTAAGAATAAAACACTGGAAGTACAGCTCCAACCACCCAGTGGCAGCACCCCATGGTCTATGTGATAGCTCTGCTACTGCTGTAAACTAAATAAAAACAAACCAGTGACATCCAACATAACCCTAGAATAAAATAGTACAGAGTAAAGCAGTGGCACGTCTTCTCCAATCAGCTTCAAAGTAACATCTAAGGCTGTGGTCAGACGAGCGTAGTGTTCACGTCCGTGATTGCGCCTAAAAGTACGTCCGTGATAGCATGACAGAAAGCCCATCGGAGCCTGTTACACAAAGTACGTCCGCACTGAACTGCGGACGCACAACAGCCGCGGCCCACGGACGCAAGGCAGGCAAGAACGTACAACCCCTAGAACGGCCGCACAAAGTGCGCTGCGCCCGCAACGTCCGCATAGCTTTGTGCGTGAGTGATGGAACGTGGTCAGACGGACTGCATTTATACGTCCAGCATTTTTCACGGACAAAATGGTTTGCTTTTTAATTTATTTTCCCTCCTACATCCGTCAAAATATACGTCAGTGAATAAAGGACTGTTGCCACGACTGCGTCTTCCGTACTAACGTACGTCCGTGTGCACGGACGTACAGTCCGTAGAAATCACGCTCGTCTGACCCTAGCCTAAGGGTACTAATGCTTACCTCAGTCTGACTCTAAACAGTGTGTGCTGTGCACAGGCAGAATAATTGATAATGAAAATAGTTGATAACTATTCTCATTATCGAATGGTTGTTTCTACCCTAGACAATTTATCCCTGCTTATTTAGTATATGATCTTTTAATAAAGCTTGTTGGATTAATTAAGCTCACTATAATGTACTTAGTGTTGTTTTGCCATGATAAATCAATATTTATTAAATTTTTTGCTTCCGGAGGCAGACAGATCACCATGTCTTTAATCCTTATGTATTCACTATTAATGTCCACATTGAGACATAAGGGTTCTATGCAAGAAAGAGTGCCCGAGCTTAGTGATGGGTTGTGTTCTGACTCACATTGATGTTGGCACCGTCCTGGAGCACCTTTGTGGCCTACACGCAGCAGAGATGCTCTGATAGGCTCCAGATGCTATTGCCCTGGTAGCCCAATAGGCCAGAACTGGGCAGCATGCAGGGATCTTGCATTTAAACAAGTTTTTGCTGGGTTTGGAAAGTCGCTCATGCCCCCTGGAGCCACCAGGCCCCTTAACAAGTAACTGGCTGTCGCCCCCTTGGTGGCGGTTCTGAACAAGTGTGAATATAATAACTGTACTATGAATCAATGTGTCTGTATGTACTATATAACACACGTGGGTGTAAACGTATGTGCTTTATAGGTGATTTTGTATATCACAAAATAAGTAGCTAAAGCATTCATATTGGAAAAGAAACTGACTCCAGGGGTGGCTCGTGGGTTATTCAAATGGGGGTTCACAATACATAAACTGTGAAAACTAATTTTACATTTACGACCTAATGTACAGGTTAAAATATATTTCTGTTTGTACGTACAAGTAAAAAAAAAAAGCAATGGGACTAAAACAAAACAACAAGCATACAAGCACTCAAACATAGAAACATAGAAAATGTCGGCAGATAAGAACCTTTCTGTCCGTCTAGTCTGCCCAATTACATGGATACTTTACCTGGATTTATCTTTTGTTTAGGATAGCCTTATGCCTATCCCATGCCTGCTTAAATTCAATCACTGTTTTGGCCTCTACCACTTCAACTGGAAGGCTGTTCCTTGTATCCACCACCCTCTCAGTAAAATAATGCTTCCTGATGTTACTTTTAAACCTTTGCCCCTCTAATCTAAGACTATGTCCTCTTGTTTTGTTACTTTGTTTCCTTTTAAATATACTCCCTTCCTTTACCTTGTGGATTCCCTTTACGTATTTAAATGTTTCTATCATATCTCCGCTGTCTCGTCTTTTTTCCAAGCTATACATGTTAAGATCATTAAGCCTTTCCTGGTAACTTTTCTCCTTCAAGCCGTACACCATTTTAGTAGCCCTTCTCTGAACTCTCTCTAAGATGTCTATATCCTTCTGGAGATACGGTCTCCAGTACTGCACACAGTACACCAAGTGAGGTCTCACCAGTGCTCTGTACAGTGGCATGAGCACTTCCCTTTTCCTACTGCTAATACCTCTCCCTACTAGACATGTGCACAGCACAAAATTTCGTTTTGAACTAATGGATTAGTCCTAAAATGCAATTTATTTAGTTACTAAAGAAATTTGTTTTCAGTTCTTTAGTATGAAAACTAATTTCATTCATCCGAAAACCAATGGATACAATTACTATTGTAGTGGCTCCTCAGAGGGCTGAGATCGCTGCTTGTTACAGTATCTCTCACTCTCAGCACAATGTGGGCCATATTACATAGTTGGTGCTAACATAACCAGAGCTGTTGTAAACTTCCCAGAGCCATCATAGCCTATGGAGGTTCTCAGTTTACAACAGCTCTGGTTAAGTTAGCACCAACATTGTAATACTGCCCCGTGTCAGGCAAAGCTGTTACAGTAACTGATTGCTGCTCATCTCAGTGCTCAGAGTTTCAGTAAAACTAGTAAATAATATTTTTATATATAAGAGGTTAGAACAATATTATTTCCTTGTTTTACTGAAACTCTGAGCACTGGTACAGTCAGTTACTGTAACAACTGAGCCTGGTACATTGTACTGAGAGATAATGTAACAAGCAGCCGATCTCCGCGCTCACAGCCAATGGATTTAAAGGGCTGAAAAAAAAGGATCCTCTCTGTATAATGTTTAGAACATCCTCCTGCATTAGTTAATACCCCTCTCTGTATAATATATAGAACATCTTCCTGAATTAAATAATGTCCCTCTCTGTATAGTACATCCTCCTCAATTTATACCTTTCTCTGTATAATGTATATAACATCCTCCTGCATTAATACCCCTCTCTGTATAATGTATAGAACATCCTCCTGCATTAATTAATGCCCCTCTCTGTATAGAACATCCTACTGCATTGGCATGTGGAGGGTGCAGCTCTTCGGATGTTGCGATGTTGCGCTCTTCATTGCTGGTCTCCTTTACTCATCAATGTAATATCACAAAAAGGACTGAAACTAAAATGTAGTGCATTTTATTTTAGTTTCTTTCGTTTTTTGTACTGAGCAGTTTCGTTTCTCTTGAGTCATACTAAAACTAAATTATCCCAAAATTCAGACTAAATCGTTTTAGTACCAAAACGAATGCACATGTCTACTCCCTACACTACCAAGCATTCTGCTAGCATTTCCTGCTGCTCTATTACATTGACTACTTACCCTTAGATCCTCTGCAATAATAACCCCTAAATCCCTTTCCTCAGATGTTGAGTTTAGAACTGTATCAAATATTTTATATTCAGCCCTCGGGTTTTTACGCCCCAGGTGCATTATCTTGCACTTATCCACATTAAAACTCAATTGCCACAGCTCCGACCATTTTTTTAGTTTACCTAAATCATTTGTCATTTGGCTGATCCCTCCAGGAACGTCAACGTCAAATCTTTGTGTCATCAGCAAAAAGACATACTTTACCATTAATACCTTCTGCAATATCACTAATAAAAATATTAAAGAGAATGGGTCCAATTACTGACCCCTGAGGTACCCCACTGGTAATAAGACCTTGCGCCGAATAAACTCCATTTACCACAACCCTCTGTTGCCTGTCACTCAGCCACTGCCTAATCCATTCAACAATATTGGAATCCAAGCTCAAAGATTGCAATTTCTTGATAAGCCTTCTATGCGGAACAGTATCAAAAGCCTTACTGAAATCTAAATAAGCAATGCACTAACTGCACCACCTTTGTCTATTATTTTTGTTACCCAATCAAAAAAATCAATAAGATTAGTTTGGCATGATCTCCCTGAGGTAAACCCATGTTGTTTCTGATCCTGTAATCTAACAGGGTTATCCAAAGAGATTCGAAAAGTCACCGCACGTTCGGTGATTTTTCGTTCTCTTCAATTCGGTTCCTTTTGCCGATCCCATTTCGGTGACCCTGCGGTGTATTCAGCAAACAGCACAGGGTCCCCGAATTGCAGGGAAAAGCTGCCGAAAACCTGACGAAAACAAAACCGAATGCACGCTGAAAACAAGCAAAAACATCTGGATTAACCTTCGAAAAAGCCGAACAGGAGCCGAAAAGGAGCCGAATCACACAGAGCCGAAGCAGCTGTGACGTAGAGGAGGCAGTGAATAAATTAGAAAAACCATTTGTATGAATCTGGGAAAATGAAACGCTGTTTGCAAAGAAACTACTGAGCGAAAATGTCTGAAATTTTCACAGGAGGTCCAGGGAATGATAATAAAGAGGGCTGTTACAAAAAAAATAAGTAAACTGAAAAAAAAAAAAAAATCGGACTTTTAATTTTTTTTTTAAAAAATTCAGAAAAATGCTTAAAGTATCCTAAAAAATCTATAAATAAAGAGACTTTTTGCTGCAGAATTTTATAATGAACGGTTTATTAGATATTGAATTAAAACGGGAATATTTTTAACATTGAAGTCTATGGGATTCTCCTGAATAAATTTGCCGAATTAAACCACCGAATGGCAGGACATTAGGGGAACCTTTCACTGCTGGTTTGTGTTCTCTGAATAGCCGAAGCAGTGCTTTTCATGGGGATTTCACTGCCCTCGAACAGGGACCGAACAGGCACCGTATGTTCAGGCAATTCGCCAGGATTTGGCGAATTGCCTGCTCTCTGGATAGCCGAATGGCCAGGAAAGGTAACCGAACGCTGATTTTCAGCGTTCGGTTACCTTTCTCAAGCAATTCGAATCTCTTTGGATAACCCTGTATGTGTTTTTAGATGTTCAACAATCCTTTCCTATAACATGGTTTCCATTAATTTCCCCACTACTGACGTAAGACTAACTGGCCTATAGTTCCTCGATTCCTCCCTACTACCCTTCTTGTAAATGGGCACAAAATTTTCTAATTTCCAGTCTTCTGGGATGACCCCCGTTAACAAGGATTGGTTAAATAAATCTGTTAACGGTTTTGCTATTACACCACTGAGCTCTTTTAATAACCTAGGGTGGATCCCATCAGGCCCCATTGACTTATTTGTCTTTACTTTAGACAGCTGCTGTAGAACCTCCTCCTCTGTAAACTCATATGTAAATGTCTCTTTAGTGTTTCCTCCTAACTGAGGTCCCTTTCCTTCCTTTTCTTCTGCAAAGACTGAACAAAAATATTCATTGAGGCAGTCAGCGAGACTTTTATCCTCTTCTACATACCTTCTTCCTTTGTTTTTAATCTAACTAATCCTTGTTTTACATTTCTTTTCTCGCTTATGTATCTAAAAAATGTTTTGTCCCCCTTTTTACTGACTGAGCTATTTTCTCTTCTGCGTGTGCTTTGGAAGCTCTTATAAATTGCTTTGCCTCTTTCTGCCTAATCTTATAGGTTTGCCTATTTTCTTCACTCTGAGTTTTTTTATAATTATTGAATGCTATCTTTTTGTTCTTCACTATTTTGGCCACTTCTGTAGAGTACCACAGTGGTTTCTTCCTTTTTTTGTTTTTGCTAACAAGCCGAATGCAATTGCCTGTGGCCTTCAATAATGCCTCCTTTAAATAATCCCATTTCTCCTGGACTCCCTTTAAACTCCTCCAGTCTGATAATGACTCATTCACACAAAATCTCATTTTAGAAAAATCTGTTTTTTTAAAGTCTAAAACTTTTGTTTTTGTGTGGTGCGGCTCCATCCCTGTTCTTATATTAAACCACACTGACTGGTGATCACTAGATCCCAAATTTTCACCTACAACAACGTCTGATACCAAACCCCTCCTAGTTTAAATATTCCTTTGTGAAACCTTTGAACTTCTTAATGAGAACATATGTTCCCCTATGAGTAAGATGCAAACCATCTTTTTTATACAGTTCCTTTCTGCTCCAATTAGAGCTATCATGGGACACAAAGCCAAATCCTTGCTCCCGACACCATTCCCAAAGCCACAAATTAAATCCCCTAGTGCGCATCTGCCTATCCTGAATATTATGCACAGGCAGAACTTCAGAGAATGACACAGTGGACGCAATCTGCTGTATTTCACCTCCAAGAACACAAAAATCTTCCTTAATCTCAGAAACCTCATTGCTAGCCAAGTCATTTGTCCCTAGATGGACTAGAACGTCCACTTCCCTTTCCTGCTTTGCTTGTTTGACAATATTGAGAATACGTCTCCTGTCTCTACGAGCAGTAGCCCTAGGAAGACATCTCACCAAACCACTACTCTCCAGCTCAACACCTCTTATGATAGAATCACTCAGCAACAATTGCCTTCTATCAAGTCCCACCTTTTCCCTTTTGTCCTTGGTTGCAGTCTTGCATACCTTAGGCATAGGGGATGGTTTTTCCTCAACTTTGGTGTCTGAACCTACTTCCGTCTTACCACTACACTCTGAAAGTGCCTCAAAAGAATTAAGAAGAGCCACAGACTGTGAGACATGCCTTCTATCCACAAGTCTAAGTCTACCAGATCCTACAGTAGTCCATCTGCCGCTCCTAGGAGGCCTCTGTGGCAGTGGCTTTGTAACAGTCATAGCCTGAGTTTGTTTAACAGATAATTTACAAATCTCAGACTTCAAACAGGCAATTTCCTGCTGCAATAAAGAGAACTGCCTACATATCAGGCACACTCCAAACCTCCAAAAATTGTATCTAAAAACAAATGCATGACAGCTATTACACTGGACCAAGCCTGCCATTATAAAATGAAAGAATGGATTTAAAACAAGCAAATCTTACCTTTTTGTAGGTTTTCTACCTCCTGTCTAACCTCAGACTACCTCCAGAGTATTTCCAGAATATCTCTAAGAGCCTCACTTGGAAGGATTGCACTTAGAAGGCTTCAAAAGCTCTATTAGACAAGCTAATATCCCCAATCTTTATATATATTCACCTAAGATCACCTCCCCCAGCAAGACATGGACAAGCTTAACCTCTTAGCAAATAGCACCCAATTGATCATCAACTTTGTGCTAATCAGTAAAAAAATTTAGTCACCAGGCTAACCTAATTTACTCACCAGACCTAACTTAAAACCTTAAGATGAATAGAAAAGTTCTGTTTGAAACAAAAATCAAAATCACTCACCAGAATATCTCTAAGTGCCTCACTTGGAAGGATTGCACTTAGAAGGCTTCACAAGCTCTATTAGACAAGCTAACATCCCCAATCTTTATATAGTCACCTAAGAACACCCCCCCCAGCAAGGCGTGGACAAGCAAATATCACAAAATTGATTATCAACTTTGTGCTAATCAGTAAGAAAATTGAGTCACCAGCCTAACCTAATTTACTCACCAGACCTAATTTAAGACCTTAAGATAAATAGAAAAGATCTGTTTGAAACAAAAATCAAAATCACTCACCAGAATATCTCTAAGTGCCTCACTTGGAAGGATTGCACTTAGAAGGCTTCACAAGCTCTATAAACATTGATTTTACGAAGTGCCATCTTAACCGTTTCTTTACACTTGTTACTATACGCAAAGAACAGTCCTGTATATTACATAGTAGGTCTCCTTCTCTCTCAGCTCTCGGTCCTTTTTCTGTTTTTCTCTATCACCACTGTGCCCTTTTTCTGTTTTTCTCTATTGACAGTTTGACACTGTGCCCTTTTTCTGGTTTTCTCTATTGACACTGTGCCCTTTTTCTGGTTTTCTCTATCCCCACTGTGTGCCCTTTTTCTAATTTTCTCTATGAGCTTTATCTTTTCTATTTTTTACTATCAGCTCTCTGCTAATTTAATTTAATCCGTTCTCTGCCCTTTTTTCCACATTTTTGCTTCCCACGACTCCACTCTGCCCACTGTGACAGCTCACTCCCAAACATTCAAAAGGAACCCACCCCACAGCAATTCCCTCAATCCCCAAGGGGTGCACTTTTGCCTGGGACCAGGAACTTGGTAGCTTCTCACTGCTACAGAAATGTCCATAAAAAGTCACAACTGAGCACAAGTCATTCACTCATCCGACCCCGGCATCTTCTGTTTGATGTCACTGCTGCTGGAGAGAATGTGGGGTGGCTGGTGTCTCCACAGTCAATGGTTGGGGATCTGCGCCAACTGCCCAGCACCCAGAGGGCATACACTTGAAATCCATAGTCTTATCTACAATCCCCCAGCAGGAATCCTCCACCATCTGGGGAAGGGGGTCAGCAGCATCCTGTTGCTGGGAGAAGGGGCCATCCTCACCCTCACGCTGGAGCTCCATCTTCCACTGTGGAGTGTGGAGAAGTACCACCTGTACTCTCTTCCTGGGGTACACTCTGCCACTGGGGAGTGCGGCCAACTGCCTCCACTCCCTGAGGCTCGCTCTTTAGCTGGATTAAGAAGGAGATGGCTGCAGGTTTCTTGGACTCCTGTGCGAGCATGTGGTTCTCCTCCTTTCCCCAGAAATCTGGGTCAGCAGTTTGAGCACAGAAATCCGTAACTCTCTGCCCTAATGCCAACTCTTCCGCTGTGATGGCAGAAAGTTCCTCCACCCACAAACTGTCATCCACAACCTCTGGAGCAGCTTCCATCTCCAGCTGGGGACCTGGGCCAGCTGTCACGCATCTTTCCTGTCACGTTTGCGGTGGCGCTTACCCCGGATCAGCGTGGTTTGAATCCTTATGGACAGATTTCTCTGATACTTGACTTGATAGCAGTTACAACTGCCACACCTAGCACTCCCAGCCAGGGAGGTGATGTATAACACTAGATACCACTCAGCAGCAAGTGATTTTGAGACCAAGTGTCTGCTGAGTGAAGGAAAGTTAACTATACACAGGTAGAGATAGTTGTGATGAAACCGTCACTTCAAAGTTTATTTACATTTATTTTCTTTACAGTTTATTGTCTCTGTATATAGTGTAGAGTGTTGTGTGATGTGCTGTGCTGTGTCAAAGTGTGTATCTGTATGTTACACTTATAAGTTGTTATATTTTGCACTCGCAAAACAGTAGAAGACCATACTCAAGAGCTTGCACTCTAACCTCTTGTCTGCTTACACCCCCCCTCTCTGCATATTGGAGACTCCTTGGTTTCCCTTTAGTCCTAGCACTGTTTAGATAAGACACATGTGTAAACACTCCATTGTGTTGAATGTCTTTCTATTGTTCTCTGACTGGGGACTCTTGATATTATCTGTAAGGGGTTGGTTGAGTCTCAACTGTGTTTTACCTTTGTGTGTCTAAAGTGAAAATAAAGCATTCTCCATTTGGATTTTGAATGAGAAACATCTTCATAGTATTTGTCGTTTACTGTGTGTGGAAATATCTCCTGTGTTTCAGCAGAAAGGGGTACGCCTGGGATACCAGGATCCATAACACTGGTTGGCAGCAGGTGGGATTGCCCTTTCCAGCTGGAGTGAGCTGATGGACACCTGAAATTCTGAATGGAGAGCATTTACCTGCACCTGAAACGGAGAACGCTTAAAAAATAGGCAGAGGTTTGAGGACTGACAAGCAGCAAATCCAAAAGCCATGGAGGACAACCGTGCCAGGTCAGTCTTGCCCCAAGACTCTGTAGAGACAGAGTTTCAAAAAGAAATGAGGATGAGGTTGGCATTGGTCGGTCCTAACCCCTCTGACAAGGTCATCCTAGCCATCATGAAAGAGGTCGACGCTTTTCTAAAAAAAGGGCAGAGACCGCTGGGCAGAGATGCGACCATCCGAGGGAGCTGTGCGGGATAAGAAAAAGCTTGGCACTCAGGATTTGGAGTGTAACGAGGACATGTTTTTGCTCTGGATTGAGCCAGAGGATATTTGCAACCAGGAGGATTGCCTGGTGACGGTGAGAAAGGGTGAAAGCCTCACTGGCGAGTTACTAGGAGGCTGGGCAGCTGGCCCTGATAGCACACTGTGTGCTCCAAGCCAAGGATGGCTGAGGGAGCTGGAAGGCCTAAAGTTGATTGGGCCAGCAATGGACTTTAAAGGTTTGCAGACTGCAGCCCAGCAACAAGTCTCTGAGATACCTGGAGGAAGCCTCCCCACACCAGCCAGCAGGAAGAGGAAGAAAAAGAGGGGCAGCCGAGTTAATGCAGAGCAGAGGGAAACGCCGTCACTACCCACAGATTACAGCACTAAGCCTTCTCCCTGCGTGCAGTATCGGGGCACTGGAGAGACTGGCTCCCAGGCTGAGTTGGTTGCTGCTCGGGCACAGATAATGGCTCTGACAGAGACATTGCAAGAGCATCAGACCAAACTGCGAGTGGTCACGGAGGAGAGAGATTGTCGCTGCATGGAAGTGCAAGAGCAGGAGGCCACAATACAAAAATTGTCGGCCCAGCTTCAGGCCTGCGAGGACTCTAACCACACCCTATGCACGGAGCTCAGTGAAGCTCAGGTGCAGATAGAGAAGCTGGAGCACAGATTACTTTTAACGATTGAGCAGCTAGAGGCTGAACGGCGAACCAGAGCTACTCTACAGACAAAAATGACCGCTTTTAAAACTCGTCTGGAGCTCTGTGAGCAGGAGCTGGAGCAGACATGGCTCTCGCGGGATAATATGCAGGCACGGGCCTGTGAGCAGGACGAGGAAATACATCTGCTCCAAAACCAAAGCCAGCTGTGCAAACACCACCTGCAAGAAACTGACGCAGCTCTGAAAGAGAGCCTCAACCAAGGCAAGAGAGGAGGTGAGCTGTCTGGTGTTGGTGCAGGAGCAACAGGGCACTACCAGCCACTTGAAGGCTGAGCTTGATGGGACACGAGCACAGTGCCGACAGCTTCAAGATGAGCTGTCCCTACTGCGAGCGACCAGCAACCACTTGCCCACCATGGAGGAGAGCAGCACAATAGAGGGTTGAGTCATTGCCCCTGTTATAATTTGCACAGAAGAGCGATTCTACCCAATGTTGCTGGAGGCTGTCCTGGTATCCACGTGTGACTGGTCCCTGAGGAAAATGGGGACTCCCCAGTACGCCACCCTGCCCAGAAGACCAGTGAGTGACCATCTTGGGAGGCTGCTAGGTTCTTGGTCCCAGGAAGAGTTGCACCCATTTGGGATTGTGGGGTGGGCCCCTTTTGAATGTCTGGGAGGGGGCATCAGCAGGAGAGACTGGGGACTGGGACTGCTGACTGTATTCGGGTCCTGGGTCCGCAGAGGTGCCCTGGAGAAAGATATAGGGGGGAATTTCAATGTGCCCACTAACAAACATTTTATGCCTGTGGACTGTGGTAGCCTGTTGCCTGGCGCACTGGACAAGAGGGGTGTCTTGCCTCTTACCCCGGGACTATGGACCCACAACTCTGCAGCGACCATCAGACCCCACTGATGGTGCTTGTGCACCAGCACCCTGGATCTTTACAGTTGGTGCAACAATGGACCGAGTGAAAAGGTCTTGTCAGTGGCAAGCGATCCGTTGGGATCAAAGCTCGCACTGACGATCTGGAAAGGGGGACATATGTGACGAAACCGTCAATTCAAAGTTAATTTACATTTATTTTCTTTTTACAGTTTATTGTCTCCTTATATAGTGTAGAGTGTTGTGTGATGTGCTGTGCTGTGTCAAAGTGTGTATCTGTATGTTACACTTATAAGTTGTTATATTTTGCACTCACAAAACAGTAGAAGACCATGCTCAAGAGCTTGCACTCTAACCTCTTGTCGCTTCCACCCCCCCTCTCTGCATATTGTAGACTCCTTGGTTTCACTTTAGTCCTAGTACTGTTTAGGTAAGACGCATGTGTAAACACTCCATTGTGTTGAATGTCTTTCTATTGTTCTCTGACTGGAGACTCTTGATATTATCTGGAAGGAGTGGGTTGAGTCTCAACTGTGTTTTACCTTTGTGTGTCTAAAGTGAAAATAAAGCATTCTCCATCTGGATTTCGAATGAGAAACATCTACAAAGTACGTGTCGTCTACTGTGTGTGGAAATATCTACTGTGTTTCAGCAGAAAGGGGCGCCTGAGATACCAGGATCCGTAACAATAGTATAGTAAGAAATAATCATAACTTGGTTTGGAAAAAGTGTGGTCAAAAGTATGTTCTGAGTTGGCACCAGAGAGGGTAGTCGTACAAGCAGGATTGGCAACAGAGAGGACTCCCATAAACTTGTTCTCAGCATCATATAATGTATGTACAATGAATTCAGCAACCTGTAGGGCAGACCTGTAATGCGTGACAACACCGAATGATGTGTACATATGCTTAGTAACAGACAACTGACATGAGAGGCTGATAGATCCAGCAACCTGCAGGGCAGACCCACAATCAGAGACCATGCGGTATGATTTGTACATAGGCTTAGTACCAGACAGTTGACATGAGGGGTTGATAGATTCAGCAAGCTGCAGGGCAGACCCACAAACGGAGACCAGGCGGTATGATCTGTACATACACTCTGTATATACAGAGTCCAACATACAAACAGATATGGGCAAGAGCGTAAGAATAGTCAACAGGCAGTCCGGGTCAAAACACAAGCAGGGTCCTCGTATGAGCAGAATTGGCAACTTAGCAGAATACACTGAGACAGTAACGAGATCAGCCGGCGATGTGGGAATGACTCCATGTCAGGGCGATGAGCTGAATCTCGCGCCCTGCATTTAAGGCAGGCGGCTCCGTGTCACCACGCCAAGCCCCACCCCCTGAGACGTCAATCTGCCAGCTCGAGCTCCTGGCAGCCGGCCAGCCAGCGATACCACCGGGCACCCAGGTGCTGCTGGGGCCGAAGTTGTGACAGATGCATGAGGGCTGTGGGCAAGATGGAGCAAGAAATATAGATCATGTGAAGCTTTTGATGGGTGGAGAAGATGGCAGGGAGGAGGCGGGGAATATTCAGGAAGTGGGAGCTGAAGAAACACCCCTAGCTGAGGGGCGTCACCGGAGAAGATGAAATGACAGAGTTTAAAGCAAGAAAATTAACATTTTTTACACATTTTTAAAACTTTTATTGATTTATTCTAGTTTGTCTATAGGTCTAAAAGTGTTTAAATGTCAATAAAAAAAGTTTTTCTAGACATTCATATTCCTTTAAGTTAACTCAATATCGGGCACCTTAAGACACAAGTTATTTCAATCTCGGATGTGAAGGGGTTAAGAATGAAACTGAGAAAAACACTTTAGGGGTTATTCAGAGAGTCGATCTGGCCCCGAAAATGTCACCGAACAGGGAATTTCCTCGTACGGTGGCAATTCGTGGCCATTCGGCTATTCAGAGAGCTCCCAGTTTGCCAAATCTTGGCAAACTGCCAGCAAGTACGGTGCTTGTTCAACGGCAGTGAAATCCCCCATAGAGAAGCAATGGTTAATCTATTCAGAGACACCGAACAGCAGTGAAAAGTTGCCGAAGTGCCCTTTTGTTCGGTGGTTTCATTCAGCAGGTTTATTCAGGTGAATCCCATAGGCTTCAATGTTAATAATATTCCTGTTTTAATCCAATATCTAATAAACTGTTTATTCTTTAAATCTGCAGTAAAAAGTCTATTTATAGATTTTTTTTATGATCTTTTAGGCTAGGGTCAGATGAGGGCATTTTGTACGCACTGTGCGTCCGTGCAGTACGGACGTACTTTCTGACTGACGACAAGGTAGTGGCCACACAGTCCGTTTTTTTCACTGACGGATTTTTTGACTGATGTAGCAGGGAAAATAAATTACAATGAAAAAACATTCTGTCCGTCAAAAATGCTGGACGTATAAATGCAGTCCATCTGACCACGCTCCATCACTCACACACAAAGCTATGCGGACGTTGTGGATGTGGCGCACTCTGCACGTCTGTTCTAGCAGTATTACGTTCTTGCCTAACCTGCGTCCGTTTGCAGCGTCCGTCATGCCTCCGCACTTCTGTGCGGACGTACTTTGTGTGTGGGGCTCCATTTACCACAATTGTATGCTATCACGGATGTACTTATGTGCGGGAACACGGACGTTAACACTGCGCTCGTCTGACCCTAGCCTTAGGGATTCACGAGATTTTTTTGGCAAATTTTTTTACCGTTTTTTTTTTTAAAGCGTTTTTTTCATTTCTGTAACAGACCTTTTTATTATCATTCATAGGACCTTATATATAAATTCCAGACATTTTTGTTCAGTATTTTTTTTTTTGCAAACAGCGTTTCAAATTTGACACTTTCAATCATATTGTTTTGTGTTTTTTTTTTACCCCGTTGGTCAGCTTGTCGGCTTTTTCCGGCAGCTGGTCTGCACTGTGTTCAGCAGCTTGGCGGCTTTTTCCAATGTGTTCAATGTGCTTTTTATGCAGCGGCTCCGGTGGGTTTTCCCCGCACTCTAGGGACTCTGCGGTGAATGCTGAATTTACCGCAGAGTGGGGAACTTTGATTCCCCGAAGTGCGGGGAACGAGAGAGCACCGCAATGATGGCGACATTTCAGTGCTCTCTGAATGTTATGTTAACTGTTTAGCATCATCTGTCACATACAAAACTTACAATTGAAAAAAAAAAAGGGTTTTCATTTTTCTATGGTTAACTAATTATAAAGAACACATTTAAAAAGGTTTGTCATGTTTGATTTATTCCAGGAGCTCTATATACTGTTACAGTTCAGATAGAAATCATGGAACCACTTAGCACAATCTGACAGCCGAAGCATTAATGTTTTGCAGTAAAAGTACCAAAAGTTGCTTATGCTAAGAAAAAAACATTCATCTGGAAGGTAATCCCGTGTCAGACAGGTGAAAAATCCCCCTCTCTGAAAAAAAGGTCTCATCGTGTATTAAATAATTCTCCGACACACAAACACATGAAACAAAGCAATTACTGTACAGTACAAAATCCATTTATTAAGTGGTGGCTTTGGCCCCTTTTGCAATATGGAATTCTCAGGGCGGACGTCGGGCATTAATTCCAAGGATTTGGCAACGTTCCTCTTGTGTAAACCAGTAAGAGCCTTGCAGAAGCAAAATACTCAGATAAAAGCAAAGAAGAATTAATATATATATTTTATTTTTACAGAATTAGAGGCGATTGTTGTAAGTCGGTGAGCAGCTGAGCATTCCCGACTGTCACTTTCTATGGCTGACATATAAACCAAATACAATATGGCTAACACAAAGAGATACTTTGTTTCCAGGACTGACGGTAATCACGGGAGGTGAGCAAAGCAAAATCTGCAGAAATGACTGAATAAAATGTAACAAGTGAGCAATAAGTAATTTATCCTTGTTCGCAGAGGGCAGACGGGGTGCAGGGGGTCAACCCTTGCGATCACCCACTTGTGACATCAGTTTTGTGGCTACAATGCAGTAGCAATCTTACAGCTATAGGGTGTAGAGTCTACATTCTTGATCTAAGTTCTCTCCTGGGTTGATGCGGAATTGCACATATCAGCGAATTACAATTTATAGCTGCACGATGAATCCTTGATTCCGGACGGGAGAGTCTTTAAATCATTGCTGCAGTGATTTGGCCCTGCTTTTAACCAGCTATGTTTAACGTTGGCAGAAAAGGAGTTTTTAGGAAGGAGACAACAGCTGTTTTACACTAGACTTCCAGGCCACGAGATCACACTGAGAGTTACTTTGCTCCTCTGCTCTTTAAGCATCGGTACGAGCGCGGAGTGGCTCATTCCCACCGTGGACAGGCCATTTACAGCAACGATCATATCCCCGCACCTAGGAATAAAATTCATAGGACAAAAATGAAGGTTTAGACACAATGAAGAGATATTCGATGCAGGAAATAATTTTTTATTAATATATACCTCAGGTGTGGAGTACAATTGTATTTGTTAGGATGTCTACACTGCGGCGCTAAACCATGGATTGGTTATTGTTAATATTACAAAGAGTTAATCAAAACAATCATGGCTCAGCGCATCAGTACTGTGTGAGAAATGCAAATATATATATATATATTACGGTTAAAGCCCGGAGTGCGGTTAATCCTAGGATTACCCGGGAAAACCTGACATTACCCAGGCATCATTGGCAAAAGTCTGAAGTGAAATTAAATTTCGGACTTTACCCGGGTAATCTGCAAAGTATCCAGAGGCCTCTGGGTACTCCGGTTTTCTGCTCTGTTTTAACCGGGTAATTCGCACATTACCCTAGTGTTGCTGGATAAAGTGTGATGTGCAACGAAACATCAGACTTTATCCAGGTAATCTGCAAAGTATCCAAACGCCTCTAGGTACTCCGCTTTTCTTGGGTTTTCAGCAGGTTACAGATGACTGAATTCCGAGGATTACCCGGGTAAAGCTGCAAACTGTTATCTGACTGATAACAAAATTGTGTTTTTTGGTTATTTTTAATGAAATTGTATCCACAGTCACAAACCACACTAAATCACTGTCATGTAACTCTGTGCGTTAATTGTCTGAAAATTAATTTATGAAGATAAAGATATTACATAAAGAGTAACCTAATGGTTATTATGTTTTATAAGACCATATGACACATAGTAAAGATCATGTAACTCTTTAACATTCATATAAGAAACATATCCTGTCACTCTGTATATTCATTATATCTGCAATACATTTTAATGTTTGTCTTTTGCCATTTTCATTGATAATATCCATAGATATTGGCAAAATTCACTGTTACCCAAGTGGGGTTGGATGCTCTGCAGATTACCCAGGTGAAGCTGTGGATAGTCCTCAGATTACCCAGGTGAAGCTGTGGATAGTCCTCAGATTACCCGGGTGAAGCTTCAGACTTGCACATTATTCGGGTAAAGTGTGAATTTTTCAGCTCTTCCAGACTGTTACCCAAGGGTAGTTGGCCAGTCCTTAGATTACCCGGGTAAAGTCCGAAATTTTCATTATTTTCCATTAATAAATTTGAATCAATAATAGCAACGTTTCGACACAGCATCGGGTCTTTATCATGGTAGCCCACTCAAGGTAGTTAGTGCGGAATCTGTTGGCAACATTTTAAATTGATCTATTTGGATAAACTTTGCAATTTCCTTACAATTCTCCACCAATTCACTGCATACTGAACGGAACATATAAGGGGATATTCACTAAGCACCGAACTTGCCACCAAAGTGCACCAATGAATTTCACCGTACCGTGCAATTTCGGGGCAGTTTGTCTATTCAGAAAGCTGTCAGTTCGCCAAATAATTGCGAATTGAAGGCGAAATATGGTGCAGTTCATTGGCCTTGGGTGGTAGCGAAATTGTCCCATAGAGAAGTAAAGGTTAATCTATCCGGAGAAAGCCGACCTGCACCGACGTGTCAGCGAAATTACCTGATTCTTGGTGGTTCAGTTCGACAGGTTTAAAAAGGAGAATCTCATAGGATTCAATGTAAAATCGCAATATCATTTTTATTTTATTTCTTTAAAAAGAGTTCATTCTTTTCATTTTCAGCAAACAAACTGTTTTTTTATTTTTTAGAACACCTTTTTGTGTTGGTTTTTTTTAGAATAAATTTTGATTACCAATTTTTTTTAAAGGCATGTTTTTTATTCTGTAACAGGCTTTTTATTATTTTTTTAAGGAGCTATTTTTTGAGAAAGTATTTTACCAGGAAGGATACATTAAGATTTCTCTTGTTGCAAGTATGTCCTGGGTGGTGAGTATGTACCGTTAGGTGTCTTGCCCAAGGACACTTGCTGGGAGGTGCTCTTGCTGGGATTGAACCTGCTGTGTCTCCACGGTTATAGAGAAATTATGTTACCTCTACTACACCCAGCCTAGACACATTTTAATACATTTTTATTGGTTTAAACATCTATTAGGAGAGTAGGAGAGACACGTTTTTTCTTTTTTTGCAGTTCGGTGGATTTCGCCATGGCCACACTTAAATAGTGGTTTAGGAAATACACCTCCTCTTATATTGAGCACATCCCATCACAGAAAGTGCTGGAAGTGGCTGGTGGTTTTTTTAGGCACATGTCATGTGACAGTGCATGTTGTTGCTACCGCCTCTCAATATATCATCAACGTTTTTGGATCTCATTGCTAATGTTATCCGTTAAGGCATCAAGCATGTGGGACTTATTACGGAGCACTCGTTCATTCAGATAGACCCACAAGAAGAAGTCTGGGCTGGTAAGACTGGGAGACCAGGGTGGCCACAGATTCTTGGAAATGACACAGTCCACATAAACAATCTGGAATGTCGCCACTGATTCGCGTGATTTGTGGCATGTCGCCCAATCTTGCTAGAAGAAACTCTGTCAGTTCCAAAAAGGAAGCTGTTTTGTTCCATGGAAGTGGTATTCTGTTGTTGTGGCTGCGCTGCCACCAAGTGGCTGCTTCCAGCATGTGTTGTGATGGAATGTGCTCAACATAAGAGGAGATACATTTCCTGAAACTCTCATTAATTTCCTTTCATTAGTTGGCAATCTATAGCGGAAACATTGGTGACATGTCTATATGAATCACCCTGTAGGATGTCTTCTTTGAAGAATAACTTACTTCAGTCGACCATCATAATATGCAGGAGTCCCAAGCACTATTGTCTTAATGAAGAACGGTTGGTTTGTGTGATTTTCCTCGTAACCGCCCACAATACTGAATCCCCAGCTCCCCAAACTGCTCCTCCGGAGGATAACATCATGGCAACTGTGCAGGCAGCTATAAGAATAAATTAAAAGAAAATAATAATAATAATCACTAATAACTTTCTTGGCTTTAACAGGCAGGCTTCCGTTTGCTTCTCCCAGAAACTGATAACCTTGTAACCCTTTCACTACCGAGCACTTTTTGTTGAAAAAAAAAATATATCATAACATTTCATTGAAGCATGAAGCACACCGGTAACACTTAAATGTACAACAAAATAGTAATCCTGCATATAGATTGTTATACTGGGACAGGTAACTGTTATACCTGGATGAGTAACTTTTCTCTATTTAAATTTTTCATTTATTCATTTACACTATATAGAAATGTTGCTGGATTGAAAAATTCTAAAGTCTAGATCATGGCTGTCAAAATCACAGTCCCTTAGATGTTGATGCCTACAATTCCCAGAATTCTTTCAATGCAATAGCTGTCCAGGGGATCATGGTAGTTGTAGTTCACAAACATCTGTGGGGTTTGACAGCCCTGGTCTAGATGGTGCCCTTTAACTTGAAAAATTTCAAACCAAATCTGTATTATCAGCATACATGCATAAATTGCATTTGAGTCAAATATAGTAATTTGACATAAAAGATAGATAATTAAAATGGACAGATATTGGCAACGAAGCTTCCATAGAATACATGTGGAAATTACAGTAACAGCTTGTATCTCTACTGTACAGGGATTTTCAGTCATTATAACCCTCTGAATCTTATCCCTGTACAGCATTGAGTGACCCCAGAGCTCTCCCTGTATTGTAACCTCTTTCTGGCAAAGGTAAAGCAACAATAAAGACTGTAGATTTTGTATTTTACAATTAGGATGGACAGCTTTGCAGTCATACAGAATTTCTGCAGAGGGAAAACCTCAATTATGCTTTAACCCCTTCATTACGGAGATTGAGATATCTCGGGCTTCAAAGGCAGCATCCGGTGGCCGATATCGAAATATCTCGTTCTGCAGCTCTCCAGCCCAAAAGCCAATGGGCTACATTACACTCTTCGTGCTAACATTAACGCTCATCTGAGTGAGTGTTAACGTTAGCCCAGGTAGACACCGCAAATTACAATCCAAACGCTAACGGGTTAAGAAACTCGTTACCGTTTGGAATTTTGTGCTTTTCAGTGCGAGGTTACTGTACTTGGCACTCCCTATACTTAACATGGTGAGCGCAAAGTGTTAATCAGCGTTAGTCCTAACGCTGATTAACGTCCGGCTGCGGTTAACAAAATGTTAACCACAGCCTGGACTTGCTGCTAACAGATTCCGCTGGTGCAGAATCCGCGAGTACCTGCCAAAACCCCCCCCAAAAATCCAGATACTCACCTACTATCCTGCGGCGAGGACCGCAGCTCTGTCCGCCTCCTCCGTCCGGCGGGAGCAGGTAGAGACTGGGGGGAAAAGTCCCCCTGTCTTACCCTGCAGATCACTACGCCGACCTGCCGGATCTCGCCTCAGGTCATGTGACCACCGCAGTCTGTTTCAATGGAGTCCTATAGACTCCATTGAGAGGATGCGCGCAGTGGCACTTAGGCTGGCGGCACACGAGCGTTAACAGAGAGAGGAAGGAACGTCCGTGAAAGTGGGTGCCCCCAAAGTTTTAGTCCTGTGGGCATAATGCCCAAAGAGCTAAAACAGTATGAAATCAGCTGAAGAATGGCCTTGATATCGGGCATTCAGCAGCCGATGCAGGGAGCACAAGCTGCAACTGTAACATCTGTACCTCAGTTTGGCAGTAGATGGTGCTATCTACTAGCCAAATATGTTATTACAGTAAGAAATATACCGGGAATATGCCCAAATATTTCTTACTTTTTCAAAAGATCATTGATTCCTGACAATGTTTTTTGGAAAGCCACTTGGTAGTGAAGGGGTTAAAAAAGGAATTAAATTGGGATTTCTTGGAGAAAAATTCATTTTTGAATGTTTGTCAGTGCAAAAACCTGTATACAAGCTTTTGGTAGTGAAGGGGTTACAAGCATTTACTTTTGGAACAGAGACAATACAGAGAAAGAAAAAAGAAAAAAACTGCAATCTGTTACAATTTGTAAGATATATTCCATGAGCAATTCATACCTGGGTAGTCCCAACCACATGACCCATGAGGGGGACCAACTGGCATCATACTCGTTTTCGCTGATTGTGCTCATTTCCTCATTGGCTTGTGATTGCTCTTCAGCTACTTCCACCTCTAGGGCTTTCAGGATGATCACCGAGGACGTAGCACTCGATTTAAGCATGGTCACTGCCTCGCTGTGGCTGAGATTGGTCAGATCTATTCCATTGATACTCAGAAGAACATCCCCTAACAAAAATAAAGAGTCTCCCATTAAAGCTGGTTATATTAAAAATAAAAAGAAACTACAACATATTATTAAAAATGAATAAAATAAAAGATATTGACTAAAATCAATATTATACACAGCAGTGTAACACCTTTATCATTAAAGGGACAGCTTAAGACAGAGCTGTCAAACTCCCCCCCCCCCCGTAGAGATGTGCATTAGTTTTGGAAAAATTCGGAATTTGGAACGAAATTCGATAATTCGTATTTCGGAAGTGATAACGAATCGATACAATCTGAATTCGAAATGAAATGGTATATAATGAATTTATTTCGGTTTACACTGTGTCATCATAATCATAAAAGAAAAATTTGAATAATTGATATCACCTATCGAATACTTAAAATACAAGTAATAGTCAGCAAAGGACTTTATGAAACAAATTAATTTTATTTCACCGTTTAATTTGACTCAAATACTAAATCTGTGACACAGCTTAAAATTTAACTAGGGATGCACCGATACCACTTTTTTAAGACCGAGTACGAGTACCGATACTTTTGTTCAAGTACTCACCGATACCGAGTACCGATACTTTTATTTTATGTCATGTGACGCTTTCCAATAAGAACAGACCTCATAGATATGCCCCCCCCAGCTCATGGATTTGCCACCCAGCTCATGGATATTTGCCCCCCAGCTCATGGATACTGCCCCAGCTCATGGATATACTGCCCCAGCTCATGGATATTGCCCCCAGCTCATGGATTTGCCCCCCAGCTCATGGATATTGCCCCCAAGCTCATGGATTTGCCCCCCAGCTCATGGATACTGCCCTCCAGCTCATGGATAATGCCCTAGCTAATGGATTTGCCCCCCAGCTCATGGATATTGCCCCCAGCTCATGGATAATGCCCTAGCTAATGGATTTGCCCCACAGCTCATGGATATTGCCCCCAGCTCATGGATAATGCCCTAGCTAATGGATTTGCCCCCCAGCTCATGGATTTGCCCCCCAACTCATGGATATTGCCCCCCAGCTCATGGATTTGCCCCCCAGCTCATGGATACTGCCCCCCAGCTCATGGATACTGCCCCCCAGCTCATGGATACTGCCCCCCAGCTCATGATAATGCCCTAGCTAATGGATTTGCCCCCCAGCTCATGGATATTGCCCCCCAGCTCATGGATAATGCCCTAGCGAATGGATTTGCCCCCAGCTCATGGATTTGCCCCTCAGCTCATGGATATTGCCCTAGCTAATGGATTTGCCCCCCAGCTCATGGATATGCCCCCAGCTCATGGATACTGCCCCCCAGCTCATGGATACTGCCCCCGCTCAGGATATTGCCCCCCAGCTCATGGATAATGCCCTAGCTAATGGATGCCCCCCAGCTCATGGATTACTGCCCCCAGCTCATGGTACTGCCCCCCAGCTCATGGATATTGCCCCCCAGCTCATGGATACTGCCCCCCAGCTCATGGATTTGCCCCCCAGCTCAAGGATATTGCCCCTCAGCTCATGGATAATGCCCCAGCTCATGGATATTGCCCCAGCTAAAGGATTTTCCCCCCAGCTCAAGATATATTGCCCCTCCGCTCATGGATAATGCCCCCAGCTCATGGATAATGCCCCAGCTAATGGATTTGCCCCCAGCTCATGGATACTGCCCCCCAGCTCATGGATATTGCCCCCCAGCTCATGGATAATGCCCCAGCTAATGGATTTGCCCCCCAGCTCATGGATATTGCCCCCAGCTCATGGATATTGCCCCAGCTCATGGATACTGCCCCCCAGCTCATGGATTTGCCCCCAGCTCATGGATAATGCCCCAGCTCATGGATATGCCCCCAGCTCATGGATAATGCCTCCAGCTCATGGATACTGCCCCCCAGCTCATGGATTTGCCCCCCAGCTCATGGATACTGCCCCCAGCTTATGGATATTGCCCCCAAGCTCATGGATAATGCCCCAGCTAATGATTTGCCCCTCAGCTCATGGATACTGCCCCCCAGCTCATGGATATTGACCCCCCAGCTCAATGGATACTGCCCCCCAGCTCATGGATATTGCCCCCAGCTCAAGGATATTGCCCCTCAGCTCATGGATAATGCCCCCCAGCTCATGGATAATGCCCCAGCTCATGGATATTGCCCCCCCAGCTCAAGGATATTGCCCCTCAGCTCATGGATAATGCCCCCAGCTCATGGATAATGCCCCGCTAATGGATTTGCCCCCAGCTCATGGATACTGCCCCCCAGCTCATGGATATTGCCCCCCAGCTCATGGATAATGCCCCAGCTAATGGATTTGCCCCCCAGCTCAAGGATATTGCCCCTCAGCTCATGGATAATGCCCCCAGCTCATGGATAATGCCCCAGCTAAAGGATTTTCCCCCCAGCTCAAGGATATTGCCCCTCCGCTCATGGATAATGCCCCCCAGCTCATGGATAATGCCCCAGCTAATGGATTTGCCCCCCAGCTCATGGATACTGCCCCCCAGCTCATGGATATTGCCCCCCAGCTCATGGATAATGCCCCAGCTAATGGATTTGCCCCCCAGCTCATGGATATTGCCCCCCAGCTCATGGATATTGCCCCAGCTCATGGATACTGCCCCCAGCTCATGGATTTGCCCCCCAGCTCATGGATAATGCCCCAGCTCATGGATATGCCCCCCAGCTCATGGATAATGCCTCCCAGCTCATGGATACTGCCCCCCAGCTCATGGATTTGCCCCCAGCTCATGGATACTGCCCCCAGCTTATGGATATTGCCCCCAAGCTCATGGATAATGCCCCAGCTAATGGATTTGCCCCTCAGCTCATGGATACTGCCCCCCAGCTCATGGATATTGCCCCCCCAGCTCATGGATACTGCCCCCCCAGCTCATGGATATTGCCCCCCAGCTCAAGGATATTGCCCCTCAGCTCATGGATAATGCCCCCCAGCTCATGGATAATGCCCCAGCTCATGGATATTGCCCCCCCAGCTCAAGGATATTGCCCCTCAGCTCATGGATAATGCCCCCCAGCTCATGGATAATGCCCCAGCTAATGGATTTGCCCCCAGCTCATGGATACTGCCCCCAGCTCATGGATATTGCCCCCAGCTCATGGATAATGCCCCAGCTAATGGATTTGCCCCCCAGCTCAAGGATATTGCCCCAGCTCATGGATAATGCCCCCAGCTCATGGATAATGCCCCAGCTAAAGGATTTTCCCCCCAGCTCAAGGATATTGCCCCTCCGCTCATGGATAATGCCCCCCAGCTCATGGATAATGCCCCAGCTAATGGATTTGCCCCCCAGCTCATGGATACTGCCCCCCAGCTCATGGATATTGCCCCAGCTCATGGATAATGCCCCAGCTAATGGATTTGCCCCCAGCTCATGGATATTGCCCCCCGCTCATGGATATTGCCCCAGCTCATGGATACTGCCCCCCAGCTCATGGATTTGCCCCCCAGCTCATGGATAATGCCCCAGCTCATGGATATGCCCCCCAGCTCATGGATAATGCCTCCCAGCTCATGGATACTGCCCCCCAGCTCATGGATTTGCCCCCAGCTCATGGATACTGCCCCCAGCTTATGGATATTGCCCCCAAGCTCATGGATAATGCCCCAGCTAATGGATTTGCCCCTCAGCTCATGGATACTGCCCCCAGCTCATGGATATTGCCCCCCCAGCTCATGGATACTGCCCCCCAGCTCATGGATATTGCCCCCCAGCTCAAGGATATTGCCCCTCAGCTCATGGATAATGCCCCCCAGCTCATGGATAATGCCCCAGCTCATGGATATTGCCCCCCCAGCTCAAGGATATTGCCCCTCAGCTCATGGATAATGCCCCAGCTCATGGATAATGCCCCAGCTAATGGATTTGCCCCCCAGCTCATGGATACTGCCCCCCAGCTCATGGATATTGCCCCCCAGCTCATGGATAATGCCCCAGCTAATGGATTTGCCCCCCAGCTCATGGATATTGCCCCCAGCTCATGGATATTGCCCCAGCTCATGGATACTGCCCCCCAGCTCATGGATTTGCCCCCCAGCTCATGGATAATGCCCCAGCTCATGGATATGCCCCCCATCATGGATAATGCCCCCCAGCTCATGGATATTGCCCCCCAGCTCATGGATATTGCCCCAGCTCATGGATACTGCCCCCCAGCTCATGGATAATGCCCCAGCTCATGGATATGCCCCAGCTCATGGATATGCCCCCCAGCTCATGGATAATGCCCCCCAGCTCATGGATATTGCCCCCCCAGCTCGTGGATATGCCCCCCAGCTCGTGGATATGCCCCCCCCAGCTCGTGGATATGCCCCAGAGCTCGTGGATACTGCCCCAGCTCGTGGATAATGCCCCCCAGCAGTTGGATTTGCCCCCCTCCGCTCATACATACCTTCCTTGCGACGCCGGGAAAGTCTTTGCGCGCGCGCGCTCCTTGGAAGGTCCCCAGCCGCGACCACGTGGGACCATGTGATCGCGGCTGGGGTCCTTCCAACGAGCGCACGCGCGGAAACTTTCCCGGCGTCGCTCAGGAAGGTAAGTATGAACGGAGAGCAGCTGCAGGGCCTGTCCGAATGCTCTATTGGCATTCGGACAGGCCCTGCAGCTGCTCTCCACACTTTGTTTATACTTACTTTCCTTGCGACGCCGGGAAAGTCTCCGCGCGTGCGCTCGTTGGAAGCACCCCAGCCGCGATCACATGGTCCCACGTGGTCGCGGCTGGGGACCTTCCAAGGAGCACGCGGGCGCAAAGACTTTTCCGGCGTCTCTAAAGGAAGGTAAGTATAAACAAAGTGAGGAGAGCAGCTGCAGGGCCTGTCCGAATGCCGATAGAGCATTCGGACAGCCGCCCCAGCCCCTCGGATGACGGCAAGCCGGCTCAATGCCGGCTTCCGGTATCGGAAAAAAATATCGAGGGTACTGCACGAGTACCAAGTACTCTTGCAGTACCCGGTATCGGCACCGATACTAGTATCAGTGCAACCCTAAATTTAACCCTAGCTTTTCTTTTAACAGCAAAATTTGATTAATTGGGGTTTTATTTAGTGATCCAAAATTTGAATTGATATCAACTACCGAAATGATATATGAAATTCTATTCGATTCGAAATTTCAAATAGATACTACATTTCAAATCGATCCAAAAGGAAACACAATACGAAACTAGTTACAAAATTCCGAAAACAAAATTATTTAAAAACATAACGAAACGAAATTAAACAAAACAAATTTTTCAGCCATGCACATCCCTACCCCCTAGATGTTGATGCCTACAATTCCCAGAATTCTTTCAATGCATTAGATGGCCAGGGAATCATGGGAGTTGTAGTTCAGAAACATCTGAGGAGCTAGAGTTTGACTGCTTTGGTCTAGGGAATATATTTTTTCCAAAACATTATTAAAATAATATCATCTGAAGTGAAGACCTGCTTCTATTTATTTAATAGAATCTGGATTTACAAGAAACCTCCGTACCGTAAAAGTAAAACTCTCAAGTCCTTACATTAAAGGGCTGCTACCACCAAAAAGAAATGTTCCTATATTGTGTATTTTATGCTTCTGATATCTGTCATATACAGTACTTTGTTTTTATCTTGTATGTTTAATTAAGAAACTATTATACTCTGTATGTGTGACTAGCTGTATCCATTGTGTTGTAAACTGCCCACAGTATCTTTCTATCACTTGCTCCTCACTGTGCGGCAATGGCCATAGAATGGAGTGAATGGGTCGGTCACCAACTGAAAACATTGTATTTTGTGGATGTTTTCAAAGGACACCACCAGTGGGTAGATTAGAAGTCTTTTAAGCTTCCTGTCTTATCTCATTCAGATGTCCTCTTTTATCTCAGACAGCCTAGACAACACAATAACCCCCTGCAGCCTTATTTAAATATTCACTCCACACCACTGACTTTTAAATACTGTAGAAGCTAAACCCCAGCAGTAAAATAGAATGTTTACAAAGCTTTTGGTAAATGTTGCATCATGGGCAACATCCTCAAAATGGAAGCAGGAGATAAAAAAACACCAACAGGATTATTCAAAGAGAATCGAAAAGTCACCGCACGTTCGATGACTTTTCGTTCTCTTCAATTCGGTGCAATTTGGCGATCCCATTTCGGCGACCCTGCGGTGTATTCAACAAGCACCACAGGGCCACCTTTATTGCAGGGAAAAGTCGCCGCAAACCAGCCGAAAACTCACCTCAAAACGAGGGCGAACGCACACCGAAACCCGCAAAAACATCTGGATTAACACCGCCAAACACACCGGAGAAACCCGAGCAGGAGCCAATCACAGCACAGAGCAGCCGCTGGAAAAACCCGACACCGCAGATGAAGGAGGTGAAGAAAAAAAAAAAAAACCAGTACTCTTGAATGTTTGAAAAGTGAAACGCTGTTTGCAAAGAAACTACTGAGCGAAAATGTCTGGAATTTACATATAAGATCCAATGAATGATAATAAAGAGGTCTGTTACAGAAAAAAAGAAACTAGGATTAAAAAAAAAAAAAAGGGAAAAAGATTGACGAAAAAATCCCGAAAAATGCCTAAAAGATCCTAAAAAAAAATCTATAAATAAAGAGATTTTTTACTGCAGAATAATAAACGGTCGATTAGATATTTAATTAAAACGGGAATATGAAAAAACGGGAAAACGATTTAAAAACAAGAAAGGGAAAAAAAATGTTTGCACAAAAATCCCACAAAATGCCGAAAAGGTCCTAAAAAAAATCTATAAATAAAGAGACTTTTTACTGCAGAATATTATAATGAACGGTTTATTAGATATTGAATTAAAACGGGAATATTTTTAACAATGAAGCCTATGGGATTCGCCTGAATAAACCTGCCGAATTAAACCACCGAATGGCAGGGCAATTCGTCAACTTTTCACTGGTTTTTGTTCTCGGAATAGACGAAGTATTGCTTCTCTATGGGGATTTCACTGCTCTCGAACAGGCACCATATGTGCAGGCAATTCGCCAGGATTTGACAAACTGCCTGCTCTCTGAATAGCCGAATGGCCAGGAAAGGTAACCGTATGCTGAATTTCACTGTTCGGTCACATTTCTCCATCAATTCGTATCTCTTTGAATAACCCTGCTAATTTTATTTTTCCTTTTTACATGCAGTTACTTCAAACATAGGAAAACAAACGGCAGCGTGTGTTTTATATAGTGGTTTTGTTTGGAATGCACAAGTAATCTAGTTACAGCTTATATTAGTGGTAGTGTCCCGTAACATTTACACTCTCATAACGCGCAAGTCCATACATTTATTTTTCACTGTTAGTTATAAAGCGCAAGTCTGTATTTTAACAATTTACAGTTATATTTACACCCGCAAGTACCTACTTTAATATTTTCTCTGTTACAGTAAAAACGTGCATGTCCAGGATTTAGAGTATAACTCACATTTAATGGATTTACAATAAGACTTGTGTTTTCCGAGATTTAAGATTAAAATGCGCAGCGAGCAATCTCTGTATATCGAGAGCCAGGCCCATACACTAAACAGCACTAAAAGCATCTGAGAAGACATTGATTAACACCTTTCAGCATTTGATATTCTTTTGGAAGTCTTCATAGTGATAAACTCATATTGAATCACTAAAGCTGATATTTCCATTGAAAAGAATAGACGCGAGAGCTGATATTTGATCTGAATTAATATCAGAATCAAAATGCCAGCGAGCCGGGATTTAAAATTCCCGAATAAAAAGTGGCCAGAATGCGGGCGAAAAAAGGGCCCAATTTCAGCTATCTGACCAAATTAAATGGAAGCTTAAGGTATCTGGAGTGGAAAGGTAATACTGTCAAGGGAGAGCATTAGTACAGTTGCAAGAAAAAGTATGTGAACCCTTTGGGATTACGTGGAGTTTTGCATGAATTGGTCATAAAATGTGCTCTGATCTTCATCTAAGTCACAACAATTTGAAAAACACAGTCTGCTTAAAATAATACAACACAAACATTATATGTTTTCATGTGTTTATTGAACATAACATGTAAGCATTCACAGTGCAGGGTGGAAAAAGTATGTGAACTCCTAGCCTAATGACTTCTCCAAGAGCTAATTGGAGCCAGGAGTGAGCCAACCTTGAGTCCAATCAGCGTGATATTATTGGATGTGTTGCTGAAAGCTGTCCTGCCCTTTAAAAACACACACCAGTTTTGGGTTTACTGGTTTCAAGAAGCACTGCCTGATGTGAACTATGCCTCGCAGAAAAGAGCTCTCAGAAGACCTATGATCAAGAACTGTTGACTTGCATGAAGCTGGAAAGGGTTACAAAGGTATCTCCAAAAGCCTTGATGTTCATGTGTCCACGGTAAGACAGACTGTCTACAAATGGAGAAAGTTCAGCACTGTTGCTACTCTCCCTAGGCGTGGACGTCCTGTAAAGATGACTGCAAGAGCACAGCGCAGAATGCTTAATGAGGTAAAGAAGAATCCTAGAGTGTCAGCTAAAGACTTACAGAAATCTCTGGCACATGCTAACATTTTTGTTGACACATCTACAAATAGGAAAACATTAAACAAGAATGGAGTACATGGGAGGACACCACGGAGGAAGCCATTGCTGTCCAAAAAGAATATTGCAGCACGTTTGAAGTTTGCAAAAGAGCACCTGGATGTTCCACAGCACTACTGGCAAAATATTCTGTGGACAGATGAAACCAAAATTGAGTTGTTTGGAAAAAACACAAAACACTATGTGTGGAGAAAAAAAGGCACAGCACACCAACATCAAAACCTCATCCCCACTGTAAAACATGGTGAAGGGAGCATCATGGTTTGGGGCTGCTTTGCTACCGCAGGGCCTGGTCGGATTGTTGTCATTGATGGAAAAATGAATTCCAGAGTTTATCAAGACATTTTGCAGGAAAACGTAAGACCATCTGTCCGCCAACTGAAGCTCCGCAGAGGATGGGTGAAGCAACAGGACAATGACCCAAAGCATACAAGTAATTCAACAAAAGAATGGCTTCAACAAAACAAAATACGCCTTCTGGAGTGGCCCAGTCAGAGTCCTGACCTCAACCCGATTGAAATGCTGTGGCATGACCTTAAGAGAGCGATTCACACCAGACATCCCAAGAATATTGCTACACTGAAACAGTTTTGTGAAGAGGAGTGGTCCAAAATTACTCCAGATCGTTGTGCAGGTCTGATCTGCAACTACAGGAAACGTTTGGTTGAGGTTATTGCTGCCAAAGGAGGGTCAACCAGTTATTAAGTCCAAAGGTTCACATACTTTTTCTACCCTGCACTGTGAATGTTTACATGTTCTGTTCAATAAAAACATGAAAATATATAATGTTTGTTTTGTATTATTTTAAGCAGACTGTGTTTTTCAAATTGTTGTGTGATCAGAGCACATTTTATGACCAATTCATGCAAAACTCCACGTAATTCCAAAAGGGTTCACATACTTTGTCTTGCAACTGTAACTATAATCCATATAGAGCTATATTTCAAACAAACAAAAATGAATAAAATCACTGACACACCATAAAAGCATAAAATTAACAGTTTACACTATGCTCAGTCTATGTTATTTTATTCTGGAGCAGTGGGATGACATCCATTCTATACAATATTTATCTTGTGATGTTTAGTATATTTTTAATAGGTCATCCCAAACCTCGTTTTATTCTGCTGTCTCGTGCAAGACATCCATGAGGCTGCACACTGGTCACGAATATTGGCAGCTCCCCACTCTTACTCCCTCTCCCTCCTGCTACAGTCATTCCCAACGACTCCATTGGCGCTTTCTTCACCGTAATATGCTTTTCTTGGCATGTAACACATTGGGATAAATCCTTCAAAAATACATATAGAAACAAAACAAATATAAGACAAATCATACAGATCACCCCTTTTACAATTCCTGTTATGACAATTATATGTTGATGCAGATAATTCTACAATGCATCATAATATTACCTGCTGGGTAACCCAGGTTTACCTATGAGAGTCAATTCATCTTGCCTGCATAATTAAACTTTAATCTATCTATCTATCTATCTATCTATCTATCTATCTATCTATCTATCTATCTATCTATCTATCTATATATCTATCTACCTCTCTACCTCTCTATCTATCTATCTATCTATCTATCTATCTATCTATCTATCTATCTATCTATCTATCTATCTATCTATCTATCTATCTATCTACCTCTCTACCTCTCTACCTCTCTATCTATCTATCTATCTATCTATCTATCTATCTATCTATCTATCTATCTATCTATCTGCCTGCATCTATCTATCCCTAGCTATCTCTCTATTGATATCTGGTGTTTAAGAGCATTTCTGGGAAGCTGCCACCCTACCTGAATAGGCTGCTTCCTCCAGCAGTTCCCTCATCCTATAACCTCCGATCCAGGACCTGCAACTTACTTGCAATACCACAATACAAAAAGAAAGTGGCTCGATCCTCATTTTCCTACAGAGCACCTCAGTTATGGAATAACCTCCCAGATACAATCAAATCTTCCCCCAGTCTAAAGACACTTAAGAGCTCCCTATTAACATACCTCAATACAGAATGCACCTGTAAACATGTAACAAACAGGGTTATTCAAAGAGCTCCGAATTGCTGGCGAAAGGTAACCGAATGCTGAAATTCAGCGTTCGGTTACCTTTCCTGGCCATTCGGCTATTCAGAGAGCAGGCAGTTCGCCAAATGCTGGTGAATTGCCTGAACATACGGTGCCTGTGCGGTGCCTGTTCGAGGGCAGTGAAAACCCCATAGAGAAGCAATGATTCGTCTATTCAGAGAACACACACCAGCAGTGAAAAGTTGCTGAATTGCCCTGCCATTCGGTGGTTTCATTCGACAGGTTTATTCAGACGAATCCCATAGGCTTCAATGTTAAAAATATTCCCGTTTTAACTCAATATCTAATAAACTGTAGATTATAATACTCTGCAGTAAAAAGTTTCTTTATTTTTAGATTTTTTAGGATCTTTTAGGCATTTCTTGGGATTTTTTGCAAACATTTTTTTTCTTTAAATCGTTTTTTCTTTTTTCTGTAACAGCCCTTTTTATTATCATTCATTGGACCTCATATGTAAATTTCAGACATTTTCGTTCTGTAGTTTCTTTGCAAACAGCGTTTCACTTTTCAAACATTCAAGCGTACTGTTTTTTTTCTCACTCCATTCGTCTGCGGTGTCGGGATTTTCCGGCAGCTGCTCTGCAATGTGATAATTTCCTGCTCGGGTTTTTCTGGCGTGTTCGGCGGGGTTAATCCAGATGTTTTTATGGGTTTCTGTGAGCCGTCTCCGGGTTTTGCAGTGAGTTTTTGGCGGGTTTTCCCGACATTACGACAGCCCTGTGGTGCTTGTTGAATACACCACAGGGTCGCCGAAATGGGATCGCCAAATTGTGCCGAATTGAAGAGAACGAAAAGTCACCAAACGTGCGGTGACTTTTCGATTCTCTTTGAATAACCCTGATAGTGACAGACAGGGTTATTCAAAGAGAATCGAAAAGTCACCGCACTTTCGGTGACTTTTTGTTCTCTTCAATTCGGCTTGATTCGGCGATCCCATTTCGGCGACCCTGCAGTGTATTCAACAAGCACCACAGGGCCGTCGTAGTGCAGGGAAAAGCCGCCGAAAACCTGACGACCACTCACCGCTAAACCCAGGCGAATGCACACCGAAACCCGCAAAAACATCTGGATTAACCCCGCCGAAGACGCCGGAAAAATCAGACACAGCAGACCTATGGAGTGAAAAAAAAATACAGTACGCTTGAATGTTTGAAAAGTTAAACTCTGTTTGCAAACAAACTACTGAGCGAAAATCTGAAATTTACATATGAGATCCAATGAATGATAATAAAAAGGGCTGTTACAGAAAAAAGAAAAAACGTTTAAAAAAAAATTATAAATAAAATAGGAAAAATTTTGTTTTGCAAAAAAATCCCGAAAAATGCTTAAAAGATCCTAAAAAATCTATCAATAAAGAGACTTTTTACTGCAGAATATTATAATAAACGGTTTATTAGATATTGAATTAAAACAGGAATATTTTTAACATTGAAGCCTATGGGATTCGCCTGAATAAACCTGTCGAATGAAGCAACCGAATGGCAGGGCATTTCGGCAACTTTTCACTGCTGGTTTTTGTTCTCTGAATAGACAAAGTATTGCTTCTCTGTGGGGACTTCACTGCCCTCGAACAGGCACCGAACAGGCACCGTATGTGCAGGCAATTCGCCAATATTTGGCAAACTGCCTGCTTTCTGAATAGCCGAATGGCCAGGAAAGGTAACCGTATGCCGAATTTCAGCGTTTGGTTACCTTTCGCCAGCAATTCGGATCTCTTTGAATAACTCTGATAGTGAATATATTTCCTACATACAGTATTTATTTTCTGTTAATCTGAATATTTGTGTTTTTTTAATATCTTGCATTTTATTACTTTGTATTTCTGTAACGACTGTAACATTTCAATGCTCTTGAACCCAGGACATACTTGAAAACGAGAGAAATCTCAATGTATCCTTCCTGGTAAAATACTTTATAAATAAATCTATCTATATCTATCTCTCTATCTTTGTATCTATCAACAGTTACAGGTATTATAAAGTGCTAACAAGTTCTGTAGCGCTGTAGAAGGGAGGCAGAATAACAAATATACATACATACATACAAGTTAAACACACAGAACAGTAGGAGAGAGGACCCTGCTTGAGAGCTTACAATATCTATCCATCTGTATATTTTTATCTGTATCTAACTAATATATATATATATATATTTATCTATCTTCATGTATCTATTTCTCTATGTCTATCTACCTATCACTATCTCTCTAACTATATCTATTGTGACATAGGGGAATATACACCAATAGATCATACACTGTTGTTTTTTTTTGGTTTTAGGGAGGGAGAGAGAGAGGGGGAGAGAGGAGAGAGAGGGGAGAGGGGGAGAGAGGGAGAGAGGGGAGAGGGGGAGAGAGAGGGAGAAGAGAGAGAGGGAGAGAGGGGAGAGGGGGAGAGAGAGGGAGAGAGAGAGAGGGAGAGAGGGGAGAGAGGGGAGAGGGGGAGAGAGAGGGAGAGAGAGAGAGGGGAGAGAGGGGAGAGAGGGAGAGAGAGGGGAGAGAGGGGAGAGAGGGGAGAGGGGGAGAGAGAGGGGAGAGAGAGAGAGGGAGAGAGAGAGAGGGGAGAGGGGAGAGAGAGAGAGAGGAGAGAGAGAGGGGGAGAGAGAGGGAGAGAGAGAGAGAGGGGGAGAGAGGGAGAGAGAGGGGAGAGGGGGAGAGAGAGAGAGAGGGGGAGAGAGATCGAGAGAGAGATGGAGAGAGAGAGAGATGGAGAGAGAGAGATGGAGAGAGAGAGAGATGGAGAGAGAGAGAGAGAGAGATGGAGAGAGAGAGAGAGATGCAGCTCCTGAGGCTGGGAGAGGCATGTGTGCAAAAAAGAAAACCAAAAGTTGGTTATTTTAAATTTTATGTGGTGTTCCTGATAGACAGAGAGGGATGTTCAGTGAGTTAGCTAGTGCTCAGATGAGCAAGGATTTTATTTTGTGTTTATGTTTTCTTTGCTGCGGTTCAAATAAAACCTGGAAGCTTCCACCTGTTAAAGAGTCTGACTGGATGTAATTGCCCTAGAGGACCGTGCTATGGTGCCCTGTAATGGTGCTGGATCACACTATCTATGTATCTTCTATTTATCTCAGCGGTGACTAGTGAAATTCGGAGAAGGCGAGGTGCTGGAATTGGAATCCATGCTTTCTTCTAAAAAGCCCATCTTTTTGCCCCAGACAAGCATATAAAAGCAGGATTTTTATAAACCAGAATATAACGAATTTGAAAGGACTCAATTATCTAAATCAGTATGTTACAATGTGCTCGATACAGAATAAGCGGATTAATATATGAATGTTCTGCTACAATACAAACAAATGTAATACTCTTAGTAAATCTACCTTGAGGAGTAACTCTGTCACTTCTCCCTCATCCAGCTCACACCTTCTCCCCGGAAACCTCATTTTTGCTGTATTGAGCTAACTCTTCCAGGCAATGGATTACAATTAATTTTGACATTGATCAAAATCTTTATACACTGCTGCATTAGTGCTTCAGATACCAGTGCTGGTAAGGTATAGTTTATGTCCAAGGATTCATCCATTGTAATTAGGGATCAATCGATATTCAGCCAATATTAACCATTTAATGAAGTATCAGACTTAAAATGTACAGATATTGCTGATAAAAGACAGTGGCTCGGTCCTCATTTTCCTACAGAGCACCACAATTATGGAATAACCCCCCAGACACCATCAAATCTTCCCCCAGTCTTAAGTCACTCAAGAGCTCCTTACTAACATACCTCAATACGGAATGCACCTGTAAACATGTAACCTAATGACTATTTCCTACTTATTTATTTTCTGTTAATCTGTATATTTGTGTTGTTTTTTAATATCTTGCATTTTATCACTTTGTATTTCTGTAACTGTAACACTTCAATGTTCTTGAACCCAGGACATACTTGAAAACGAGAGAAATCTCAATGTATCCTTCCTGGTAAAATCCTTTATAAATAAATAAATAAAATAAAATATTGATAGTCATGACTTTTAAACAGATGCTGCAATTCAGCCGCGGCTGATTCAAAGTCTTTTTAAAAGATGCGACTGCCAATATACTCACATTTAAGTCCGATACCGATATTCCATTAAATGGATAATATTGGCTGATATATCGATCAATCACCTAATTTTAATATCAAGTAGGAACATCTTTACTTTCCTTGTTGTCTTTTTGTCCTAGCAGAGAAAACCTTGTTCACGTGCTTTCGGGCAACTTTCCCATCTGTCCCAATGTAAAGTGAATGTGTGATATCATAAACCCATTCTCGGAGCAAACTGAGCATGCTCCAAAATGATATTCACAAAAGCCCCAAGATCCTAACTTGCTTAGTTACTCTAAAAATGGTCTCAGGCAGCCATCCTTCAGGAGGAGGAGGTAATTATTATAAAAAGATCTACAACACAGCTTTCCAACACAGATGTCACATAATTTGCAAGTTTGCTTTCAATGCAAATTTCTCCTAATCATAGCAAGTGTTTATATAATTCACCAATGGAAAAAGATTTTTTTTTACCTTTATAAAAGTTATTTCCAACTATTTTTGTGGGGTGCTGCTCAAAATACAGTAATGGATGTGTTTACAATGATTGATATGTCTATCTATCTAACAATCTATCATTTATCTATGATCTATCTATCTTTGTACATCAGTATCTATCATGTATGTATCATCTATCTAGCAACAATTTATCTATCATTTATCCGTCACCTCTCTATCCATCTTTCTAACCTCTGAAGCAGGGGTCAGCAACTTTGGCCCTCCAGATGTTTCGGAACTACATCTCCCTTTAGTTTCTGCCAACCTAATGAGTGCCTTAGCACCATGGGAGACGTAATTCCAAAACATCTGGAGGGTCAATGTTGCAGATCCCTCCTTTAATGGTAACTGTAGCCAAGGAGTGACAATTGAAGACATTCCAGCTGATGATGAGCTGCATTTCTCTGCTTTTCTCAGGTCTGTGATTCTTCAGCGAAGCGAGCTGGTTTGGCTGTTGTCTGGAAAGGTGGTCCACAGTGGAACGAGGACTGGTCTATTTTAGCAAGCTATCATTAAAATTGCAATAGTATTCATTACACATGTTCCAGATGTTTAACAGATGGTATCAACATGGGTCCCAAGCAGCTGCTATATTCCAGGAATTACCTTATGTGCACTGGGTCTGTGATGATAAACCTGTTGCATGTGATGGTGCAGTTGGCTGTTCCCCGCTTCCCGAGGAATATTAGTAGTCTGATGCTTTGCAGGTCTGGATACAGTCAAGTGAACGCGTTCTCCACTACCCTATGTAAAAATATACAAAACAGAAATAAATATATAATACTATTTTACTGCCATAATAATGATTCACTCTTGATATTCATGTAGACCTGATTTTTTAAATATATATTCAATATATACAGCGTTTCAGAGAGGTCTGGAGCCGAAGCAGAGGCAGCGTTATAAAGATATGCCTCCAGAGCGAAGGAACCGGTGAAGGCCAAAAGGTGATAGTGGGACAAATAAAAAGATGAAACGAAAAGTTTAACGTTTTCAATCATGGTACCAATTCGTAAATTGTAGAATATTTGCCTTATCTGCTTTATTAAACCCTAAAAGAGGGGTCAGCAACCTTGGCCCTCCAGGTGTTTTGGAACTACATTTCCTATATTGCTCAGTCACTCATTAGTTTGGCAGAGGCTCATGGGAAATGTAGTTCAGAAACATCTGAAGGGCCAAGGTTGCTGATCCCTGTCTTATGTGGTTGGCAAAGTGTCATCAGGAGGCCCAGCGTGTAAGAGGTAGGTGGTGGAGATGTGGTTAATATATATATATACCATCTATTTTTTTCATTAGAACTACTTTAAAAGCTTTAAAATGACCCTTTATCATTTCTTTTACCCTTACGATTTCATTTTATTTTTCCCCTAGTGAAACATTTTGTCTTATCAACATATTGTAACTTATGGACAACACTGTAAATGCACAACAATCAGTTTTCATGGCGATTGCTTTAATTTAATCCATGAATCTGCTCTTTTTACAGGGCACTTTATGTGCTGCAGGTAGATTTGGCACAAATTTATTCAAACGCTTTTTTCAGCTTTTTCTATGCAGAGTTGGTAAACAGCTGATTATTTAATAAGCCCATCTGTCATGAAGATTCATTTCTCTGCTGGCTGAATTATTTATTTCACTCTTATTTCATGATTTATTAACAAGTCACACAGTAGACTGCCCTGCGACTTATAAACTGAAAAATAATAAGCAAATGCATCCTGAATAAAGTACCTTTATAGCAGAGCATGTTATCATTGTACGAAGCACTTTTGCTTACGCTAAATGGATATCAGTTGGTAAGTGTTATCTAATATGACACAAGAAGGTCAACTTTCCATTTATCTTCTCGCGGTACTCATACTTTGATAACATGCTCTAATATCATATTTTCCAAGACAATGGTTCCATAAGTGATAATAAAGGATGTTTTGACACCTACTGGTGCCCGGTATCCATGAACATTCCTTCGTAGGCAGAAAATAAGTAAATAGCTTCAGCTGCTAAAACGCTTCTTTTACCATGCCAGATATATTAAGGCTTACTTTAAGCACCACCAGAAAGCTTCTTTAACTCACACATTGCTCTCAGGTCCCTTTAGTAATGTCCTATCTCAGAGGTCAGCAAGCTTGGCCTTCCAGATGTTTTAAAAACTAGATCTCCCGTGATGCTCCGTCACCAATTTGTTTGGATGAGCATCATTAGAAATGTAATTCCAAAACATCTGGAGGTTGCTGACCCCTGTGCTAAACATTACATTGCCAGTGGTTAAAGTGACACTAAAGCAGGGGTTGGCAACCTTGCCCCAGATGTTTCAAAACTACATTTCCTATGATGCTCAGCCCTTCACTAGTTTGGCAACGACTCATGGAAAATCTGGTTCCAAAACATTTGGAGAGCCAAGGTTGCTGACTCCTGTGCTAAAGCGAGGAAGGCTTGGAGAAATATGATAGGGAATTGTAAATATTTTATCAGCAGGAATGATACTGTATCTCAGACCTAAAAATGTCTTCTAATGTCCCCTAAATTTCACATACATAGGGTCCTATTCCAACCCTAGGGTAATCTTAACCCTTTCCCGCCACAGGGTGTACCATGCCGTTCCTGCAGCGGGTGGGCCTTGAAGCCACAGGGCGTACTAGTACACCCCGTTGACTTCAAAGGGTCGCCTCGGCCTCATGCAGCAGTTGGCACGTGACTCGCGACGTTGGCTGCTGCTGAAGAGCCTGAACTCAGGCCTTCCCCCTGCAGCCAATGACGCGCGTCATGTGTCAGCTGCGTAGATGGGCCGGAGGAGGGGCCACGCCGGCGTTAACTCTCTCCCACCGGGCGCCACCTACCTGACATTAAGGGGCTAATCTGAGCTGTTGTAAACGTATCAGCTCCAAAACCTTTAATGACTCTGGGAAGTTTACACCAAGGGTGGAATAGAGCCCATTGTTTTTTTAGGACTGGGATATCGTTTTTTAACTGGCAATATAGCCCAGGATATAGCCTGAAATACAGAGATAGATAGATAGATAGATAGATAGATAGATAGATAGATAGATAGATGGACCTGAGCAGAAAGACACAGAGTAACCTGTGGTAAAGGCGACATCATCTGGTTGCTAAAGAAAACAATGTCTAAAAAAAAGATGGCGAGGTACAAAAAGAAGCTGCAATTTGGATGTTTCTGAAAACAATGCTTTGTGTCGTTTTAGAAAGCGTTTTTTGGGAGCGTTCGAAAAATCTCAGGACCAATCAAAACTCTAAATTTTCAATTGCTTCCAAATCGGACCATTTGAGGAAGAAATCAATTTTTTTTGTGGGGGTTAGGGTTTGTAAGTGAGGTTAACTGATTATTTGTGCTTGTTTTAGGGTTAGGGTTACAGTTAGGGTTAAGGGCAGTGGTGACAGTACTGCAGGAAACCCTTGAAAGAGTGTGATGAAAATGTTTCAATTTCTTGTGGAGTACCTACAATGCATCGAAAGTGTTACAATGTGTGGAAACTGCAAAAACAACTGTGTCTTGGAGTCTTTCCTGGACTTATAGCCTATTCCTCATATAACAGGATAATCAATTGGATAATGTTATTGAACATTTCCATATCTACACATAAACCAAATGTCACCAAAGAGGAAGACAAATCCTGGTGTAGTAATTTTATATTATTGTTGCCCCTGGTGGCATGTTTTGGTCCCACTCCTGCAGTTATTCAGGGGCAGGAAATGGCCACTACAGACATATCTAGAGCATAGTGAAATAATTTACTAGAGCAGGGCTCAAAATTTCCACTCGCCCACTCGCATTTGGCGAGTGGAAATTGAGTGAGGGCGAGTGGAAATGCACACACAGGCTGCACAATAAATAATTTTGTGCTGTGTATTCCGGCAGTGCCACCGTGCAGCCACTCTTTCCCAGGCTGCTCGGTGGCAGGGATAAACTGCCTAACCTGACCAAGCACATCTCTGACACTGGCAGAGGGATGGAGAGGAGCATCTTTGCCTCCTCGCTCTGCTCACACTGGGGTCTGATGACTGGGTATACCTGTATCTGGGGTCTGATGTCTGGGTATTAATGTTATTTTTGTATTTTTATTCTAAATAAAACCTTTAACAGTGCAATTTCATAAGATAATAACTCATATGGCCTGGTTAGTAGCTTGGGACTTGAAATTTTGAGCCCTGTACTAGAGCACGATCAAACATAATAATGTTTAATACTATGAAAGCTCATAATTGGGGGCTCAGTTTTATATTAATTATTGAAAGGATGGAAAATACATGAAGTAAAAATGATCATTTGATTATTCACTGGTCATCATCATTGGTTCAGTTACCTTTTAGAGTGAATATTTAACTACCTGGATAATCTGAGCAGCTAGTTCGGGAGTGCCATGCTTCAAGTCATGCCCATTGATTGCCAGAACTCGGTCATTGCTGTGAAGTCTCCCATCCTGTGCAGCCAATCCTCCTTCCAAGAGGTCCAAGATAAAAACCCCTGATTCATCCGTCCTACGGACAAGCTTGATGCCGAGCTGTTCATTGGAGCCACGTTTATTCAATGTGACGTGAAAGCTCTCTTCTCTCTGTGAGTTACTTTCCATGTGGGCATGGGTCCTGCTTCCAAACCTGCGTTCTCGGAGGACAGTGAGATGTAGCACAGACGAAGGCTGAGACAGGACAGCCCTGGCATAGTTATGGGATACATTACTGATATCATAATTATTAACCTGCAGAGAAAGAAATAATTGTATACAAGGATCACTTGAGGACATAACCTGTCACGGTATACACAGCTTTCTAGAATTCAATAGATAACTAATAACTATGTGTATCTTGTGCCAATCGGCCAACAATTGTATAGAGTTAAATTTTTCCCAATGAAATGATGGCTTCTTCCAACCCCATCATTCAATTCCATTGGCACGAGGTCTGAGTAGACCTATGTGCCGACAAGCAATGAGAGATACAAGAGCCTCCCTGTAGGCGGTTCTCCTGCCCTTTCCAGCCCCATCAATGACCTGGATTCTATAATGGTTGTTATAATTATTATAAGAGCAATCCACTAAGTGAGGTGGGCCCCTGAGCGTAACTGCCAGGAGAAAAGTTTGGCCGCTGTGGCCGCAGTATACACTTTAGTCTGGCACTTGCAGTGAGAGTTTGGATGGCTGTGTGCATGATCTCATGGCCAGGAAACCATAACATACTTACGTTAGTTTTGTGTTAAATACACTTGTATGTTGTTAGACATTTTTCCGTGTGGTGGCTTTAGAGTGTTGCCTATTAAAATGACATGCCCAACACGTGTGTAGCTTAGTCAGTGTGTGTGTGTTTTGCTTGCATCCATTTCTCGATATGGCTTTCTTGTTTTTGATTGCAGACAGGGGATGACTGTCCTCATTGATCCGTCAATGGGCAGAATTTAGATGTTCCATGAGTGTGTTTTTTTACAGTGTTTTCAGTCGGACTGGTCTCAAGATACGCTAAAATTTGCAGTTGCGAAGTTGCAGTTGCAAAGTGAGGCCCAGCACTTTGGGATTGGCATTGTGACCAGTTTTCAGTGTACCTGCATGGTTTTTTTGCTCTTTTAACTTTTTGTGTGTGTTTGCAAATGCGTTGGAGACCTATAGGCTTTATCGTGTCCTTTATCTGCTTTTGTCTTAGCTGCACTAGACTAATCGAATTCTACGAGTTTTAACTCCAGTTTCAACGGTGCATAGATCACCTGCCTGAGAGTGTGGTACCTATACTTATAACAGCATGGAGATTGCGGTCTGCTGGACTCCCGCAATTGACATTGAATTATGGATTTTTTCCAGTGACGATTTAACTGTGGGAACTCTCAGCTCTTGCATTTTTAACACGTGGAGAATTGGTGAATGTCGGCCATGGACAGTCGACATGCTGACTAACGAGTTAAGCGTGCTGATATTACCAAAGGATGGAAGCAAATACCCATTCTACAGTCAACCTGAGCACAGTACATGTAGAGGATCCAAATGTATGTTTTACCTTTAACATCGGTGAACCATCTGGCTAAGCCATTGGCGATTTATGAAAATCACGGGAGTGGAGCTGACTGTGCCTCTGTCCCACCCCTGATGCCCCAATTATACCTCTGACTCTACCCCTACCACCCTAATGTGCCTCTTTCCAATTTCTAAACACATTGTACCTGTGCCCAGGGCTGACCAAATGGTTTTAGAGCACATAGGTGAAGATCCATTTTACAGTCACACTAGTCCTTTCCCCCTTCACCATGTTGATAGTTAGAGGCACATATGACTGAGTTCAAAGGTCCGTGAGTGGCGTGGGAGTAAAAGTGAGATGAGAGTGGGCATGTGTTCACCAGTACCAGATGGGAGTGAGCATGTGGTTGGTAAAGTGGGATTAGAGTGCGTTTGTGGTTGACTAAGTGAGAAGGGAGTGTCTGTGTGGATGAGTGAGACTGGAGTAGGCACGTGAATGGTTGAGTGAGCATGACTGGTTGTGCCGTTCCTCACTCTTAACTCTCATTTAGCTCAGGTAGTGTTGGTTTGGCAGCAGTGTGAGGCAGGTAAGCTTTCTGTTCTGACCTGGGGATGGCCAATTTCCTTTCAATGCACTCCTATGGCTGATGACACAGATGAACAACTGGTTCCAGCCATAAAATAACTTGACTGGGTCACCTTACGGACACCTGAGTTACAGTTGTGTTCAAAATTATTCAACCCCCAATGCTGTAAAGGGTTTTAGGGAATTTATTGTACATTTGTAATTGTATTCAGAATGAAATCCTACAAGGACTTTTTAAAGAACCATATGCAACTAAAATGACATCAATTGGTTTTGTAATACAGTAGTAAATGTTTCTTTTGTGAATTCTACATTGACACAATTATTCAACCCCTTAAAGACTACCACTCTGAAGAACAGAGGTTCATTCAAGTGTTTTCAATCAGGTATTGAAAACACCTATGGATGTCGCGGAGCAGCAATAAAGCATAATAAGCACCAATTAGGCAGCTTTAAAATGACTGTGATACTCAGCTCCTTCTAGACATTTACTGGTGTGGTTACAAACATGGTGAAGTCAAGAGAATGGTCCAGGAAGACAAGAGAAGAGGTGATTACTCTTCACATGAAGGGCAATGGCTATAAGAAGATTGCAAAGATGTTAAACATACCAAGAGAGACCATAGGAAGCATCATTCGCAAATTCAAGGCAAAGGGCACTGTAGAAACGCTATCTGGTCGTGGCAGAAAGAAGATGCTGACTTCGACTGCTGTGCGCTACCTGAAGCGTAGAGTGGAGAAAAGTCCCCTTGTGACTGCTGAGGAACTGAGAAATGATTTGTCAGATGTGGGTACTGAAGTTTCAGCTCAGACAATACGGCGCACACTGCGTAATGAAGGCCTCCATGCCAGAATTCCCAGGTGCACCCCCTTGCTGTCTCCAAAGAATAAGAAGAGTCGACTGCAGTATGCCAAAAGTCATGTGGACAAACCACAGAAGTTTTGGGATAGTGTTCTGTGGATTGATGAAACAAAATTAGAACTGTTTGGGCCCATGGATCAACGCTATGTTTAGAGGAGGAAGAACAAGGCCTATGAAGAAAAGAACACCTTGCCTACTGTGAAGCATGGCGGGGGGTCAATCATGCTTTGGGGCTGTTTTGCTTCTGCAGGTACAGGGAAGCTTCAGCGTGTGCAAAGTACCATGAATTCTCTTCAGTACCAGGAGATATTGGATGACAATGTGATGCAGTCCGTCACAAACCTGAGGCTTGGGAGACGTTGGACCTTTCAACAGGACAATGATCCCAAGCATACCTCCAAGTCCACTAGAGTATGGTTGCAGATGAAAGGCTGTAACATTTTGGAGTGGCCATCGCAGTCACCTGACTTAAATCCGATTGAGAACCTCTGGTGGGACTTAAAGAAAGCAGTTGCAGTGCGCAAGCCTAAGAATGTGACTGAACCGGAGGCTTTTGCCCATGACGAATGGGCGAAGATACCCGTAGATCGCTGCAAGACACTTGTGTCAAGCTATGCTTCACGTTTAAAAGCTGTTATAACTGTAAAAGGATGTTGTACTAAGTACTAAGATTGAATGTCACTTGGGGGTTGAATAAAACTGATAATGATGTGAGCACAGAAAAGACATTTGTGGTTATTTCATTATAAATGTTATGTTATATTTGTCTGACCTACACGTGCCTCTTTGATTTAATTGTAAGCAAGATGACTGAATGATCAAAATCAATGTCAAACTGGCCAAAACACTCAATTTCAGTGGGGGTTGAATAATTTTGAACACAACTGTACCTTCCAGTGTGTTTTCTATGAATCTGGAAATCCAAAAGCCACTGCGATAACCAAGACCAGGACTAAGCTTCTCCCTACCCTTTGTAATGTATCATCCTTCCCTTGTTAATACGTATGGGTTGTTCTTGATTACAGAAAACTCAGCACTATATCATGATATAACCTTACTTGTAGGATTTGGTCACCAGCCAGAAGTCGTCCATCCCTAGCAATGATTCCATCTCTATATATCTCTTGGATTACGATATTTATTAGAGGAGTCTCATTACCACCGACTATACTGATTCCCAATTCGATGTAAGGATTGGACCGGTGAATTTCTATTGTGGTGATTTCTCCCTCAGGCAAGCTAGGTGGTGGATGCGTAGCTGTTAAGCGAAAACAAACAGTCAGTTGTATGTTTACGGCTCAGTGGATTTCTAGATCAATACGTTGCATGGATCAATACTATTCCACGATCATGAAATAACACTGTTTATAAAAAAAACTGTTACAAAGGCCCCACCATTATTTAGAATATATTCAGTCAGATCTGTACCAGATAAAGGTTTATGGTACACATACTGATATATAGCTTACCTTGGGTTCTATTACCGATGAGCTGGAAATAGGGAGCCCCTACTGTAAAAAATGAAGCGTGACTCGATCTGTTCTCCATTAGCAGCTCCCTGTTACCAGCTCTATTACAATGGAACCGCTATACTTGCAGCTTGACATGTGATAACTGGGGCTGCTATCAATACAAGCGACACCGCTGCTGATAGCACCACCTGGAGATGGTAGGACGAAACAAGAAGAGCCCTCTGAAAAATTACTTTTAAGGGATCTTGCAGGGCCGACGGAAGGACACTGGGAACTATTTGCTCTTCTGCATACGGCAAGAGGAGATGGTAGATCACGCCGTCCTCTGAACAGTGTGGTTTGGGGTAAGCAAAGATTTTTTTGGATATTTTAAATTTTTTCGGTGTTAAGTGATTATGCAAATGCAAATCACTTAACACCAGGTTTGAAAGCCAGTATATGATTTCTTAAAATCGGTCTCACGACGTGAATAGCCAGTGACCATGGAATAGCTCTTTATTCTATGGCTGTCCACATATTAGCACTTCCTATTCACAGTGTAGATGGAGTTGATTTACACCTAAAAAAAGATAAAAAATAATTGGGCAGTATCTGCCCAATCATTTAAGGGTAAAATAGGGAATTCTATTTTTAGTAGAGTATCCCTTTAATAAACAATTTAATTTTAGCATTTGCATGACTTCTTTTTCAGCTTTACTTTGAAATCAGCCATTAAACATAATAACTGTTTTAGGTTTGTGTGGCAGGCATACATACCATGTTTAACTCTGACCAAAACATAAGGACAACATTGCAATCTTAACGCTAATGTTAGCATTCAGCGATATTATGAGCGTTAATGTTAGGTTTAGTGGCCCTAGCGCGGGCCGCCTATTACAATCTGAACGCTAACGGTTTCAAAATCCGACAGCGAATCAGAGATTGCCCTTTCTACCCTGAGCTTACTGTACTTTGCGCTCCCTATTCTTAACATGGGGAGCACAAAGAGTAATTAGCTTTAGGATTACAAAGTCCTAACGCTAATTACGCCAAGCTGCGGCTAACTCAAAAGTTAACCACAGCTTGGAGCTGGTGCTGATTCGGCTTCTGCAGAATCAGTTATCACCAGCTACAAATCCCCACCCACCCCTAAATCAGATACTCACCTCTCATCCTGCGGCGAGAACGGCAACCTGGTCCACCTCTTCTGGCCGCCGGGAGCAGAGAAAAAAAGTCCCCAGTCTCCCTACGCGATCACTCTGCGGACCAGCAGGATCTCGCAAGAGGCGAGATCCTGCAGGTCATATGACCCAGCAGTTGAAGCCTCAATGGAGCCTATAGGACTCCAGGAGGGGAATCTCGTGGTAACATGTTAGTGCTGCCTCAAGTATCCTCTGGCATAGCGCTGCGTTACGGGGCAGGCTGCTGAATTACCACCTGCCCAGTAATATTGAGGTAAAACGGGGACGCTAAGGAGAAACCTGCAGGCGCAGATATTCCTCCTTAGCATCCGTGTTTTAGCGGGCTGTATGTAATACTGCCCAAAATGTTTTGCTATATTATTATTAAGAAGAGAGTAATTGCTTGTGTAGATGCTGAGTTGGCAACTAATATTGCAAAATGTACTGCCAAAAGGTAAATGGAGGGCATGTAAAGAGGGAAAGGAAATCACTGTGACCTCGGTGGCCAGAGCACATTACTTTCTAAATGAAATGGATACACTATCAAACGACAACCTTTACAGATTTCTTATAGGCTACAAAGGCAATTAAAACGAAAGAAACATTTGTAAAATCAATACAGAAATAAGTGTAGAAGGGAGATGAAGGAAAACCTTAGAATTCCTGCTTCATCAACACTCCCACAAATGGAACGTTTTGACTTTTTTACATTATTACAATAGGCTGCTTGTGTATTTAGGAAATTATGTATGAAGAAAATTATAAAAATTCTAATGGTATATGACCCCTTTCCTCAACGTACTCCATTCTCTGTTGCTGTTGCCAGATCCATGCTGGCTCCAACATAAACAATTGGCGGCACAGCCCCCACATTCAATTGTTTTGGTTACAGATCACCCATTTTATAAATTTTTGGGCTATGATGCCCCCATGACCACCAAACTGTCATGTTCTAATTAAAAACACTTCCGATTGGCATATATGCTGTCTGGGTTACTATCATTAAGTCGGCACCTTGTGGACACGCCTAAAATCGGCGCTGCAATAAAAGTTGTTTCTGAAGTAAAAACTGTGCAGAATTTGTTGCTTGAGGTTAGGGTTAACCCTAAAACTAACCATAAAATAAGCACAGATATGAAGGCTAACCTTAATAGTAACCTTAACCCTATGTTACTTCCTCAGCCCCCGCAGCACTGCCTGGGGGGTTCGGGGCATGGTTCTGTGTCGCTGGCTGGCCAGGTGCCAGCACTTCATGATGGCCGATCGGTGTCTGAGGGGGCGGGGCCTGGCGTGGTCACGAGGAGCCGTCGGGTTTAAAGCAGGGCCCGAGAGATTGCACAGTGCACTGACGTGGAGTCTAGTTCCCGTATCGCCTGTTCAGTATTGTGTTTTAATTACCAGTTGCCTACCCGTTTCAGTCTGAGGATCCTGCTCAAGTTTTTGACCTGGCTTTCCATTCGACTATTCTATTGCTTAATCCTTATTGGTGTTCTGTATTGCGTTTTGTATGTTTTACCACATGTGTGTTGGCTGGGGTTCTGCCCGTCACCTTGGCGAATACCCAGCTCGCTCTTGGTCACTCTTGGTTACTGTAGTAGATCAGTGTTATACTTATTTACCACTAGAGGGCATAGTTGTTTGTGTTACCTGTTTTCTGTTAATTTAAATATGTTTCCGGGTCAGGGGTTGTTGTTGTCAGTTTCCTGAGTGGGAGAGCTGTGTCTGTACCAGCGAATAAAGAGAATAAGTAGTTCATCCACCACCTGTCTCTGCATCAGTCATATGAAGATATTACATTGGCGACGAGGATAAACCGGTGTGTATTGAGAGACTGTTATGGGAAGGTTCAAAGTCTGCATAGCAGCTGAAGACAAGCTAAAAAAATACTGCAGGAAAAGAAGTCGTTTGCTGAGACAGGATGGCACTGGTGGGTCAGGTGAACCCCTTTGATTGTGTGTTGCAATCATGGGAGGAATACATAGAAATGTTGGAATATTTTTTTCAAGCTAATTAGATTACTGATGCCAGCAAGAAGAAAGCTGTTGAAGTGGAAATAGGCTGGAAGACGGCCGCCATTGTACACAGGCGGCCATCTTGTTCAGAATATTGGTTCACTTGTATATAACTAGACAGGTTTGTAGCTGAGACTAGAATGAGGTATACGTAGAAATTTAGGAATGCGTTTAGATTAGCAGAAAAGCAATTAAAGCTTTATGAAAGATCTCTGTCTGTTCCTGGCACGGAGGAGAAAAGCGACTCAAGGTCGTTGGGGCCCGTAGAAAGGCAAAGGAGTATAGAGATTAGGCCAGGTGCCATCTGTAACAAGTGAGTGTAGGCGCAAGGGAGGGAGGCACTGCTCTGAGAAAGACAGCACAACAAATCACAGACTGTCAAACTAACGAGAAGTGTATCAATTTATAGTTATATGTGGAATGTTCTTTGTGTTCGAGTTAATGATGGGAGGTATTAACCCACGTGGGGTGGAATAAAGTGTCATAGGGAGGTGGGCTAATGGGGATGTACCTAATTATGTATTTGGGGCATAAAACCTCATGTCACTGTGTAAGGGGGGCTCACTCTTTGCGATTCAATCCTGTGTGAGCACTTGTGTGACGACACAATAAACTCTTGCCTTTCCTGAAGAGACTCGTGTTTGGACAATCCTTGCTTGTGTCTGGTCCGGCGCCGTTAACGAAAGTGAACCTGTTTTTGTCCGCCTACATTTCTGGGGTCTCAATAGCCGGGATAACGGGCCTTTTGCCAAGACACAGGCAACGGCTGCTGAACACAGTGCGGCGATATTGACTGCAGGTGCATGAGAATCCCGATGGTTGGGGGCGTCCGTTGAAGGTGAGCTGACATCTGCAGGCGCCAAGCAGGATTTCCTGTACAGTGGACCTCATCTCGTCCCAAACAGACCCCCCCGGCCCGGGAAGCTGGGACACCCGAGTCCGAGGAAACAGCGAGCAGCGCCGGCGATAGGTAACGTGTCTTCTATGTTTTGTATGTCTAAAGGAAATACCGGTATCTAAGGGAAACGTCCGACTGAGATAGACGGATAAGAGGATGCGATGGCCACCATCCTATTGGTATATCTAGCCCGCCGCTGATAGCGCTGACATTGCTAAGGAGCCAGAGTGGCTAGCGGGTGTCTGGATTCGGGGGAATTGAATGCCAATCAAAGGGTAGTTCTGTAAGAGAGGGAGAAGGTAGCTACGTGGAGTTGCATAAGTCAGTAGTCAGTGTTTGTAAACAAAGCTTCGCCACGTGGGTAAAAGGGAAAGGAGGAGGGATTTTCTGTGACTGGGCTAAGAGCCTGAGTCAGTGCTAGTGTGTACGCCGTGTGTAGTGAAAAGGGCTCATAGTGGAGCCAGCGGTAGCTGCAGAGATAGTGGTGCTGAGTGGGTAGATTATCCATAAGGCAGATTGGAATTGCAGATGGAAGTATAGATAAGGAACGGGGTGCACATAGTCACAAGCAGTCAAGAGTTAGAGTTCAAATTACGGGGTATAAGGAGCCACAGAAGAGGGAATGAGCCCTCGGCTAATGGAAAGAGTTGAAGTGCTTTATGTTCTGTTATGTGATGAAAGCATCTGATACGGTATGTGTTTTGAATGAATTGACTCGAGTGCTGTGAGTGAACGTGCGCCTACTCGCTCCGCGAGGAAGCAAATACGAGATTTGACCCCGGACGTACGGTTCCGGCTCAGGCGACTGCAGACGGCTACTGAAGGGGGAAGCGCCTGTAGATACGAAGGAATTGTTGACTGAAGTATCAGACTGTAGATTTTAACTGTTGTTGAAATAATATATCTGTATTGCAAAGAGTACTGTTTTCAAGAGTAATAATGGGTAACGGGTCATCTAAGCCCAAGAAGGTGAAGGAGGGTGAGACGCCCCTAGAATATATGGTGTAGAATTAAAAAAAAAAGAGAAATTAAAAGTAATGTGTACAGTTGTGTGGCCGTTATTAGTCCCAGGATGGCCAGAGCAGGGGTCAATGGACCCGGAGTTGGTACAGAAGGTACACTCCCAAGTTACAGAGCAGTACGGACATCCTGAACAATACCCGTATATAGATATATGGAGATATTGTATTAAAAACAAGAGTCATTTTATAATGATAGCGGGGAGGAATAAGAAACAGGACCCCCAAAATAAGAGAGAGAGAGAGGTGTTAGTAGTAGAACAACCGGAAGAAAATAAATGTTTTACCCCCGTCCTATCTATTATGTTATGGGGCAGCTAGGGAAGCTCTGAATGCCGCGGTTGCGCGGGCGGAGAGGGGGGGGGGGCGGGCAGCTGCTGTGTCTCGGTCAGCTCCCTCTGCTCCGTCCTGTGTGACTGAGGAAGAAGAGCAGGGCGCTCCGAATGGAGGAGATAGAGAGGCTCCACCAGAAAAGATTGAGATGCCCGATGGGAGCATATATAAATTAATTAATATTTTACGGAGTAGGATGATTGCGGTGCTGTATGGTTTGTGTGTGTGATTCGGACTGATTTTGTCCGATTGTGTTTATAATTGATTATTAAATTGTTCAATTAAAAGTAAGAATGACTGAGAGGTGAACTTCGTCCCTGGTGTATAGGCCCCCTCCTTTCTGACAGACTGTTTGAAAGGGGAAGGGAGGGAGTCAGTAAAATTGCAGTAGTTATGCCAAGGGAGGATGTTTTTCTTTGCTCTCTGATAGCTAACCCTTTGTGTATCTGTGCAGCGTACTATGCTTAGCTAATTTTAGTGTAGGTTACAATAGAATATTTGTCTGAAGTCTGTTGAGTGCAAGATATATGTTTATATTTTGTGTTGATATTATTCCGAAAGTTTTAGTTTTGTCCAGAGCTCAAATTAATATTAAAAGAAAACTAATTCGAGAAATAATTAAAGTAATTTTTCTTTAACTGTTTTTAAAAGGTATGTTTTTGTTTGATTTTTGATGGAATGGTTATTTTATTGTTATGAGATGTTTAGAGTGGTCTTATGACAATGGAATGATTTATTTTTATTTATTGTTTTTTCGATGTGGTATTAAGAGTCTGTTTTGGGCTACGGGAAAATATCTCTGAGAATATTATTTACACAATGTGTATGTGTATATGCCCGAATGTCCCACCCAACTCCTGGGGCGGGATATCTTTTGCAAATTGCAAGCCCAAATTATGATTTTTTCCCGGGGGTCACGCTCAATTAGATCTGCCGGAGGATAGCAGCTTTGCTCGGCAGCATAATCCAGCCAGCCCGCACAACCCCCAACCTGTGAAAATCGCAGCAGTTATGTCAAAGGAGGAAGAATGGCGCACGGCACCTACTCTGTCTGCCACGCCGGATCCGCACGCACTACTCCTTGGAATTCCTGAGGTGGGGGGGGAGGAAAACCCGCCCAGATTAGTTGAATTAAAGCCCGGCGCAACACGGTGGCTCTAAGACAATATTATATCCCACAGAAAGCCAAGCAGAATATACAGATATATTTACAGAGATTTAAAGATCACGGAATATTAAAATTCTGCGTGTCACCATGGAACACACCCCTACTGCCAGTCCTGAAAGAAGGGACACAAGAGTATTGCCCTGTCCAAGATTTACGAGCTGTCAACGAGGCCACAGTCGGCCAGACAAAGTAGTGTTACTACAATATGTTGATGATTAATTACACTGGTTTCCCCCACAGAAAGAGACTGTTTATCCGCCACGAAAGCTTTGCTATATCTGCTAAGCCAAGCAGGTTACAGAGTGTCTAAAAAGAAAGCACAAATATGTAAACAGAGTGTAAAATACCTGGGCTTCCAGTTAACAGGTACCAAACGTGCACTGGGGGCAGAAAGAAAAGAAGCGGTGTGCCGCATACCCCAACAAAGACCAGGAGACAAGTCCGTGAGTTCCTGGGAGCTGCAGGCTTCTGCCGCCTGTGGATCCCCAACTTCGCAGATATTGCCAAGCCGCTTCATCAAGCCACCAAGGGGGAGAACTAGACCCCTTTCATTGAGAAGAAGAGCAAACAGCAGCGTTCCTGAAATTAAAAACTTTGCTGATGGAAGCTCCTGCACTGGGCCTGCCCGATCACAGCAAGCCTTTCCAGCTGTTCGTACATGAATATAATCAAACAGCGACAGGAGTATTGGTCCAGACCTTGGCTCATGGCTGAGGCCTGTGGCCTACCTCTCCAAGCAACTCGACCCTGTGGCCTGCGGCCTACCCCCATGCCTGAAAGCAGTGGCCGCCACTGCAATGCTGATAGCAGAAGCAGACAAGCTGACCCTTGGACAAGTTCTTCATGTCAAGGTGCCCCACGCTGTCAAGGCTCTGCTGGATGTGAAAGGAGGTTACTGGTTCAGCAACAGCCGGATGACAAAGTACCAAGCCATGATGTGTGAAAATCCACGGGTTCATTTGGACCTCATCGCTACCTTAAACCCTGCTACTTTACTGCCTGACTGCGAAGAGGATCCAGATCATGAATGCCTCCAAGTCATGGAAGAAGTGTTCAGTAGCAGGCCGGATTTGAAAGACGTACCCCTAGACAAATACGATCTACAGCTATTCACTGATGGTAGCAGTTACATGGATGATGGGAAGAAAGTCTCCGGCTATGCAGTAGTCTCAACAGAAGAAGTCATCGAAGCAAAGCCACTGCCAGGCCATACATCTGCACAATTGGCCGAAATAACAGCTTTAACCAGAGCCCTTGAAATCTCGGAAGACAAAAGAGTAAATATCTACACAGATTCCAAGTACGCCTTCATGACAGTCCATGCACATGGTGCACTCTACAAAGAGAGAGGCCTACTTACGTCTTCAGGACAACAAATCAAATATGCGGCTGAAATCGCGGCCCTCCTGGAAGCGGTATGGAAACCAAATGCTGTCAGCATCATGCACTGCCGTGGTCACCAAAAAAAGGCCATGACGAAATTCCAAAAGGTAACAGACGCGCGGACCAGGCCGCAGAAGCAGCTGCAAAACAGCCACCGCCAACAGAAGATCAAGCTAAAGTACTGATCTGCAAGCAAGAACCTCAACCTTCCATGCCAAATTACGAGTTCTATATGAATTTGAGACAGTTTGAACCCCACGGCGAGTTCATTGAAATAATACTGCACAAATGGCAAAATGATTATGAACTATTAGAACTCAACCATGATTATATCCAGTGGCTTTTCCCAACTCGGACACAAGGCTGAAATTTCTACTCTACTCCCCTAAATCCGCAAGAGACACGCCTAATGGTTAACACCTCAGAAGTTCAGCAAAGACTACGCAGAGCCTACAAAATGATGCTGAAATTCTTCGGCGTAAAAATAGTGGGGGAGGAGGAAGACAAAGAAACAACTGAAGTTGAACGAGCAGAAAATTTCGCGTCACGTTTTGAAATTTGACAATGAATCCTCACAACAATCTACGAATCACACGAATACTGCACAGTCTGGGAGAATTGGGAGCAGAAGAATATCAAGTCCCACTGGTGAGGTTCCTCCTCAAGGAGATCCTTATCAAGAACAGACTGCAAGAATGAAGAAAAGTGCAATGAACTTTTTCATACCAGCAGTAAGAGATTCACAAGACAGACAAGATTTGTTATTTTGAGAACAGGCCCATCGGGCTATCCCCAATGGCATCATTACAAATAGACTTTACAGTGCTGCCACCCTGCAAAGGATACAAATATTTACTAGTGATGGTGTGCACTTTGACAGGATGGGTGGAAGCCTTCCCAACAAGAACTGAAAAGACTACAGAAGTAGTAAAGAGTCTGATGAAAGAAATAATACCACGTTACGGGCTTCCCTAAAAAGGGTCAGACAATGGCCCCGCATTCATCCAGAATTGTTTACAACAACTTGCCCGGCTACTGGGCATCACCTGGAAGCTATATACCGCCTACAGGCCCCAAAGTTCAGGAAAAGTTGAAAGAATGAACCGTACCCTAAAGATTTTGATGTCCAAACTGTGCCAAGAGACGTCACTAGGCTGGTTGGACTTGCTGCCGATAGTCCTTTTGCACATTAGGTGCAGACCAACCCCCCAATTGAAGCTAAGTCCGTACGAACTGATGTTTGGACGGCAAACCCCTCTAATTAATGGACTAAGGGGGACCTTCGGGCATTGGGAGAAACTAAACTAAATGATCAGGTAGTAATGCTGGGTAAATCAATGCAGAAATTAAATATTTGGGTGGGGGATAATATACCGCATTTTCTGTATTTTTCACTGTATAAGTATTGTCCGGGTGACTCAGTATGGGTAAAAGAGTGGAAAAATGATCCACTGGGTCCAAAATGGAGAGGTCTTTATCTTGTCCTGTTATCAACCCCTACAGCAGTAAAGGTTGCCGAGGTGGTCCCGTGGATACATCACTCCAGGGTAAAAGCAGCCGCAGCCAGTCCTGAACCAACATGGAAGGTCGTTGCCAACGAGACCAACCCACTGAGGCTGAAGCTGACAAAGACCACAGCCATGAGCACCTAAATGATCCTAACCCAGATAATACAGAGGATCAACAAGTGGGTGTTTTGATGGGCACAGGTCCTGACCACCCGCCAACGGGATACCACAGCAGGGTGCTTTTTAGGGGCCCGGCCCCCACCCTTGATCATCCTGAAATGTTCTTTATTTTTGAAATTCCGGTGGGGAGAGATTGGGTTTATGTGACTGTGAAAAGAATCGCCCAAGGAATTCTGACACTCGGGGCATTTGTGGTGCTGATTTTATATTTTGCTAATCTGATTTATGGACTCTCACGTGGAGCATGCCCCAATTGTACAAGCACCGCTGGGAAAGTGGATATTTCCCATATCTGGAATGGTACGCACCCGGTGATGGAGAACCATACCATGTGGAGACAAAAACGAGAGGCGCTATCTGGAACCAGCCCAAGAGGACACTTACATGTGCAATTTAAATATGACTATGCTAAAAAGTCTGGGCAAACCGCATGCTGGGTGTGTAGTAGACTGCACCCAGAGACAATTCATATACCATTTGCCTCGGTTCCAATGAATTTGAGTATGTTTGTATCAGGGAATGTCACAATACATGCTGTCGATGCACCAAGGGAAAAGACAGAATCATTCAGTCCCGGGTACCCCATAATAGGACCAGTGTATCCACCAGAATGGTGTTTCCAACTAGGACCAGATAAAGAAACAAATAACGAGGGTGGGTTATGTAACTCAAGTCAGTTCAACTGGACATTATATATTTACATATTCAAAACAGGACAAAAGGCGAATTATTTATATATACGATGCAGGCAACTCACTAGAGACCAAGAGGCGGTGATTAGGAATGTGACCAATGGGAGGCAGGGTGCAGTGGATATGATGAGACGGCTGAGACAACTTGCGATAGAGATATCAAAGGGAATATTACATTTATCACCATTTATAGTGAAAGGAGGGTACCAAGTGTGCTGTGAAAGGGTGTGTTACACATGGGTACCACCAACAATAACGGGAATGTGTTATTTGGCTAAACTGGTCCCAATCCAGAAACTAAGGGGAGAAGACACAAACACAGACACAGAACTACACCCTAGGTACCCACTGGTGTTTGAAAGACCAAAGAGAGAATTGTTCGCGAAGATGACGAATCGAATATGGACATGGTGCCAGCATGGACTGGATGGGGAGGAGAGATGATGAGAATTGAATAGCTATGTCAATGGCCTCGCCCAGCATTCAGAGATTGGCTGTGACGTTATGTGGATATGAGTACTCTATTGTGTACAAAGCAGGAAAGCATCATCAAATTGTGGATGGCTTGAGCCGGTTGCCGGTGGTAGGAGATGAGGTGGAGATTTCTGCTGAGGAAGAGAGAGTACTTCTGTTGGAAGAAAATGGAGTACCATTGATTAAAGCCGAACACGTGAGGAAATGGACAGATACGGATACCGTTTAGGCACAGGTTAGAGAGTTTGTCCTCAGAGGATGGCCAAAAAGAGTGGATAAATCAATGTTTGAAGCTTATGCAAAAAGGAAGGAGGAACTGAGTGTGCAGGCAGGTTGTGTCTTGTGGGGTGCCCGAGTAGTCATTCCACCCCCCAGGTCGCACAGACCTACTGAAACAGCTACACATCAATCATCCAGGCATAATCAGAATGAAAGGACTGGCACGGAGCTATATGTGGTGGCCGAAGATGGATGCCGATATAGAAGGAATTGTGAAAACTTGGGCCTTGTGCCAAGAAAATCGAAATTCTCCCCAGTGTGCACCTTTACATCCTTGGCAAGTACCAAGCCTCCCATGGAGAAGAATTCACATTGATTATGCTGGCCCATGGATGAGTAAGATGTTTTTGATTTTGGTCAATGCTTACTCTAAATGGATAGAGGTGTACCCCTTAAATAAATCCACCTCCGCAGTAACTGTTCAATATCTCAGACAGAGTTTTAGTCAACATGGAATACCCGAAATGGTGGTATCAGACAATGGCAGCAGTTTTACAAGTATGGACTTTCAAGAGTTTATGGCCCGAAATGGTATTAAACACGTAACCACAGCACCTTACCATGCAGCGTCCAATTGATTTGCAGAAAGGGCGGTACAGACATTTAAAGGCCTGATGAAAAAAAGCTCAGGAGATTCCATTGAGGTCAGGCTGGCTAGAGTGTTGTTTAGTTACAGGATAACTCCTCAGATGACATCTGGAGAATTGCCTGCAGAACTGTTGTGTGGAAGAAAATTGCGTTCCACCTTGGATCTAATACATCCAGATTTCAAAGGTCAGATGCAGGAAAAACAGTTGAAGCAAAAGCTTTATCATGATTAACATGCTTAAGAGAGACATCTAATGGAAGGAGACATAGTTTACAATAGAAATTTTGGTGTGGGACCTGCCTGGATTCCGGGGACAGTTCAGGAAAAGACAGGACCTGTGTCATGCACAGTCGCACTTGGAAATGGCCAGATTGTGCGTCGTCATATTGAGCAGGTGAGAACTAGACATTTTGTATCTCCAGGGACACCGTCGGGTTTGGAAAACCAATTAATGCCAGTTAGGGTGCGGCTGGCACCCCCTTCTGATGACGTTCTTGCAGAAGATGGTAAAGGGGCGCAAACGGGAGAGCTTCCAATGGAACAGCTGTCGGAGTCTCCAGGTGTGGAGGAGCAGCAAGAGTTAAGAAGATCCACCAGACCGAAGAAAGCACCAACGTACCTGCAGGATTATGCTTAGTTTAGTAATGAGTTCCCCAGCCACATGAGAAGAAGGCGCCCTGGAACTCACTGGGACGGAGGTAGTCTACCCGAAGTCCCGAGTTTAGTAGACGTTTTGGTGTGCCTATGGACACGTGAACTGCATTTTTGAAACTAGTGTTGTCAGAGGGAAGGGGATGTAGTAGATCAGTGTTATACTTATTTACCACTAGAGGGCATAGTTGTTTGTGTTTCCTGTTTATGTAAATATGTTTCCGGGTCAGGAGTTGTTGTTGTCAGTTTCCTGAGTGGGAGAGCTGTGTCTGTACCAGCGAATAAAGCGAATAAGTAATTCATCCACCACCTGTCTCTGCATCAGTCATATGAAGATTGAGAAAGGATTTTACCAGGAAGGATACATTGAGATTTCTCTCGTTTTCAAGTATGTCCTGGGTGGCAAGTATGTACCGTTAGGTGTCTTGCCCAAGGACACTTACTGGAGAGGTTGCTCGCTGGGATCGAACCCATGACTCCACAGGCTCTCTCCATGCAGAGCAGTGACATTACCTCTACTCCACCCAGTCGGTACTGATATTACAGTTACCTTATCCGGTTAAAGTCCTAATCACAAGGCATCCGATCGTGTGATATTTTGCAGAGCTGTGAGATTATTGGAAAATAATAGTGGTTTGTTTTCTGCCAAGGTTGTAACCATCCTGAAACCTGCACGATTGATATCAGATTATCGTTACAACGGTCTGCTTTCTGCCCGGTTTTGTTGCAACCAAAACACTAGGGGCTCTATTACACTCTTCGCGCAAAAAAACGCATTAACACGAGGGGCAAAACCCTTTGCGCTGAACGTCGTATTACGACATTCGCTATGCGCGTTAACGTCTAACGCGAATGTCCCTGCGCTAACCCTGCTCGAGCGCAAGTTCATGCGTGCAGCCCATACTTAACATTGTGAGCGCAAATGCGTTTGTGCGCTGGTACGCGGATGGTATTACAATCGATGCGCATATTATTACGAACGACGTTTGCGTGCATAATTTTAACATCTTTTAAAAGCTGGTGTTAACTGCAAATCTGAACGTTCTGGCCGAAACCAAATACACCAGCCCAAAAAAAAATACAGCAAAGTGTAGTTACATATTCTACACATACCCAAACAATAAAATTGAGAAGGTGTGCTTGTTTTTATTATTGCTGCAGCATACATACTCAGAAACTGAACGGGAGACAATTGTGGTTCATAATTCTGATTGGCTGAATCGTGTGAAAAAACAGTCTGCCCACTGATTTCTGCGCGCAACGTTAATTTGCACGCGTTTTTGTGTGTCTTTTTTACGTGCGTTATTTTTTGACGGATGAAACACGTGCTCGGATCGTAATACCAGCGTTAATTTACGAGCGTTAACGTTTAACGCTGTGCACAAAAAAAATTGCGTGTGCGTACGAATTTGCGCGGAGAAGGTAATAGAGCCCTGAGTCTGCCGGTTATCTGACTGCCCTGCAGTCTGCACAATTCATCGACCGCAACAAAAATAAACCAATGTGAAAATCATTATCCTCAGGTATCCAGGTTATGTTTACAGTTGACTAAGGTTCATGTGTTTGCACTAACCGATCTTTTGGTTTTGAAACCATTTGAGCTTAGGTGCTACTCTGGCTTGTTCATATACTCCCTGGCTTGGGAGATCAGGTCTAAAAATACGTTTTGCTCTGTAACCTGGTATAAGAAAAGTCTGTCCATTAAGATCCCAAGTACGCTACTCCAGTGTGAGCGCCATAGTGCCCGTTACACCTTAATACTAACCCTAACTCTATTAATATTATAAAAAAAATTGCGCCACAGTGCTAAGGTGCTAAACTGCACTAAAAAGTTACAGATGCATTGGTTTTTTTTGTGTTTGTGTGTGTGTGTGTGTCAAATATGACTATTTCCGTAGCGTCTAAATGTGCACTACTTTTTCAAATTGGTGACATATTTTGGGGTGCAGATTTTAGCCACATCCACAAGATGGCGGCTTTCCCTCAGGATGCCTTCTGACTGCTACTAGGGATGAGCTGTTCGGTTCGATCAGTTCTGAGTTCGATTCGAACTTTGGCCGTTCGCAAGTTCGCAAACTTCGAACTTTTTGGCGTGTTCGGTTCGAGTTCGAAAAAAAAAAAATTGAAATAAAAGGTATAAAAAATGCTTAATAAAATACAAAAAAAATTAGAAATAAAGAGACTCTTTACTGCAGAATATTATAAGCAACGGTTTATTAGATATTGAATTAAAAACTACCTAATGTCGTCTAGGTGCAAAGATTCTCACCTCTAAATGACCTGTGCTCTCAAACGGTGTAAACAACAGGTGTTTAATTAGTGTTTGGAAATAACATGTGCTTCTATTTCGCAATTAGAATTTGATACATTGCTTGCAGACTGGGTGGGGGCTCCTGCACATGTATGAACAAACACTGTGCTTGTTTTGAATTCTAAGAAGTGTTCATTTCTACTATATGATCCTCTCTGATATGCTGTTTAACCCCTTAAGGACCAGGGCTCTGTAAAGACAATCATTAATAATGTAGATGTTTCGTCATTTGTCATCAAGGGCTTAATAAAATCTTTATCACACTCCTTAGATTTAAAAGTAATAGTCCAGTATTTGTAAGTCATGTACCTCTCCCGAAGGGCCTATGTGAGCATACAATTATTATTGTGTTAGAAATGTCTATCATAAAGTGTACAAGCTGAGTCCCTAGAGTCTCTGACTATCCAATGTCATATATACCTTGCTTTATACATATAATACATTCCCTCATCTAACAGGATAGTAGCCAGTCCCTGTGAATTTTAACCCCTTAAGGGTGGCTAGGTGTTGTGTGTGGGTCTCTGATGGCAATGTTTCTATACATCCTACAAATCCGCCACTTCCCGGGCAGGTTATGGGGACCTCCTAGGCACGATATTTGAAGGAATTTTTCGTTTTTATTTTTAACACTTATTTCATGGAAAACGCACTGTTCCTTTAAAAACGTCTTTTTTAAAAACTTTTTGTCCTTGTTTCTTGTCCCCCAGGGCACTACCAGGACCCCCATACACCTTTTATGGCAAATATCTTGCATATATGCCCTCTTGGAGGGCACTCTAAAAATCTAACTTTTGAGTCCCATTGACTTGCATTGAGTTTGGTTCGAGTTCGAACTCAAACTTTTGAAATTGTTCGAGTTTGAATGCGAACCGAACACGGGGGTGTTCGGCTCATCCCTAACTGCTACCAGATTTCTCCCTGATATGCTGGAGATGGAGCCAAACCCTTTCTACATGAGACTGGATCCTAAGCCTCAAGGGGATAAGAGATATGGAGACGTTCATTACTCATTTACAGTCCAAATTAAGGTAATTAAGAGCATTTTTATGAAGAACATGGTTTATATCAAACCTGAATAGAGTCACATACAGATATCTTACAATATTTTGGCTTCTGTGGAAGGCAGCTAACAAATAATTATGGTCCACAGTACTGTTTACACTTGGTGGTTATTGAATTAAATTCACAATAATTAATTGACAAGGTGATAAAAATACATACGGTCAGCTACGCTGCTCTCCTCAAAGTCGGAATTCTCTAAGCCTTGGTCATCTGACCACACAGGAAGCACAGTTGGAGTAACGTTCCTTTCCAACAACGAAACAGATCCTGCCTTTTCTATGTCGGGTGACACTGCCCCAGGATGGTCGATCAAGGCAGGGCTGGTGTCACCTTCTATATCGGTCTGCAACTTGTTACTTCTCCGCTGCTCCAACACCTCTCTGCGGTGCAATGCTCCAGGACACCTAGGAAAAGAGGTCTTTTGTGAAACAACAGACATTTTATTTAATAAACACATTAAATATGATAATTTCGCTTTGACACTTATTTGAACAACTATTGAATTATAAAATCTGTCATGCATGCGAGTGATACGGGTCGTTACTTAATAAGATATTATATTTGCCTGTTCTATATCTTCAGCGGTTACGGCACTTCCATGCTGCCCCATCCGTGCAATACTTTGGTCCCTTCTAATCGACTAACCATTCTTGGGGAAAATAAAATTGTTTTATTTTCCCAAAATTAGGTTTAGAGGAATCTTGCACTCACCCAACACGCAGCTTAAACCGTACCAATAATGGGGGCTCAGTGATCCTCTGGAGTGACCTGCCCAGGGGAAAGTTCAAAAGAAGAACACAAGCGAACCAGGCTCTCCTCAGAGGCAAACTGGCATTTTATTAATGGGATAAAAACAGAGTTCCCTTCTTTTGCTGCTGACAGTCTTTGCCCAATTGTTCAATTTTTTAAAATTTTGTTTTGTGATTTTACTCATCTTTTCTCCCTTGCCGTGCAAAGCTCCTCCTCTTCAGTTCAGGGACTCCCGAACTTGGGCATCCCTAAAGCTTTACTATGCAAATTGCACTCCTTTGCAACTGACGTAGCTGTCACGGATCCCTCCTTGGTCTATGATACTGGTCCCTATATACAGTATACTATCCACCCCTCCGATCCTTAGGTGGTCGGTACAGCTAACTATCGTCAGGGTATCAAGTGACATGTAACCAGCAAGGGTTAACAGACACCAGAATATTATAACAGACTTGGTTGATGACCCAGGGATCTTCGTACCAGTCAGACGTGTGCCAATATTGATACACCGAGCAGGATCACTAGTACTTGGCAAGTCATTACACAGAGCAGGGGTGTCAGAGAATGCCATGTTGGTACACAGAGCGGGTTTGTCAGGGAATGCCAGGTTGGTACACGGAGCAGGGTTGTCAGTCAATGCCAGGTTGGTACACAGAGCAGGGTTGTCAGGCAGTGCCAGGTTGGTACGCAGAGCTGGGTTGTCAGTCAATGCAAGGTTGGTACACAGAGCAGGGTTGTCAGTCAGTGCCAGGTTGGTACACAGAGCAGGGTTGTCAGGGAATGCCAGGTCGATACACAATATAGCCAGATACACAGAGGTGCTAAGGGAAGTGAATACCACATCAGGGCACAAGAGTGAGACGCTGGGCTTTAAACTAGGCGGGTGCCGCTTTATCTGCGCCCAGCCCTGCGGCGTCTCACGTGACCGCGAGGCCTCCATTCTTCACTGCTTCTTCACACTGCTGGGCGCCATCAGCATGGGACTAGACAGTAGTGTAGGAAGTGGAAATTGCTCACCACTAAGGACTCGTGCACTTTATGTACGCAAGTCTCGTAGTGTCCATGTATGCTAATGCGGGCTGTCTCAGAGGGTAACGTCGTCACGCTCTCTTCGTGCTGACGACTAGTGACCGATATGGTAACCAGCAGCCAGGACATTCAAAATCATGGCTGATAGTAACATGGGTGTAGTGGAGTAAACACCACAGCGGTTTCACCCGATCGGTGAATGGGGGGGCATTTCTCATATCCTGAAAACTTTAAGGCTGGGGTCAGACGAGCGCACTGACTGCGCACAGTAACGGACATACTTTTTAACTGATGAGATTGTGATTACATTGTATCAGTTAATTTTGGCTGATGTTGGGAAAAAAACAAAAAACTGTGTGCAGTTCTTTCTCTACGTCCATACAGCTTTTCACGTTGATGCCATTTTGGCGTCCGTTGCAACATGCGTTGCGCGCGTGTGAAAAAGTGCGTACGTGCTTCATGTGTTGTTCTCTATTGACTCCTTTGAAAAGCTACCATGGGCAGCAAACAGTGCGGACAGATGGACTCAAAAAGTGCGCTCGTCTGACGCGGGCCTTAGACATTAAAGTGGTCAGGACGAGTAGAAACGTTTCGGGTGCAGTGAGGCTTCAAAAAAGCTGCATTGCTGCCGAAACGTTGCTGGTTTCTAATAAAGCACCATTTTGCCTTTGAGAAGTGCCTTGCTCTCTTGTGTTCTTCTATTGACCATTCTTGGGAGACACCTTGCCCTGGGGGATTGAAGAATGCAGAGTAATCTGTCTTGATGGTGCTGAAGATATAATACCAGTAGATATACTTAACATTACATAACTTCATCCAGATTTACTTATATCTAAGCAGTACAGAGATTAAGTCACTGACATTACTCCTGTTTTATGCTTCTATATTTACCAGTGGATTTAAGTTACGTGTTTTATATCCTCGGGCACCGTAGGACCTAAAACAACCACAAGGTCTATTTTTTGTACAGTCATATATCACAGCGAGCATCTCGTAAAATAACATTGCTATTTTTAGATGGTTTTATGCAAAAAAAAAAGTGATGTGTAATGCTTGCGTCTCTGTTTATGCAACAAAGACATTTTCTTATGTTTAAGGATTAGGATTCAATCAAAGCCGTGTTCTTTGACAGAGGATTGTCTGATTAATACAAGAGCGGCCAACCTCTGGACACCCAGCTGTTGCAGAGAAAAGGGTTTGTTCAGTCCACGGCAAAAAGCAGGAAACGTGACTTTAAAAAAAGAATAATTTAAGAGAAATTTATTTTAGATTATTCATGCTTTATTATTTTATTTTGCGGTCAGTGATCTACAGCGGGGGTCGGCAACCTCGGTCCTCCAGATGCTTTGAAACTGCATCTCCCATGATGCTCAGCCACTCGTTAAATTGGCAGAGCCTCATGGGAAATTTAGCTCCAAAACATCTGGAGGGCCGAGGTTGCCGACTCCTAATCTGCAGCATTTATATCAGGAATAAAATATACGTGAGTAAAAATATTGAGCGATAACTAGAAATCGGAAGTCGAGGTTTTTAAAATTCATTGATTTTATTCCCATATCGTGATTTTTCCATTTCTGGACAGTGGAGTTAATATCTTGTAGATAAGGTTTTTTTTTAAAAGAATATCCTTCTAGAAACTCTGCTGTGTGGCTGCAACACTCCTGTCATTTTTCTTTGCTTGTAATCTGCCACCGCAGCCTAAAATGTCAAGTTGAAGATAATGAATGTGGCAACGTGCGCCCGCAGATAGATCTATCAGCTCCCCACTACCTGTCCTCACTAATCACCAAATACACCCCAGCCCGCTCCCTAAGGTCAAACAGTGACCTGCGCCTAGCTTCTCCCCACATCACCTCTTCCCATGATAGACTGCAGGATTTCTCACGCGCAGCCCCCATTCTCTGGAACGCTCTCCCTCGTACTGTCAGACTTTCCCCTAACTTCTCTTCCTTCAAACGCTCCCTTAAAACATTCCTATTTAGGGAAGCCTACCACCCAACTCACTGACACAACCATCAATCACTCTCACCTTACAGTCCTCTCCTCCTGTTTCCAACCCCAACCCTCCCAGATTGTGAGTTCCTACGGGAATAGGGCCCTCATCTCCTCCTGTACTGTTTGTCAAATGTTGTTCAATGTATTGTAACCCTGTCTATACTGTGCCTATTGTACAGCGCTGCGGAATATGCTGGTGCTTTATAAATAAAGAATAATAATAATAATAATTAGCAGCAAAATAAAACCTAGGTATAACCTCATTGGTTTTACCTCTGGTGACTATTAACTACGCGCTCCACAATCCATTGAAGAATAACTTTGTGCTTTTTCCAGATTATTACTTTTGTGTCCAAGTTTACACGTCTTACTGAAACTTTTGGTAATTGGCTGAAACTCAGTAATCTTTAAAAAAAAAGGGAACATTAGATCAGGGCTTAACAAATCAAGTACTCAAACTCCTAGAATGTTGCCACTGGCTCCTAAATCAGTGTTTCTCAATTCCAGTCTTCAGGTCCCTCTAACAGGCCAGGTTTGCAGATATGTGAAGCACAGCACAGGTGATATGATTTGCTGCTCAGTGATTGCAGGATTCAGTCTGCATTTCCCCAAGGTGATCTACAAAATCTGGTCTGGTTGAGGGTCCCGAGGACACGTTTAGGAAGCATTGGCTTAAAGGGACACTACCATTAACATAAGCTGTAACTAAATTACTTGTTCATTACTTACAAAACCACATTATAAAACACACGCTGCTGTTTTTTTCTTCGTTTGAAGTAATTGCACGTAGAAAGGAAAACCAAATTTAGTTTTTATATCTCCTGTTTCCATTTTGTGGATTTTTCCCCATAATGAACAGTTACCAAAATCTATCAGGGTTATTCAGAGAAAGGTAAAAAGCAGGAGAACTGGCAGGAAAAGAAAACAATCTAGACAAGGGGTCAGCAACCTTGGCTCCCTGAAGTTTTGGGAACTACATTTCCCATGTGGCTCAGACAGCCTAATGGGTGACTGACCATCTTGGGAGGTGTAGTTCCTAAAACATCAGGGAGCCAAGGTTGCTGACCCCTGAGTAGACCAAATTGCTGATTTGGAAAGTGAGATAAATGGGAGAATTTTTCTGGTTTGGCTATTCTGACCTAGAATTTTCACTTCTCCAGTCATTCTCCTGAGGTTTCCCTTTCTTTAAATAGACCTGTGTGTAAATGTTTTACGTTGCCAGCTGTGGTTTATCTTCTACAGTATTTAACAATTGATGGAGTGGAGGAGGGAATGTTTAGCTAAGGCTGCAGGGAGCTACTGTCATCCAGACTACCTGAGATAAGAGCTGGCAGCTGAATGAGATAAGGCAGGGACCTTAAAAGACTTCTAATCTATACCCTGGTGATGTCCTTTGAATAAATCCCACACAATACAAGGAAGTGAGTCCGCGACTGACTCATTCACTCCATTCTATGGTCAAAGCCACACAGCGAGGAGCAAGTGATGGAAAGAGACTGTGGGGGTGCAGTTTACAAAAGATCACACAATGGATGCACCCAGTGACACACATAGAGTAAAATATTTTCTTAATTAAACACACAAGAGAAAAACAAAGAGTATGTAAGAGATCAGCAGCATAAAATAAACACAATAAGGACATTTCAATTTTTGGTGGCAGTGTCCCTTTAAAACCTGGCCTGTTAGAGGGTCCTGAGGACCAGAGTTAAGAAACACTGTCCTAAATCTCAGGATTATTCTATGGGTGTCGAATGATGCCTGACTCCTAAAAATGTGTGTGTGGCTCTTAACTATTATTATCGGCTGCTAATTTTTATATCCATTTGTAAATCCCTGCTTTAGTTTGAAAGTCATACGTTTTCATCCTTTTCTGGTACATATATTTGACTTGCATTAGTATCATTACCCAAATGAAAAACTCTTGCCCACTGAATTCTTTGTACTGCTTTGATTTTATATGAACTGCTGGGATTGTGCCGGGCCTTGTCTATTTAAATATATTATACCTCACCTACAAAGCTTTGCAATAACCGCAAACTGCAACTTTGACACCTGTTCCGCCTACACAGATCCAGACATTTGGCATATCTTTATTCTACAAAAATTAGCTTATATTACGTCTAATTAACAGGGTTATTCAGAGAGAGGTGAAAAGCAGGAGAATGACTGGAGAATGGAAAATTCTAGGTCAAAATAGCCGATTTGGAAAATGAGATAAATGGGCGAATTTTTCTGGTTTGGCTAATTTAACCTAGAATTTTCCATTCTCCAGTCATTCTCCTGATTTTCACCTCTCTATGAATAACCCTGTAACAGTATCAAGATTTTCACAGTGAACCCCCAATATGAGCAAAATGTAGCCGTCTGCTTGGTGGTATGGGGATTTTTTACGGGTATAGATCTAAGCAATGTCGAGGAGGGTATCACATGGGAAAGGTTCGCTTCTTGTGGCTGCGGCAGAATACGTTGTGATGAGAAAGTTGCTATTTAAAAAAGTATTCTAATATTAGAATGCAGGAGAAAAAAGTCTTATTTGAAATGGGGGGAGCACACTTGGGTTTATCACCATGCTTGTGTAATTTTACTGATACCAATAATGTGCAAAATCAACACTGGGTTTAGGGTTAGGGTTACTATTTCTGCTTGCTTTAAAGTTGACCCTAACCATCAGATTCCGCTTAATTTTTAGGCAACAGATTTTGCTCCTTCTTCCACTGATGCTCGCACCAGAAGATGCTGAATATTTTGCCTAAAAACAAAGCAAAACTGGCGCAGGTTGTTGGAGTTATCCTTAACAGTGGAGGCTCCTGTGTTGGGGCAGTAGGGGCAGCGTCCCACCAGTTTTTTTTGGGTAAAAATAAATAAATACAACTAAGGAGTATAAAAAAGTCACGTATAAGCTCAATGCTAGTATTTTCACCTGGAGAACAGTGGGTATTAATTAAAAAATAAATAAATAAAAGAAACGGTTAAAGGATTTCGCCTGATTGCAGCAACAATAACTGAACATGCTCATAGAGTTGCTCATTTTCAAATGTTTAAGGCTAGGGTCAGACAAACGCAGTGCGAACGCACGTGCAGCCGCACTTTATCACGGCCGTAGTAGCAGCCAATGACGGGCAATATACGAAGTACGGCCGCAAGAAAGTTCGGCAGCGTAATGCAAGCAGCAAACAAAAGCATTTTTTCTAGAACGTGATACCGCTAGTACTGACGTACAGAGTGCGCTGCGTCCGCTAGCGGTGTGTGCGCGTGATTAGGAGACGTCAGACACTGCTAATGTCCGGCCAACATCACGTCCAGACGCAAAAAGGGTTTTATTGATGATCCGTACAAAATCACGGACGGAAATGCGCATCGTATGGCCGCTATCGCGTATTCCGTGAAAAAATACGTCCATTCGTTCGAACGAACTTTTTCACGGACAACGCGAAAAATACGCTCGTCTGACCCTAGCCTAAAAGGAATTTCCTTCCCCCGGCAAACATAGCAGCAACTCAGCATGCTCAGGACTGTGGGTATCTTTGAGTATTCTGGGTAACCTGCCCTGCCTTCAGTGGATTTTACATTATCCCTCTGTGTTTGTCTCTTTAAAAACGTTTGAATAAAGAGAAAAACATGGATGCCTTGACCTGCCACTATGTATGCTTTTCTTTTACAGGAACTCCTCCTTGGTCCCGCCTTCTGTTTCTCTGATTGGCTCATACTTAGAGGAAGCAGGAAGGGAGAGTGACACATGACACAGAATTAAAGAAAATAAAATGGCGGACAATATAGGCAGTGTAAAATCACCAAATTAAAATCCCATTGCTGAGCCATTATATGCTCATTTTTATTCAATGTTGTAGATTTCACGCTATGTTCAGCCAGTAGTTCTGCCCGGTGTAGCATAATAAGATAGTCCATAAGGAATACTGCTCCATCCTACCTGTTCTTAAGATGAGCTTCTACATTGCATCGTTGCATGGTCTCATTGCATGCGGCGGAGAAAGGACAGGACACAACAAGCTTATCCAGCAGCTTGTGTACCAGGATGCTTGACTTCTTGCACAACTTGAAGTGCAAATGTTTCCTGTCCAACGGACAGAAGTCCTTCTCCTGTAAGAAATTTCTGAGGCACTTGAAGCAGAAGGTGTGGCCACATGGGGTATCCAAGGGCTGCAGCAAAGGTTGAAGGCAAATGTGGCAAACCAGGTCATCGTCCACTTCGTTCTGGTAATTGTACAGGTGGTTTTCTCTTGTCCAGTGCTGCTGACCACACTCAAAACAAAGGGGGTTCATTGTCGAATCAATATCCATCGCAACAAGTTCTTCAGTAGTGGTACCCATACCGAAAAGACCAAATGTGTCTCAACAACTTGAATGTAGCTTGGTCTCTGAGGTTCACGATGTTAGGAAATCACTGTCATGTCTCTGGTCAAAGGCAAACAAACACAAATATGTATCGTTAGAAGACTGGTGTACAGATATGAGGGTCTTGAAAGACTCAGGCCTTCTGAGCTTCACCTCTGATTGCTCAAACAGTTAGGAAGATAGAAAAAACTCTCTAGTTATTATCTTAAGAAAATCTGTTAATTATTTAGTCTCTTCTTGATACACGTACACTCGCCTACACACATGTGAGAGAATGTGAGGTTGCAGATGGTTGAAGATCCAGGGGTCCTGCCAATGATATGATGAGTGAAGCCACCCACAGCAACGCTCTTCAGACACAGCTCTCGTGGGATACTACTGAGCAGAGCATTAGAGCTGCTGTGATATAAAACAGAACGTCAGGCAGCTCCACGTCATACTAGATACAAGTGAGAAATGGAAAACCAAGCAATAAAAAGGGTGGAAAACGTGTGAGGTGGAAGAATGTCTGAGGGATAAATAAAGAACAGGGAAGAGTGACACATATAGATAAAGGGGCAGCATGACCTGCAGATAGGGATGCCAGATCGACCATGTTTTCCTGGACATGTATTATTATTTCTTGCAGAGGGAGCGCACAGGGAAACGTTCTGCCCTGCAACATGTATAATTCATATGCTGCAGGAAGTAAATCCAAGCAGGTCACCTTGGATTCCTTTTTAATTTCTTACCTGCGGCATACGGGTCCTACGTATAGCAGGGTTGCATTTTTCATGCACTGCTTATCGGCATGAATAAATTAAATGTGTCCAGGAAAACATGGCTGATCTGGAAATCCTACAAGCAGATGATATGGCAGTGAGAGTAAGGTGGCCATATGTCAAAAAAAGGGAAAATATAATGTAATTAATTCCACGTTGTCCCTTTCATTACTGCACATGACCTTCGTCCTCTACATGTCACTTGTCATATGGATGAAAGGAACTTGTGACACAGGGAGCAGTTAAGGAAACAAAGACATGCATTGTTCACATAAACCATAAATTGTAAACTAGCTACAATTAATATACAGTATGTCCGCCATTAACATAAACTAAACCATATGTGCTCCTCATACGTGTAACCCATTCTCTCTGAATTCATGCAACCAAATTCTACATGGCTACAAGCCTTTTTGAAGCTTGGAAAAGCATGTTTAGCTGAAACGTATCGGTGGATCACCCGTTGTCCAGAATGCTCAAGACCCTGAACACTCCGGATTTCGGAATCTGAAGTTTGAGAAAAAGGAGATTGTGGCAGGAGTGCCACGATCCCCATCCTGCTCCAGCCCTCACCGTGACCATGTACATACGATGGGAGCACTGTGCAGGGTTTCTCCGCAAATATGCTTCCGAGAATCAAACGTTGGGGCTGGCCAGAGGCTCCCAGCATGTGCCACGGTGTGCTGCAGCAGCGCTTGGTTACCGAGCAGCAGCACCCAATAGGAAAACCTTTAATCTAGAGTTACTAGAATCCAGATGGCTCCAAAAATTCCAGTTTTCTGAATCTTCTGAATTTTAGAACTCTGGATAAAGAGGTGACCGACCTGTAATTAAAGGAGATTAAGAGTCTGGTTCAGATCTTCTTTCATTTTGGAGGTGGTCGCTCCCTTTATAGTGGTGGCAACTTCCTGGCCTTGCATGATGGAAGTGTTGCTCTACTCTATAGAATTGTATTTATTACCCTCTACGGGCACTATTACATTCCTTACGCAAACGTTAACGCTCACTTATGTGAGCATTAACGTTTCCTGTGGAATTTAAGGGCATATTACAATCCAAACGCAAAAGGGTTTAAAAACCCGTTTGCGTTTGGTACCTTGCACTTTTCTGCGCGAGCTTACTGTACTTTGCGCTCCCTATACTTAACATGGGGAGCGCAAAGTGTTAATCAGCGCTGGTATTAGAATGTCCCAGCGTTGATTAACGCCTGGCTCTGGTCAGCGCAAAGTTAACCAGAGCCAGGACTTGGTGTTAACGGATTCCGCTTCTGCAGAATCCGTTAACACCAGCTTTAAAAATATAAAAACCAGAACAGATACTCACCCTCTGTCCGATCGCCCCCTCCTTCCGGCGGGAGCAGGGAAAGACTGGGGGAAAAAATCCCCCCAGCCTCTCCCTGTGTATCACTACGCCGACCGGCTGGTCATGTGACCGGCAGGGAGGAACTCAATGGATTGCTATGGACTCCAGCTAGTGGATGCTCGCGGCTGCGCTCAGCGCTGCCGTGAGCATCCAAGATATTACGCTCGATAACAATGCAGGCAGCATTTTTGCGCTTGCATTGTAATCCAGCGTTAAAACGCAGGCGCAAGGGGGAAAACTGCGGGCGCTTTTTTTCCTCCCTTGCGCCCGCGTTTTAACACTAAGAGCATAATAGAGTCCTACATTGGGATCACAGCATAGCCCTTTAATTCCTGTTATCTACTGAAAATCTGCATCATAATCCTCTTCAAATATTTATTTTTTGTTAATCTGTATATTTGTGTTGTTTTTAATATCTTGCATTTTATTACTTTGTATTTCTGTAACAATTCAATGTTCTTGAACCGAGGACATACTTGAAAACGAAAGAAATTTCAATGTATCCTTCCAGGTAAAATCCTTTATAAATAAATAAATCAAATGATGGTATAAAAAAAAACATAATTGCGGCCACGTTATCCCAGACGGACACATCACATTCCATCAGAATATTCTTTTTTCTTTTCGCCTCGCTTTTACTGACAATTACAAATTCAGCTACAAATGAAAATTCAACGTTCGCTATTTCGGCACGTTTGTCACACGTCTTGTGTTACTCTATCTCACCGCATTCAATTTAACGCCTTAGATGCTGAGTTATAAATGTATCCTGGAAAAGGGAAAAACTACATATACAAATGTCATCCAATTCATTTTTTTTTTTTAAATCAAATGTTTATCGTTTCTCTTCAAAGAAATTGAAATTCACATGCGAAGAGGAATATTCACGGAAACAGGACATATCTATAAATATTTGATTGTAGCGCAGCATATGTCATGAGTTTATTGGATGGTAAAGCTGCAGTGCAGGAAGGAAATGACACGTTCTGTTTATAGAGGGGTCAGCGTCAGCTCTACGATATTATAGATGGATAGAAATGGGGTATTTACAGTAAAATGCTTCACCTGCAAAATGTGAAAAAATGACACTGTCTGAGCTTAAGTATAAACATTTATTTAATACATTGAATGAGAAAAAAGACATTTATCCCATCGGCTGTACCTTATAAAAATAAAGAATAGCTTCATAGAGAAGAATATTAATGTGACACTTTCACAGGAAAATGAAATGCTCTTATTTTGTCTATTTTATGTGGCTGATATCATTAATTTACTTTGTTTTACTCATGTTTAGGTAAGAAAATATTTTATATCACAATATTCTATATCTGTCACTGTGTGCAACCCGTTGTGACATTTTGTGTTGTAAACTGCCCCCCCCCATATCTTTACAACACATGCTCCTCACTGTGTGGCTTTGGCCATAGAATGTGGTGAATGTGTCAGATCTCCACCAAAATTCGGACTTATAAGCATTGCATTGTTTGGGATGTATGTGTAGCGCTCACTCCCGGAGGAGCCACTGAATTTAACCTCGGGTCAGTCTCCCCGCACTAGGGAATAAATATACACCAGCACTGTTGTGGATTTTATAAGGTATATAGTTTACTGGTCTCGAATAAACTGGTATATATAAAGCAAACACGGTGTATATATATATTTACAGGAATTCGTAATGCGAGAAACGCGCAGCGATAAAAAAGGAAATTTTAACCCCTTCGTTGCCATAGTGTAAGTCCCGTACAGGTCGTGTCCCAAGAAGGTGTGCGTGTATGTGTGTGTTGTTACCCGGGTACTAGATTCAACCGGCCAGTGAATGGATTCAGTGTATCTTCGACTAGTCACGTTGGGGCCCTGTAGATTTAAACAAACTGCAGCGTGCTTTGGTAACTTTACTGTGGCCTGGAAGGCCTCTCACCCATCCGCCAGACAAACTGCTCCCCTGCTTGACCAAGGACGTCTCTCCGCTCGATTTGCTGGGACTCTGTGCCACCGGATCCGCTGTTCTTGCTTGTCCGACGGACGGACGTCTTTACAACAAGATCTTTAGCTTACCGCCTGCACTCCCATTAGATCATCGCGGTCTCCTAACTCGGGGTCCAATCTACAGCTCTGCGTCTTTGTAAAGTTCTCAGCGGTGGATACCAGGTCTCTGGCAAGTCACTGAAACCGATCTCCAGCGTCCGCAAGGCAGCACCTGCTCTCCGGCCTGGTCGCAATCGTTCCGTGTCTCACGTGCGTCTTGCTCTCTTCACCCCTCGGCGCGTTCTGCTCTCCTCCGTGCGAGGCTGCGGATGTCCGTCCGTTCTCCCCACCCACTTCCTGTCTCTGCCCCAAAGCATGCTGGAAAACGTAGTCCCAATGTGTCCAGTATAGTTAACATTGCGCTTATCTCCCCCTGGTGGCCAAAAATGGGTAATTACAGCAACAGAACTAAAACAGCGCTGCATATGTATATGACACCACCAGGAAGTAAAAAAGCTTCAAAAAGACTCATATCAAGTCGAAACGTTGTCTGGTACACTTGGGTGCAATAATAAGATCTACTAAATCCTGGTGTTGGGTTATCAGTGTTATTCAGAGACACCTGAACTGGCATCGAAATTGCACTGAACAGTGAATTTCCCCGTATGGGGCCATTCGGCTATTCAAAACCTGGCAATCCGCCAAATATTGGCGAATTGCCAGCAAAATACAGTGCCTGTTCGACGGCAGTGAAATTCCCATTGAGAAGTAATGGTTAATCTATTCAGAGAACACCGAACAGCAGTGAAATGTCAGTGAAATGCCCTGATGTTCAGTGTTTTCATTCGGCAGGTTTAAGCAGGTGAATTCCTTAAGTTTCAATGTAAAAAAAAATTCCCCGTTTTTTATTCAATATCTATTAAACCATTTAATCTTTTAATTTATAAATATAGAAATAGAAATAGCTATTGCGATGACATCTATTGTCCCCGCCGGGGAGATGTCAGCCGGCACCGGGGGGCGCAGCAATTGGCCGGAATCCAGGCTGATTGCTGCCTCCTGTGCTAGGACGCGCGACCTTTTCCAGGCTACATTACATTCATCGCGGTAAAACAGGGATGTTAGGGAGAAAAAGCTGCACCCGCAGTTTTCTCCCTAGCACTCCCGTTTTACCGCGATATTACAATGCAGGCGCTTAGAAAGCTGCCTGCATTGTTACCGGGCGCTACGGCCTGGGTTACTCGTGGCAGCACTAAGCGCCACTGCGAGCATCCACTCGATGGAGTCCATAGGACTCAATTGAGTTTCTCCTCTGCCGTTCAAGCCAAGAAAAAACACTGCATGTATTTCATAATGTCTTCTATAATTTCATAATGTGATGCACAAATAATCTAGTTACAGTTTATGTTAGTGGTTGTGTGCCTTTAAGAGTGAAACAATCATACTATTTTTTTTTAGCATATACTACTTAATAAAGTCATTGTGTGATTTATAAGCCTCAAAATGCCAGTATTTGTACTTTTTGTAGTATTTTCAGTACTATAGGACATGCTACGGTTATCAGATTTCACAAAGCAAGGTATCAGTATGGGAATTAGTGATCGATGAATCCGCATGTCCTGTAATCATACAAGGAATGCGCTTCAGCAGTTTTAGAACTTTTACTACAGCTTATTATAATAACTCATTGCAATATTAACGAGAATATTCAATAACATGGTGATTTTAAGGCTTTATTTATGGAAAAATTCTATTGCTCAGCTTTTTTATGCTGCACATGTGCAAATCTCATACATATCCCTGTGCGTATAATTTAGTGAATACCCCGGTGCTTAATCCGCAGATTTGTTGACTATTGAGGCTTTGTAATTCACTTTATTCATCTGTTACATTATAGAAAACGGAAACTGTCAAGTCATTACACTCCAGGGAGGTGTAACACATACAGTTTTGTTCAAAATTATTCAACCCCCAATGCTGTAAAGGGTTTTAGGGAATTTAGTGTACATTTGTAATTGTATTCAGAATGAAATCCTACAAGGACTTTTTAAAGAACCATATGCAACTAAAATGACATCAATTGGTTTTGTAATACAGTAGTAAATGTTTTTTTGTGAATTCTTCATTGACACAATTATTCAACCCTTAAAGACTACCACTCTGAAGAACAGAGGTTCATTCAAGTGTTTTCAATCAGGTATTGAAAACACCTGTGGATGTCACGGAGCAGCAATAAAGCATAATAAGCACCAATTAGGCAGCTTTAAAATGACTGTGATACTCAGCTCCTTCTAGACATTTACTGGTGTGGTTACAAACATGGTGAAGTCAAGAGAATGGTCCAGGAAGACAAGAGAAGAGGTGATTACTCTTCACAGGAAGGGCAATGGCTATAAGAAGATTGCAAAGATGTTAAACATACCAAGAGAGACCATAGGAAGCATCATTCGCAAATTCAAGGCAAAGGGCACTGTTGAAACGCTACCTGGTCGTGGCAGAAAGAAGATGCTGACTTCGACTGCTGTGCGCTACCAGAAGCGTAGAGTGGAGAAAAGTCCCCGTGTGACTGCTGAGGAACTGAGAAAAGATTTGTCAGATGTGGGTACTGAAGTTTCAGCTCAGACAATACGGCGCACACTGCGTAATGAAGGCCTCCATGCCAGAACTCCTTGCTGTCTCCAAAGAACAAGAAGAGTCGACTGCAGTATGCCAAAAGTCATGTGGACAAACCACAGAAGTTTTGGGATAGTGTTCTGTGGACTGATGAAACAAAATTAGAACTGTTTGGGCCCATGGATCAACGCTATGTTTGGAGGAGGAAGAACAAGGCCTATGAGGAAAAGAACACCTTGCCTACTGTGAAGCATGTCGGGGGGGTCAATCATGCTTTGGGGCTGTTTTGCTTCTGCAGGTACAGGGAAGCTTCAGCGTGTGCAAGGTACCACGAATTCTCTTCAGTACCAGGAGATATTGGATGACAATGTGATGCAGTCCGTCACAAACCTGAGGCTTGGGAGACGTTGGACCTTTCAACAGGACAATGATCCCAAGCATACCTCCAAGTCCACTAGAGCATGGTTGCAGATTAAAGGCTGGAACATTTTGGAGTGGCCATCGCAGTCACCTGACTTAAATCCCATTGAGAACCTCTGGTGGGACTTAAAGAAAGCAGTTGCAGTGCGCAAGCCTAAGAATGTGACTGAACTGGAGGCTTTTGCCCATGACAAATGGGCGAAGATACCCGTAGATCGCTGCAAGACACTTGTGTCAAGCTATGCTTCACGTTTAAAAGCTGTTATAACTGTAAAAGGATGTTGTACTAAGTACTAAGATTGAATGTCACTTGGGGGTTGAATAAAACTGATAATGATGTGAGCACAGAAAAGACATTTGTGGTTATCTCATTATAAATGTTATGTTATATTTGTCTGACCTACACGTACCTCTTTGATTTAATTGTAAGCAAGATGACTGAATGATAAAAATCAATGTCAAACTGGCCAAAACACTCAATTTCAGTGGGGGTTGAATAATTTTGAACACAACTGTATCTAGTATATAAAACCAAATAACTGAGCTGGTAATAGAGAGCCACTAGTGGGAAAATGCTGCATTAACCCTTAGCAGCTCTCTATTACCAGCTCTAATATGAGTGAGCCTCTATATTACCAGATTGACACGGTATATATGGGAGCTTTTATCACTTACTGGAAACATCACAGCAAGCTTGTGCAGGTAGCATCTCTGGAGTCCATAGGACTCTCTGGAAACGATAGTCTACGCCACATTTGACACTGTTGACCATTTCCTGCTCCTCACGCTGCAACAACTTGGCCTCAATGACACCTCTCTCTTTTAGCTCATTCCTATCTCTCTCTTCTCTCCTTCAGTGTCTACTTCGCTGGTGCATCTTCATCCCTGGATTCCTCTCTAAGTTGGGGTACCTCAAGGCTCTGTTCTGGGTCCCCTACTCTTCTGATCTATACTGCCTCTTGGTAACCTCATCTTTTCCGTTGGACTACAATACCATCTGTCAGGGACCGGGTTCTTGTGACACCGGTGACGTGAATATGAACCCAGGATGCAGTAAATAAGGCAACAACAAAAGGCTTGGTGAAAATAGCAGAAACTTATATTGAATAACTGGATACAAATAAAAAAGGCAGGAATCTGTATAAATAATAAGTCCTTGAAAAACAAACGCAGATGATGTAAAGTCTCTTGGGATGGGTAATGTAGAAGGGGTCTTGAGACTGTACCGGCAAGGAGTTAGAGAAGCGAAGTCCAGAGGAATAACCAGGGATCCGGTACACGGGAATCAGAATAAATGGCAAGGCTGGTCACTTGGCTCTTGGGATAAATCAGGCACCTTTCTTTCACAAGGAATCCAACATTAATGACAGAGCACTGGCTGGATGTGGGAGTGGTTCTTTTAAGGAACCCAGCCAGTGCTCATTACATCCACCTGATGCAGTATACAAAAGCTGAGCTATGGCATACTGCTGTACAGGAGCTTGCCACCAGGGTTGGTCTCATGACTTGGACTTTTTGCCACGGCGTCGCCGTGGGACTTGACACCATCTCTATGCTGACGACACCCAAATCTACCTTTCCTCTCCCGATCTCTCTCTTCTGTGTTGGACCATGTCAAAGCCTGCCTGTCTCTGGTGTCTCTGATTAGATGACTTCCGTTTCCTAAATCTCATCCTCTCTAAAACTGAACTTCTCCTCCTCCCTCCCTCTAAAACCATCATTCATGTGCCCATTTCCCTTCAGGTGAATGGAGCCACCATTACTTCTACCTCACAGGCTCATTGCCCCTGTGTCCTCTTCGACTGTGATCTATCCTTTACTCCTCACATTCAGTCACTAACCAAATCTTGCTACTTCCACCAAAAAACATTGCACCCACCCACCCCTTTCTTACTCATGACTCTACTAAAATGGTCATCCAAGCTCTCATCAGTATCTCCCTCCTTGACTACTGTAACCCCTTTCTCACTGGCCTTAAGAGATCCTAGATTCTCCTTCTTTAGTCTGTTATGAATGACTGTGCCAGGCTCATCCACCTAACATCCTGTACCTCCTCTCACCTTGTCCTTTGTCAATCTCTACACTGGCTCCTTGTTTCCTTTACAATCCAATTCAAATATTGGTGCTCACGAACAAAGCTCTCCATAACTGCGCCGCTGCCTACATCTCCTTGCTTATCAGCAGGTATATCTCACCCGACCCCATTGCTCTGCCAATGATCTGATGCTGTCATCTCCTTGTACCCGCACCCCAACGCTAACCTGCAGGACTTCTCCCAAAATGCCTCCTTTCTATGGAACTGCCCCCTGCAACATTAGACTCTCCCCATCTCTCCAGTCCTTCAAGAAGTCTCTGAAAACACAATACTTTAGAGAAGTTAATCGGCTCAATCCATAATCCCCCACTGTAGATTTCTTGCTCCATCTTCCCCACAGCCCACATGCACCCTTCTACTTCATATACTTAGCTATTACCATCACCTAGGGTGCCACCCCTCTCAGATTGTAAGCTCTTGCGTCCTCACATTGCAGCCTGCGATCAGCCGTTATTTCGGACGATAGTTGTGGTCTCCTGGTGCGGGCTGACATCTTAGATGTCAGTCCCGCCTCCGGGACCCGGCCAGCGTACTGACGTCATGGCGCCCAGCGCGATGACGTCTGTTTCAGGCACCCCCGCCAGAGTAGGGAGAGTGCCTGAAGGGGAGTAGGGTCTATTGGACCCCTCTCTCTCCCCTTTGTTGATGGCCACAGGAGTAAGAGGGGCACTGCTGGAGAGGGCACAGTCTGTCCTTTTTAGAGGTGCCTCTCTTTAACCCCTTATGAGCTGGATCACGATTTGGCGCCAATCGCAATCCACTCCTGGAGGTGGCTGGCATCTTGGATGTTCGATTCTAGTTCGCCGACCCTGCGGTATATTCAGCAAGCACCGCAGGGTCCCCCGTAGTGCAGGAAAAGCCGCAAACACTCACCGAAAACCCACAGAAACCACCGCAAAACCAAGCCAAACACGCTGGAAAAATCCGAGCAGCCGCTGGTCATAGAGCAGAGCAGCCACTGGAAAAACGCCAACATGCTGACGAATGGGGTGAAAAAAAATAAGTACTCTTGAAAGTTTGAAATTTGAAAGGCTGTTTGCAAAAAAACTACTGAACGAAAATGTCTGGAATTTACAGAAAAGATCCAATAAATGATAATAAAAAGGTCTGATAAAGAAAAAAGAAAATAGGATTTAAAAAAAATGGGAAAAAAAATTTGCCGAAAAAATACCAAAAATGCCTGAAAGATCCTAAAAAATCTATAAATAAAGAGACTTTTTACTGCAGAATAAAATAATAAACGGTTGATTAGATATTGGATTAAAACGGGAATATTTTTAACAGTGAAGCCTATGGGATTCTCCTGAATAAACCTGTCGAATGAAACCATCGAACAGCAGTGCATTTCGGCAACCTTTCCCTGCTGTTTGGTGTCTCTGAATAGACTAACCAATGCTTTTCTATGGGGGATTTCACTGCCCTCGAACAGGCACCGTACGTGCAGGCAATTTGCCAAATTTTGGCGAATTGCCTGCTTTCTAAATAGCCAAATGGCCCCGAAATGTCACCGTTCGCTGAATTTCAGTGTCCGGTTACATTTCGGCGACATTTCGGATCTCTCTGAATAACCCCTTATGTCTTTTCACTTTTAGCTAAAATCGTCAGGTCTAATCAAAGGATGAAACTCAGGAGAACGACTGGAGAAGTGAAAATTCTAGGTCAAAATAGCCAAACCAGAAAAATTCTCCCATTTATCTCACTTTCCAAATCAGCTATTAGGTCTAGATTGTTCTCTTCTCCTGCCAGTTCTCCTGTTTTTCACCTTTCTCTGAATAACCCTGTAAGTATTTTCTCTGAAAAATACAGTAAGGGGTTCCCTTTTTTAATTTTTAACAAGTGTACCCCATAGAATATATACCTGCAAAGGCTTGGATAATAAAATGTGAAAAAAATATTTTACACACTGCAAATGATTGAAATTTTAATGAAAATTCAAATTTTTTTGTTATAGCATTCTGGCAGGACATGACGTATACAGTACATATAATAATGATATATTATGAATTGGCCGAGTCTGCCATAACAAAAAGATATATAATTTGTCTGGGTCGTATAATAATATGTGACTCCAAACATGATGAGCAAAACCGGTTTAAATTAGCTCAGCACACAGAGGTTAGTGGCTCAGCGGTGAAGGGGTTGAACAGGGAAATCTCATAGGTTTCAATGCAAGAAAAGTTCCCTGTTTTTCTTAAATACTTAATCAACCGTTTATTCTTTTCATTCATAACAAAAAGTGTATTTATTTACTTATTTTTATGATTTTCCTCGTATTTCTGAAATACTGTAGTTATTCAACCGTTTATTCTTTTCGTTTGTTGCAAAAAGTGTCTATTTATTTCTTAGGATTTTATTAGGCTTTTTTTTCTTACGAAAGTTTTCCCCCGATTTTTTTAAAATGGCTTTTTTTTCGGTAACAGACTGTTTTATTATAATTCATAGGACCTTATATATTATTTCCAGGCATTTTCATGCAGTAGTTGTTTTTGTTTTTTTTTAAACTCTTTTAAAAAGTTGCAGTGTTTTTCTTACCGCCGTTCAGCGGCTGGTCGGCTTTTTTCAGATCGATTTGGCGAACTGTTTGCCAGACCGTTGGATGCATTCGACGGTTTTTTGAATTTTTAGGCCAGTTTTGCAGTGGTTTGAGGATGCGTAGTTACATCATGCTATAACTACATCTTCCTAAGATATAACCAAAGCTGCTCTACTATGCAGAAAAAAAATCACAGCTCTATCCGGCACAATCCCAGGCACCTCAGATAGTAATAAAATAATAATGACTATACAGGGAAACTATCCATAATACCTTGCATAATAACTTGATATAAAATAAAATGAGCATGTTGAGTTTTATGTTTTAATCACAATCTGTCCCAGGTCACTGGCCAGGTTAGATAGAAAGGCATTCAGATTCTGGTGGCGGCACAGCCGGCTTAGCAAATCCCATGATATGCACTTAATTATACATAATAAGAACAATATAAGTAATTACTATAAGTACTCAGCCAGATAACAGTCCACATTATAAAACTGTTTTATTACTGACCTTCCTTTTATTGCCAGACCAGCTGATTGTGGCCAGTTAATTGCTTCTCTGAAAGCAGGAGAGTAGTTATTGGAGGCACTTCTGAGAAACCGAAGCTTGTCTTAGCAAAATAGGAGGCAATATCATATGAAATAATGCTGAAAAGTGGGAATAAATTAGTAATTCGTATTCAATGCCATGAGTGCGTATTGGTCTCTTTTTACTTAGGTTTAATAAATGCCTGTATTTATTTGCTTATTTTACAAGTACAGTGGTACCTCGGTTCCCGAACTTAATTTTTTTTTTTTTTTTTTTGTGAAAGGATTTTACCAGGAAGGATACATTGAGATTTCTCTCGTTTTCAAGTATGTCCTGGGTGGCGAGTATGTACCGTTAGGTGTCTTGCCAAGGACACTTACTGGAGAGGTTGCTCGCTGGGATCGAACCCATGACTCCACAGGCTCTCTCCATGCAGAGCAGTGACATTACCTCTACTCCACCCAGCCGGTACTGGAATTGGTTCCACGATTCTGGTTGCGAACCGAATTGGTCGTGAACCGAATCACATTTTCCCATAGGGTTCAATGTAAATCAGGTTAATCCATTCTGAACCATATGGGAAAAAACTGTAACCACAAAAATACAGTCAGGTCCAGATATATTGGGACATCGACACAATTCTAACATCTTTGGCTCTATACACCACCACAATGGAGTTGGAATGAAACAAACACAATGTGCTTTAACTGCAGACTGTCAGCTTTAATTTGAGGGTATGTACATCCAACTCAGGTGAACGGTGCAGGACTTACAGCAGTTTGCAGATGTGCCTCCCACTTGTTAAGGGACCAAAAGTAATGGGACAATTGGCTTCTCAGCTGTTCCATGGCCAGGTGTGTGATATTCCCTCATTACCCCAATTACAATGTGCAGATAAAAGGCCCAGAGTTCATTTCAAGTGTGCTATTTGCATTTGGAATCTGTTGGTCTCAACTCTCAAGATGAGATCCAAAGAGCTGTCACTATCAGTGAAGCAAGCCATCATTGGGCTGAAGAAAAAAAAAAAAACATCAGAGAGATAGCAAGAACATTAGGCGTGGCCAAAACAACTGTTTGGAACATTCTCAAAAAGAAGGAACGCACCGGTGAGCTCAGCAACACCAAAAGACCCGGGAGACCACGGAAAACAACTGTGGTGGATGACCGAAGAATTCTTTCCCTGGTGAAGAAAGCACCCTTCACAACAGTTGGCCAGAACAAGAACACTCTCCAGGAGGTAGGTGTATGTGTGTCAAAGTCAACAATCAAGAGATGACTTCACCAGAGTGAATACAGAGGGTTCACCACAAGATGTAAACCATTGGTGAGCCTCAAAAACAGGACGGCCAGATTAGCGTTTGCCAAACAACACCTAACAAAGCCTTCACAGTTCTGGAACAAGATCCTATGGACAGATGAGACCAAGATCAACTTGTACCAGAGTGATGGGAAGAGAAGAGTATGGAGAAGGAAAGGAACTGCTCATGATCCTAAGCATACCACCTCATCAGTGAAGCATGGTGGTGGTAGTGTCATGGAGTGGGCATGTATGGCTGCCAATGGAACTGCTTCTCTAGTATTTATTGATGATGTGACTACTGACAAAAGCAGCAGGATGAATTCTGAAGTGTTTTGGGCAATATTATCTGCTCACATTCAGCCAAATTGGACGGCGCTTCGCAGTGCAGATGGACAATGACTCAAAGCATACTGCAGATGCACCCAAAGAGTTTTTGAAGGGACAGAAGTGGAATGTTATGCAATGGCCAAGTCAATCACCTGACCTGAATCCCATTGAGCATGCATTTCACTTGCTGAAGACAAAACTGAAGGGAAAATGCCCCAAGAACAAGCAGGAACTGAAGACAGTTGCAGTAGAGGCCTGGCAGAGCATCACCAGGGATGAAACCCAGCGTCTGGTGATGTCTATGCGTTCCAGACTTCAGGCTGTGATTGACTGCAAAGGATTTGCAACCAAGTATTAAGAAGGGAAAGTTTGATTTATGATTATTATTCTGTCCCATTACCTTTGGTCCCTTAACAAGTGGGTGACACATCTGCAAACTGCTGTAAGTCCTACACCGTTCACCTGAGTTGGATGTACATACCCTCAAATTAAAGCTGACAGTCTGCAGTTAAAGCACATTGTGTTTGTTTCATTCCAACTCCATTGTGGTGGTGTATAGAGCCAAAGATGTTAGAATTGTGTCGATGTCCCAATATTTCTGGACCTGACTGTATGTTGCTCTGCACATCCTCGTCACCTTCAATAATGCTCTGCACATCCTTGTCACCTTCACTAATGCTCTACACATCCTCATCACCTTCATTAACGATCTGCACATTCTTCTCACCTTCATTAACGCTCTGCACGTTGTCACCTCTCTGCACTTTCTTTTTCCCACCACGCTTGTTCTGCACTTTCTTGGGAGCCATGCTGGATTTAATACAGTAATACTGAACAGTACTGTGCTACAAAGAACACAAAAAAACTTCACAGTAGCCCTGTCTGCGACCGCGATCTCGAGTACAGAAAGTACAGGAAGCCACGACCATGTGTCAGAGTGGGGAAGATGGACCCGGTCGCGTTCGTAACCCAATGCGGAGTTCGTGAACGGAGGTAAAATGTTTACGAACTTCCTGGTCGAAAACCGAATTGTTCGTGAACAGGGGCGTTCGTGAACCGAGGTACCACTGTACTGGGAAAGTTCAAGGCAATCACTTTTGCACAAGATGACCTAGCAGAACTCGAGAATTTAATAACTCAACATTTTCAAGGCAAACTATTATGAAAAGTTCACTTTTACAGCGCAGTTAGAAAGTACTCAGACCCCTTACACTTTTTCAAAAAAAATTATGTTTTTTGGGTTTTTTTGAGAAAGGATTTTACCAGGAAGGATTCATTGAGATTTCTCTCATTTTCAAGTATGTTTTGGGTGGCGAGTATGTACCGTTAGGTGTCTTGCCCAAGGAGACTTACTGGAGAGGTGCTCTTGCCGGGATCGTACCGGTGTCTCCACAGTCTCTTCCACGGTTATAGAGCAGTATGTTGCAGCCTTATTCCTTAAATTGTTTAAATAATTTTTTTCACCTCAATCTACATTCAATACCCCATAATGACAAGAACCCGATTTTTTACAATATTGCAAATATATTAAGGACTGCAGGAGAGCATATCAGCAGCTACACCGTTGCCGGTTTCACTTAAAGACTCACTAATATTATTTGTTGAAAAGCTTGGAGGAATATTTTTCCTTCACGGAAACATGCTTATAATGTAAATGTATTAATATAGTACAGGAGTTATGTGCTTCGTGATTTACACGGGTACACTGAACCCACTGCGTGGTAGGGATGTGCACAATGTCACCCAAATAGGGCGATAAACACATTAATTACAATGTATAGACATTAAAGAAAAATGGCGTCCCTCATAGGAATTTCCAAGTGTTGGAACCCAGTGTAGGCACCAGGGGATAACACCAATACAAAGCGACTAAACTATTAGAACTCTTTATTGATAATTATAGAACAAAACCAAAATTTGTTGAAAATGTTTTTAAAATTAGTTTACTAGGACCCCCAAACCTGTATATGCTTACTTTGCTCCATTGGGTCTCCCATAACATTGGTGGGTTACTTAGTACAGATTAGACAAATTTCAAAGAAAGGGTAATTCCCCTAACGGCTAAGCAGTCTCCAATTATAGATTTCCAAACAAGATACACCTATATAGGATTTCCCTAGAGGGATAGAACCTTGGCATTTCGTGAGCCACTTTTTTGTGTGGCGTCACTATCTTATTATAATCTATTTGTACTTATAATATCGGTCTCCTTGGTGTGGGACCATTAGGTGCTTAGCCCAAAAATCATTTGCTATGCCTTGTTGTGGGACCATATATTATAGTTCACCGTTCTCGTGACACGTATAATTGAGGTCTCCTGATGTGGGACCATTGGTTTATTATTATAGAAAATGAGTTCATCAGTGAATAGAACTTGTATCAGTCTCCGTGTTGTAGGACCCTACGACAGGCCTCAAAATTTCCACTCGCCTGCTCGCATTTGGCGAGTGGAAATTACATGAGGGCGAGTGGGAATGCAGAGGCATGCTGGATAGGGGTTAGGTGGGGCAACTAGTGGCGAGTAACTCTTAAGACCTGGCTAGTAGCTTGGGACTTGAAATTTTGAGGCCTGCCCTACGATACCATTCACAAACACCACATTGCATGCAAAAAAGGTTTACTCAATCTAGGACCATTAGATGTAGATCACAATTCACTGTGCCCCTGTCTGGGGTGATTAATCTTGACACAACATAAGGATATGGATGGGACCATTAATATGTCTTTGTTGCCAATAAGTTCATCATTCATAGACAAAATTTGTATCGGTCTCCTTGTTATGGGACTATGTGGTAACGCTTACAAACTCCTCAACGCATGCAGAAAAGGTCTCCTTGATCTAGGACCATTGATTGTGGTCCCCGAATCGTGTTGGCGTATGGACCACAGGATACACCGCTGTTACTCTCAATCAGGACAAACAGGCTGGAAGCAGAAGGTAAAATAATTGAGTGAGTTATTCTAAATAAAAAATACAAGACATAAAACACGGTCCGCCGCGTTTTGTCACACAATCGTGACTTTCTCAAGGACTGATGTCTATGTATATGCTTAAGAATATAGAGAGCCTCCGCCCGTGTTCTTCCTACTTTCTATTCCTGTTTGACGGGTGACCCACCTTGCCTTTGGACTGGACCTGAGGTGTTCCAGTGTGTCCCGCTGTTTTTCTTTTTGGCCTTGGGCATGCACTTTTCCCGTCCTGACCCCCCCCCCCCCAAGCTGTATTTTTCACTCCCTGCCGACAGTTTGAGTCTCGATGGACGTGCTGGGCTCCATTCTGTTTTGTCAGAGTCATTTTTCGAGGACATTTACTTTTCTTTTTCCGAACTGCTGATGACGTTTGCTTTTTATTCCTAAGTGCTGTTTAGGAAACTGTCCCGCTGTTTTTCTTTTTTGACCTCGGCATGTTCTTTTCTCATCCTGACATCCCCCAAGCTGTATTTTTCATCCATCCCATCCCCTCGTCAACAGTTTGAGTCTCGATGGACGTGCTGGACTCCTTTCTGTTCTGTCGGAGTTATTTTTCGAGGACATTTACTTTTCTTTTTCCGAACTGTTGAGGACATTTGCTTTTTATTCTTAAATGCCTCTCCTGATGAGTTGTGTTTCACTTGCAGGTGATGCCTTCAGGCTTGTGCCATCGTTCCCCGCATTATTTTGTTTCCTTTTTGTATTTTCTTCTTCAACGATTGCTATCCCGGCCCTGCGAGGCCGAGTGTTTGGCTGGTTGATTTGTGACCCTACTCCAAATTCCTAAATAAAGAATTAAAAAAAAAAGAATATAGACTTAAGCATTCACATAGACATCAGTCCATTATTTTACCTTCTGCTTCCAGCCTATTTGTCCTGATTGAGAGTAACAGCGGTGTGTTCTGTGGTCTTACTCCAACACGGGTCAGCTCCATCAGCGATACCAGAGACAACAGGGTGGCTGAGTATTATTGATTCGCCTATCTATTCGTGATTATCATATCCATATCTATACATATTTATATTTTCCGGTTATCCCTTATTATTTTGTTTCCAGCTTAGACCGGTGTCAGACGAGCACACTAGGTGCGTCCGTCGCAGTGTTGTGACGCTGCAACGGGGCCAGTCACACGCTTGAGTGCGCGCAACAAGCGTCCGTGCACAAAGCCTCTCCGTCAAAACACTAGACGCGTGTTGACAGGGCTGCACAGTACAATCCTTCATAGGAAGATCGAGCTTTGCAGCGCTGAGCGTACTAACTGCGCTCAGCGAGGTGGCCAGATGGGCATCGAGTGGAAGGAACGTCCACTCTCACGGACGTTCCTTCCACTCTGAAGTGCGCTCGCCTGACCCCGTTCTTAAAGTGTACCTTCATGCTTACAGTATATATTCTCTATTTGCAACTTTGACTGAATATTTAACAAAGCAATAGATTGATTTTTTTTTTTTTTTGCCAGTTATTAGTAATTTACGTCTTACATAGAGTTTTTAGTGTAATAGCTAAATATGAGAGCAATCACCAAATCAGCCTGACAGCTCCCGAGAAGGTAAAAAGAATCTTTTGTCTCACATTCCCTTTAGTTAATTTATGGCAGGAAAAATAGGTCATTATCCACACGGGGACAGAGCAAAAACTGGACGTTCATTCACTAAACACATGAATAACTGCTGCTAAGGGAATTGTGAAATGCTAAACTTAGACACTGAAAAGAGACAAGACTTTATATAATTCTGAATTTTTTTGGCTTTACTTTTCCATTTTCTCACAAGTCAACCTTTTAGCCTGTCATAAGTGGCATGTTGTGAAATCCCATTACAGGATGTGCAGGGGTACTATAGACCCCTGTGTCTCCGGATACATACGTGCTACAAGGAATCTGGCCTTTCCAATGACACCCAACATGACTATAATGTGTAAAAACCAAACAAAATAACAATAAAATACAGTTAAAATTATATATTTTTTTGTTCTTAAAGTAGCGGCATTGTTTTCTTTCCCCTTATAAAATCAACAATGCCGCTCCACTAACTCATTTAATTTTTCATATAAATTTTAATATATGTATATTAATTTTAATACATAATTATTTTAATAATATATTTTTATTTTATATTCAACTATATTATAGTTATTTTAATTAAATATATTTTGATAAAATACTGTATTTAGCGTCAAACTTTAGTTTAACCCTTTCGCTGCTGAGGCTTTTCCCGCCCCTGTGCTGAGGTCATTTTTACCGGTTTTGCTCATCATGTTTAAACGTGTTTTGAAGGCTTATTTTAGTATATTACCCAGACATATTATATATCGTTCTTTCCGTCAGACTCGGTAGATTCATAATATGTCATTATTATATGTAAACGTTATGTCATGTCTGTATATTATAACAAAAAATGCAATAAAATATGTATTTTCAATAATTTACAATGTGTAAAGTGTTTTTTTTCACATTTTAACATGCGAGCAATTGCGGTTATATTTTGTATGGGGTGCGCTTGTTAAAAAAATTAGAGATGGGGTCTCGTTACATTTTTTTTTGGGGAAAATTACACTATTTTTAACAAACGCACCGCATACAAAAATCGTTAGTGCAGCATCATTGTTCACATTATAATTGAAATGGGAACAATATTGCTGCATTAACAAAACAAAAAAGGAAAAAAAGTGTTTAATTTTTTTTTTTTATAATTTTTTTTTTTTTTTTTTACAACATTTTTCACAGTAGTGTTTGGTATCGTTGGAACGGCCATGCTCTGGCCGATCCAACCATACCAAACATTAACCCCTAACTGCCACGGATCGGGAGATAGGGAGTTCATTGGGACTCCCTATCTCCACAGTTGGTGGCAGTTAGGGGTTAAGTCCAGGACTGGCGTCATCGTGCTAAGCACAATGACGCCAGTCCTCAGGGGGAGTTCCCGGAGGCTTGGCCGACATCCAAGATGTCGGCCAGCTCCGGGAAAGGATCGCGAACCGGCGCTTTTCAGCGCCGATTCGCGATCCAGCTCCCCAGGGGTTAATGCCAGGCACCATTTGGAAGGGCAGGCTGTGCCCTTCCAAATGATGCCTGGGTTAACCCCCGCAGAGCCGCCGATCGGGAGGGAGAGAGGTCCGAAGGACCTCCCCCCTCCCTTTCAGGCGCCTCCTCCGCACATGCGGGGGGGGGGGGGCGCCTGAATTAGGTGTCATCGCGCTGCTGCGATGACACCTAATTCCGGCGGCTGCGGTCCCGGATGCGCGGCTGACATCGAGGATGTCAGCCCGCACCGGGGGGGCCAGCGATCGGCCGGAACCCGGCCGAACGCTGACCCCAATGGGAGGACGCGCTCAGCGCGTCCTCCGCATACCAGCGGGAATGCTGAGGACGTGCTGAGCGCGTCCTCAGCATCGAAGTGGTTAATAAATAATAAGTTAAATATAACGGTTTTGGAGATTTATTGCTGTGAAGCTCTGTGATGTTCATACACACCACACATTACCGCAAGTTTTATTGCTGTGGAGCTCTGTGATACACTCATTCACACCTCACATTACTGGGAGTTTAATTGCTGTGGAGCTCTGTGATATGCTCATACACACCACACATTACTGGGAGTTTTATTGCTTTGCGGCTCTGTGATACACTCATACATACTGCACATTACTGGGAGTTTATTGCTGTGGAACTCTGTGATTCACTCATACACACCACACATTACCAGGAGCTTTATTGCTGTGCAGCTCTGTGATAAACTCATACACACCATACATTACTGTGAGTTTTATTGCTGTGGAACTCTGTGATACACTCATACACACCGCACATTGCTGGGACTTTAATTTCTGTAGAGCTCTGTGATACACTCATGCACAACACATTACTGGGAGTTTTATTGCTGTGTAGCTCTGTGATACGCTCATATGCACCGCACATTACTGGGAGTTTTATTGCTGTGTAGTTCTGTGAAACACTCATGTACGACACACATTACTGGAATTTTATTGCTGTGTAGCTCTGTGATACGCTCATACACATCACTGGGAGACAGAGTTTTATTGCTGTGGAGCTGTAATATGCTCATACACACTGCACATTACTGTCAGTTTTATTGCTGTGGAGCTCTGTAATGTGCACTGTGTACAAGTATATCAATAATGCATAGAATCTTATAAACTTGAAAAGTAATCGGCAGCTTCCCATGTATGACACTTGGACCTCCTGTGCCAAGGCACAGCCTTAGCTGCAATGAGCAGGTGATAGCTGCAGCTGCTGGGCCCGAGTGGATTTTCTTAACTAAGTAAAATCACTATTTTGAAAAATGTGTAAAGAAATAATTCTTTAACACAACAACGTACATGTGCGTGTTGTATGGGTGGAGTTTTGTGTGGGTGTGACCTTCTGTGGGCATGGCACAAGGGGCCCCATCATTTCCAATTGACGGGGGAGAGGGCATTAGTTGTCAGTCCGACCTTGGCTCTAGGCTTAAAGGAAACGGCTTATGATAACAACTGGAGTCATTATGTATGTGTCACGTCTCGGCCCTGCCCCCTGCTGGTGGTAGCAGGGATTTCTGTTTGTTTTTGTTTTCAGGCTGCAGGCCATCTGTTGGGCTTATTGGTCTGCGGTCACATGACCTGTTCTGCCCTATATGTAGGCCCAGGATTCCCCTTGATCCTTGGACCAGGATAGACCTTATTCTACTGAGTTCCTGTACACTGCATCATTGTTCCTCTTGTTCTGATATCCCGTGTATGACCTCTGGCTCTTGTGTTTGATTCCTCTCTTGCCTGACCCCTGTTGTATTTCTGATATCCTGTGTATGACCTTTTGCTTGGTATTTTGGACCTCTCTAGTCATAACCTTGTCTGTTTTATGTATTATTGTGTTTGTGCAAGTTGTAGCTGTTTTCGCTCAGCAGACATCTGGCCACGAAGCCAGCTTGCTGTTGAGTGGCACTCAGGGCCTTGTCTGTGCTCCCTGGCTGGGAGTGTCTGGTTCATCAGTCTGTATTATTGTATCAGTATTGAGTGCTGCCCTGCAGTTTACACAGTTCATTCTGTCTTGCCAAATACCTTCTAGTTCTAAAGCTCCAGTTTTGCTTTCCTCTGTATTGTTGAGTGCTCTAAGATATCCATTGGTCTCGAAACCTTTGGAGCTTAGTAGCCTGTTAGTTCTCCTGTAATTCTCCTTGGATTCGAAGTATAGTCTGAAGGTGTTGTGCTTGATCCTGTTATACCACAAACCTGCCCTAAAGGCTTCACCCTCCGCAGATTGGGGGCTCCCCATCACCCTATTGGGGGCTCGCCATTACAGTATGAGAGTTTGAGCTGTTGTCTTAATGGTAGGGTCAGAATATGGTCCCAAGTCCTTCATTGATAAGTAGGGGAAAATTCTGATCTATCTCTTGTTTTCTTATTAATATTAAAATAATCACTCAGTATTGGGTTTAATTATTTATTTTGTGTATAGCCTTCAATATGTGCAATATGACTAAAAAATATTTAAAAAAATACACGGGCTCTATTGAAAATAATATGTTTTTTTCATCTATCTGGATAGTATTGATCCAAGGGATACAAGAAAAAAGTCACTTGTTTGCATGAATTACATCTTGTCAAACCAGTGGGTATTTTTGGAATTAATAGGGCATTACTGGAATGATCTGTATCATTCCTGTTACGCTGCATTAATATTTAAACATACATTAACATTCATGGTTACATTCAGATCTCTAATGCAATCTGGGAGCCAACAATTATACTGCAATAACTACAACTATAGGAAAACCAATGTGTTCTGGCACATGGACAGGCAACACTGTTTAAAGCTGGGAAAACATATCTTAAAAATACATTTCTAGTGTAAAAATAAATAGTTATGCAAGTGTTTTCAAAAAGCAAAATGGTTAATCATTTTTAAAAACTTAGCTGGGTACTTGCCTGTTATCCGGAGTGGACCACATCAAGTTTTTATAGTTTCATAGACAGAATAAACTGAGTCAATTGTCATACAGGGTTATCCAAAGAGATTCGAAAAGTCACCGCACGTTCGGTGACTTTTCGTTCTCTTCAATTCGGTTCCTTTTGCCGATTGTATTTCGGTGACCCTGCGGTGTATTCAGCAAAGAGCACAGGGTCCCCGAATTGCAGGGAAAAGCTGCCGAAAACCTGACGAACACTAACCGAATGCATGCTGAAAACAAGCAAAAACATCTGGATTAACCTTCGAAAAAGCCGAACAGGAGCCGAACAGGAGCCGAACATGAGCCGAATCACACAGAGCCGAAGCAGCTGTGACGTAGAGGAGGCAGTGAATAAATTAGAAAAACCATTTGTATGAATCTGGGAAAAAGAAACGCTGTTTGCAAAGAAACTACTAAGCGAAAATGTCTGAAATTTTCACAGGAGGTCCAGGGAATGATAATAAAGAGGGCTGTTACAGAAAAAATAAGCAAACTGAAAAAAAAAAAAAAAAATCGGACTTTTTAAAAAAAAAAAAAAAAATCTGAAAAATGCTTAAAGTATCCTAAAAAATCTATAAATACAGAGACTTTTTGCTGCAGAATTTTATAATGAACGGTTTATTAGATATTGAATTAAAACGGGAATATTTTTAACATTGAAGTCTATGGGATTCTCCTGAATAAATTTGCCGAATGAAACCACCGAATGGCAGGACATTAGGGGAACCTTTCACTGCTGGTTTGTGTTCTCTGAATAGCCGAAGCAGTGCATTTTCATGGGGATTTCACTGCCTCGAACAGGAACCGAACAGGCACCGTATGTGCAGGCAATTCGCCAGGATTTGGCGAATTGCCTGCTCTCTGGATAGCCGAATGGCCAGGAAAGGTAACCGAACGCTGATTTTCAGCATTCGGTTACCTTTCTCAAGCAATTCGGATCTCTTTGGATAACCCTGATAGTTTTATTTTTTATAGATAATGAACTGAATAAGCGGAAGACAAACATATGAGAACATGTGACAATTAATAAACTGTAACATATGACAACATGACTTGACTTATAATTGAGATACTGGTGGCCAGGGGGTTAGGGTTAGAGGGTTAGGGTTAGAGGTTTAGGGGGTTAGGATTAGAGGGTTAGGGTTAGAGGGCTAGGGTTACCCTAACCCTCTAACCCTCTAACCCTAACCCTCTAACCCTAACCCTCTAACCCTAACCCTAACCTTCTGGCCACCAGTATCTCAACTATAAGTCAAGTCATGTTGTCATATGTTACAGTTTATTAATTGTCACATGTTCTCATATGTTTGTCTTCCCGTTTATTCAGTTCATTATCTATAAAAATAAAACTATGACAATTGACTCAGTTTATTCTGTCTATGAAACTATAAAAATTGATGTGGTTCGGATAAAAGGAAAGTACCCTTAGCTGTAATTTTTTAATGATAGAAACAGAAGGAACATATTTATAGTAGGGTGGATGTTTTCAGTCCTAAAGTGGTATGGATATATTAAGATCTATATCGTCCTGAAGCTGAAGATTTTAGTGGGCCTATTTTTCCAATTGTGTGAAATGAAAACATGTTTTATGTTATATAATAGGGCAGCTATGTCTTTTATATAACCAGGAAGGTATATGTATATGTAACCAAGATACATGTACGTATATATAACTGGGTACATATGTGAATATATAGCAGGGCAAATACAGGTGTATATAACCAGGTCAATGATTGAGATATATATAAATATATGCAGAAGGTTGCACTCAACCTCAAAACTAAGCGGGTGCATCTAAGACATCAAATCCAAAACACCAAGAAAGCGCACTCCATATCAATGACCACCTTCTTCCATCATTTTCTGTGACAAAAAAAAAAAGGCACGGTTTTAAAAATGTTCAAAAAACCTGACTGAGTTAAAATGATGGGGATTCAGTTCACAAAGTATGATCATAATTTGCTTAAGCCTGTCACAGTCACCAATGTATCCCATCTTTGACAGGTCCTATCTAACTTGACCGAGTCTGCATTTACAGGATCAACTCACCCTGGAGCTCCCCGGCAGCTCGAGGCCTTTGTAGGCTGCCATGATGGAGCACTTGTGAACAGGGAGGGGTGCGCCCCAAATGAGAGTTGTCAGATCTCTATATATAAAATACAGAACAGCAGAAGGTTGCACTCAACCTCAAAACTAAGCGGGTGCATCTAAGACATTAAATACAAAACACCAAGAAAGAGCACTCCATATTACCTCAGTCAGGGTTTTTTTAAATATATATATATTTTTTTATATATATACACACACACACTCTGTTAACATTGTATAATTTCTAATAGTGAGGCAAAAAAATATTTTTCCTTCTTTCCCTATTCTCTATTTCTTTTCTAATTGAATCCATGTTTCCCTTTCATTATTCTTTTTTCCCCTTTCTTCTTTTTTTTTTAATGGTTTCATATCTGGGGATATAAGAGCAGATTTTCATACAGTTATACTTTTTGACACCCGATAGCATTCAATCTTTATTATCATTATTGTATGTCATATATATTATTGTAGGATTGCTTAAATTTCACTTTCGATTTTTTTTTTCAGTCCTGTTTGCAGATGTGTGCACACAAATCACTGATTGTATCAATCACACAGCCCGAACAACAAATTGTTCTCGTATATTCTCGAGAAAAGCTAAATTCACGGAATTTTGGCTGGGCGGCAGGACCTGAGGTTCCTGTTTACTTTCTGCTCCTCTGCGAGACATCACGGGCATGAATATCAAATTCAAATCAATCGTAAGTATTCAAGCTAGCAAAACATTTTATATCGTCGTGCAGCTCACCGATAATATCCAAAACATTTAGCAATCCCAAGGTCTCAGGTAATATGCTCAACGAGTAGGCGTGCTCTGCCATCTATCAGATTCCATTGACGTTAGCTGTGGTCTTGGTTCCCATTACCATATTTTTGTCTGTTTGAAGGTGCAGCTAAAAATCAAGGATATATGTGCAAAACTGCTTAAAGGATGTTTGTACAACCCTGGAATTTTAAAAGTGGCATTCGTCTTGCATCTTTTTTATTTGGTAGATGCGTGTTCCTATGGTGATGGGTCAGACTGCACATTAATAACTGTTTCCAACCACATCTCAAGGTCATTTGTTGAATTTCACATTCTGATAAGAGTCAAACAAAACGACATAGCACATGAATGATGATTTTATCCTCAAAACCAAGGTCATTGGTCTGAAAGTTGTAATTATCCACAGTATGCTTGACGTGCGACATGGTACCAAGGACTTATTTGTATTCCACGTGCACCCTGGTGTCCACATGTCCCAGACATTTCAATATCACTATGAGAGACACAGCCCTCGCGAAGGATTCTAGGAGAACCTCGGTCAACAAAGACACCTTTATGTAATTACTTATTTTAACTGTTTCTTTTGTGAAAACCAAAGATGAAATGCAATATTTTCCTTCAGAAGACCTGAGTAGAGGTCAGTAGCTTCATGGAATGGTTCTTGCGATATTTTGCAAAGTTATGGTGTTAAAAAATGTTAAATCAAAGAGCAGAACTAAACCAGTATGTCTAATTTATCAGTAAACCACCCATGATGAATGCTACGGCTCTACATTGAGTCTTAAGGCTTGACATTCCAGCTAGACTGGAGTAGGGATGTGCGTTTCAGGTTTCGGAATTTTCACGAAATTTCCCGATTCGTGTTTTCGGATGCGGACGATTTTCCGAAAATTTTTAGATCCGAAAATGGCAGATCCGAAAAGTTTTCCGAGCCGAAACGAAATATTTTCGGAATTTTCGAATGGACTTGAAATGTGTCAAATCGAAATTTATTTTTGCTCTATTCATGATTTGATCTTTATTTAATAAAAAAAAACACGATAGAATCGCCAGAATTATCGTAGACACTTTGAAACGAGGAGAACAGAAGTTCCCGAAAAAACGAAAATTTCAGAAATTTCCGAAAAGTCGATACAAAAAACGAGCAAAGTGACACGAAAATACGAAAAATGGTCGATATTCCGAAAAAAAAATGTACACGAAAAACGAACCGAACCGAATCGAAACAGAAATCGGTCGAAACGAGACGAATCGAAAAGTTTAAACATCCGAACAAATCAAGCTGGATCGAACCAAAAAAAAAATCGGTGCACAAGCCTAGACTGGAGTTAACAGGTAAAATTAACATGAAATCTTGTTCCAAACGTTACCGATTCTCGCGGTCACTTAGAAGCAAACAGTTCATACTTTATAGCTACCAAATGTGATGGTCTCTTCGTACCAAGACATTTTGTTTGTGTTTGCCACGAAATTTTAGATGTATCTTTTTCTTTTGTTGTTTTTATCCGAATCACAGACATACAAGCAGGGCTGCCATCAGAAATCTTGGGGCCCCTTAATGAACTGGTTGGGCTCCGCTTCTGACAAACGTTTTTTTTCCATAAAATAATTCAAAATAAAACATTTTGCCTCATTTTCTTTTTACCGTATTTTAGAGAGAGTGGGTTAAATCCCTGGTCGATAAAATGTCTTTCCCGGTGGGAGGGTTTTCGCTCTGCACCCAGTGGTGTATTTTGGCCTAGGCCAACAAGGCCTAGGGCGGCACTTTCCAGGGGGCGGCGGCCCGCACCGGGTGGCCCCACCCCTAAAAAAATATATATATATTTTTTTACTTTTGCAAATTATTTTACCAGGAAGGATACATTGAGATTTCACAAATTTTCAAGTATGTCCTGGGTAGGCAAGGCCTAGGCTTTCACGTTCCAGGGGGCAGCAAAAAACCTCACCACTAAATGGGTTACTCACAGAGCACCGAAATGACGCCAACATTTTGGTGTTCTGTAGTTCCTTGCACTTCGGGGAATAAAATTTCCCCACCCTGCAGTGAATTCACCATTCACCACAGGGTTCACCACCGCTGAATGCTGCCACCGCAAACCCGTGGCCTGCTGTTTTCAAAAGAGCTACTTAACGAAAATGTCTGGAATTTACATATAAGATCCTATGATTTGATAATAAAAAGGTCTGTTACAGAAAAAAGAAAAATCGCTATTAAAAAAAAGGGGGTCGGAATCTTGCCAAAAAAAATCTGAAAAATGACTAAAAAGGTACTAAAAAATACATCAATAAAGACTTTTTACTGCAGATTAAAATAATAAATGGTTTATTAGATATTGCATAAAAACGTGAATATTTTTAACATTGAAACCTATTGGGTTCGCCTGAATAAACCTGCTGATTGAAACCACCGAACATCAGGGCATTTCACTGCCATTTCGCTGCTGTTTGGTGTTCTCTGAATAGATTAACCATTACTTCTCTATGGGGATTTGCACTGCCTTCAAACAGCACCGTACTTGCTGGCAGTTCGCCAAACTTGTGTGTGAGCGGAGGGCGGGCCGCCCCAGGTACCAGTGATTATTGGGGTGTCATTAGGGGGTACTAGAAGGTGCCACTGTCACTGTGTGTCAGCTTTGAGCTGTGTTCTCAAACAACGAGCAGCGGAGCAGGGCGTTTGCATACGGAATAAAATCGAATAGAATAAAACTCCCCCTCTCCTCCCTCCATAGCTCCTCCCCTCCCCCGCAGCAGCTCTAGGAGAGGGGAGGGGGGATGTGATTTGTGTGCAGAGAGAGAAGATGGCAGTAAACGGCAGGTAAAGGGGGGGGGGGGTATCAGCAGAATATGAAGCCCTGTCTGCTTACTGCTGTTTAAAGTGGACCTTTCCTTAACCAGCACTGCAGTGATAGAAATTTGTCATTGAGCTGCCTGGCTCCTGATGAGGCTGCATGCGTGCAGGTCACACGGTCCGGCCAGTCAGGTGGTACTGAGTCTCAGTACCACCTGACTGAACCACGTGACATGTAGGCACGCAGCTGCCCGCCCTTTCGTTAACACGGACTCTCACTCTATTCTGGACTGAACACCCACCGGGAAGGGAATCAAAGCCACGGTGCACCCTCTGGCAGTGGCACCCCACTGCTGACAAGATGGCTCCACGCACAGCTGCGATCCTAACGTGGCCTGGAGGGACCTCCTGCTGAGTCCGTACACAGTCCCTGCTGACTCTGCACACAGCCCTACCGCGGATGGAGGCCGGTAAATATAGAATAAATAATTGCTGTGTGCTCATATACACTCGGTTTGCTGGGAGTTTTATTGCAGTGGATTCTGATGCACTCATACACACCGCATATTGCATTGCTGGGAGTTTTATTGCTGTGGATTCTGATACACACTGCACATTGCATTGCTGGAATTTTTATTGCTGTGGATTCTGATACGCTTACACACACCAAACATTGCATTGCTGGGAGTTTTATTGCTGTGGATTCTGTGATACACACTGCATATTACTGTGAGTTTTATTGCCCTGGAGCTCTGAGATACGCTCATACACATTGCACATTACTGTGAGATTTATTGCTGTGCAGTTCTGTGATATGCTAATACACAGTGCCCATTTCTGTGGGTTTTATGACTGTGCAGCTCTGTGATTCGCTCATATGCAGTTTGCACGTTTCTGTGGAATTTATTGTTCAACCAATTAGAGCGGCTGCGATCCAGTATACTTGACATGCGTGGCTGTTCTTTGTAAAAATGCTTGAATTTAAACATTTCATAATTTTATTTATCTCAATAGATACATTTGAAATGGTATACAAAATATACAAGTAGGCACTTAGTATCCACTTTTAATATAAAGAGAGGAAAAGGCGGAGTTCTAAGAGGAAAAGGTGAAGCTTAAAGAGGAAGGGTGGGGATTAACCAGGAAGAGGTGTGCCCTTGACAGGAAGGGGTGCGTCAAACTTAAATTAGGGGGTGCACGAGTTTAGTCAGGCCTAGGGCAGCACAAAACCTAAATACACCACTGTCTGCACCTCTACCTGATGCAGACTAGACTAATCGCACCTTCAGTGATTAGCTAGATTGCTTTTACCAGCCCCAGTTGCCCCGTTCCACTGGTATCACGATAGGTCAGTTGAGTTTCACATAGAAAGGCCTGTACATCTGTGGCACTTCGACAAGTGACCGTGTTTGGTAAGGGCCACTGGGACCCCGAACATATCATGGGCTGTCACCCCCGATGGCTGCACTGCATATAAGCATAAAAAAAATATCCTTTCAATCAAGTTCTAAAAAATGCCATTTGGTCTGTGCACCATTCGGAAGCCAAGCAGGACTTGAGGTTAAAGAAGGTTCTTCTATGGGAATTAAAACAAATGTCGCAACACGTATTTTGTTTGGATTGGATTCAAACATAAAACCAGAAATACAGAAAGTGGAACAAATTACTGTTATGAGTGGGAATAAACTATTAAAATAATTAATTGTCTGTGCCTGGCTCTAGCGTTCCATTCCCAGTTTACATTTATTTTTGGCTTGTTGTCTCTGATAATAAGACCCACCGGTTTCCTTGCTTTGTCTTCCTGGCGTTTCAAGCCTTTACACATCCTTCTATGGAAAAGGAAGCTGTGGAATTTGGAAGGTACCATACAAAACATTCCACATTCCAAGGCCTGGAATTCTGCCAAGTCTTTACTTAAGCATACTGTACTGTGGTCCCAAAACTATCATCACCATTCTGTATACCATCAATCCATCATGTACTCATATTTGGCAATATATATATATATATATATATATCATATTTAGAATTAAAGTCTAAAAACTGTTTGCATTTAATGATTTTATTCACAAGTGCTTAATTCTACTACACTGTTGTTATCTTACATCAAAAATAATATTGTATGTCGTTCAAATTGATTGAATACGCTAAAACCTTGTCCGGTGTGTTACTCATTTTATCTCAGATCAGGAAATAAATTTAACAGACTGTTCTTGAAGCCAAAAGGGAGGCTGACAACACAAACAGTCATTACGAGAATGGTTCTCGTAAGAGTTTCCTTATATAACAGAAGAGATAAAAAAATAGAGGCTTGACGTAAATTTGCCCATGGACTCTAGAGGAGAAGGAATTAGATACCTTTGATTAACTTCAAGGAGATTGTAAATTAAATAGACAAAGAATGATTAAAGACTTCAGACTCAAGAGTCAGATTAACCACTTTAAAATAAGGATTAAAACCCCCCCAAAAAACGACTTTATTACAACAGCTAAATATACAGCTCAATCTAACCGGTCAGTATCCAGAAGAGGTTACAACCCTCAAGAAAAGGCGCATTTTAACTAAACCTATCAATAGTTATTTATAAATATATAACAAAAAATAATGGAGGCAAAAATCTCATCAGGCTTGACTTTAATTCCATTCCTATTTTTGGGTGGTTTTGCAGGAACCAGGGGCTTGGTATATCAATCACGTCTTGCTCTGCTCATGCATCTACTCAACAATATATTGTGTTCAACCAGTTTCTGGACGAAATAGATTGAAGCACTTTACGAATAAAATACCCATGATGATTTTAATTGTTTTTTTAATTTGTGCTCTTTCTTGGGAGTATAAATGTAAGCTGGTCTCTAGGACTGGGGTCTCAGACATTTCCCAGAATTCTTTGAATGTAATAGATGTCCAGAGAATCATTGAAGTTGTAGTTCAGAAACATATTGTCACGGTTCCCGGATCCCACCACGCAGCCCTTAAAGCCCAACACTCCACAGAGCCAAAAAGCTACAAACAGAGTAGCCGTAGAACAATCCCTAACTGTCTGGACCTTAAAAATTGGCCAGGTATAAGTATACTAGCTAGACAGAAAGGGTTAATCAAAGACAATAATGTAATACAAAACCAGGTCAGCAACACGGGGGTAGTCAGACGAGCCAGAATCCAGGAATACAGAGTATAGAATAGTCAAATGGAATAGCCGGGTCGATATCAGTGCAGTAGCGTAGTACAAGGAAATAGTCTAGGGCAACGGAAGGTAGAATGGTCAGAAAACAAGCAGAGGTGAATAACAGGTTAAATCACGAGAGAATTCCGGTACAGGGAGCACAGGTATGGATAACCACGATCTGGCACTGCTGAGAAGGAACTGTGGGTTTTTAAAGACCTTCACCAGACCGCGCCCCCCTCTCAAGCCGGGCCTCATGCAGCCACCTCCCTGCCTGTCTCTATTTAAACCGGGTGTTGGTCAGCGAGCAGCATCAGACATGCTGCCTTCAAGCACACTGGAGAGGCTGGAAGCCCCCAACGTTACACATATGGGGGCTGGAGTTTGAGATCCCAGCTCTAGAACCAGTGGACCAAACATTTTTTGAAATATTAATGTTTTAGCAATTTCAGCAGCCAGACCATGAATGAGATACTATCAGACAGGAGTTTTGTCATTTACAGTACATGCCTCCATAGTGACCCACTTTTATCGGGACTGTCACAAATTCCGGATGATTCCCCAAAGACAGCAATCAGCCCCGCTTTCCCTGTGTGACAACAGGGCATGTTCTTTTTCTAGATATGTTTATCACACTTTTGGAGTCTCTGGCCCTTTCTGGACAGACCCTCCCCTTCCTTGATGATATCAAGACTGTCGTGCCCCTTTTCCAGAATAGCCAACTTTTGGGCGTGCCAATGAAGCAAGTCGTGCCACTGGCATTCCCCCACTAAACCACTCACCCCACTACCAGTTTCATTCCTCGCAAAGTTTGGTAGGTATGTACAGTGACCTCGGAAGTCCAAAAAAAATCTTTACTTCTTCCTTTAAAACAAAATAAACAATAGTAATTTGGAATACATTTTATTGCTTGGGAATTGTGCTAATAAATAATTAATTTATCATGTCAGGAGTAAAGTATGACATCACAATGTAAATCAAATTGCAGATAGGTGCTATCTTTTCTATTACTGATTTTTAAGAGTGTACTACTTTACATTTCTATTATTTTCCTATTGAAGAATTGTTCGATATAAAAATATGTTGTTATTCTGCCTCCCACATGTCTACTCGCTTTGGCAGTACCCCATTACAGCTGAATCATTCTGGAGCCAGATGTCAGGAAAAATTGCTTCCAAGTTGATTACATAATATAAAATTCCACTGTTAAAGTACATTAAAACTTCACAAATGAATCCGTAAATAACTGTATAAGCCCTGTCTGTATCCGTGTAATTTTATATGGATACGGCATGGGATTTGAAGAGAATTAGATATAGAATGGTGTCAATTCTTCTTTCATTTTTTATTTAACAAACAATTATTTTTATGGATAAACCTCTGTTGTGCTTGCAATTGTTTGGTATCTGTGAGAACAGAGTATTTTTGTGTATTTTTTACTCAAAAGATGAAAAGGTTAAACAATAAACGCAATTTTCTCCAGCCATCTTTGCTCATATTTGCCAAGGGTGCCAATATTAGAGGATACTGTAACTAGCAGGACGAACGTTCTTCCAGATTGTTGTTGTTATTAGGGATGCACCGATACCACTTTTTTAAGACCGAGTACGAGTACCGATACTTTTAAAAAGTACTCACCGATACCGAGTACCGATACTTTTCTTTAATGTCATGTGACGCTTTCCAATAAGAACAGACCATATAAAAATGCCCCCAGCTCACATGTATATCCCCCCGATATATATATATATATATTCATACTGCCCCAGCTCACACGTGGATATGCCCCTGCTCACACATGGATACTGCCCCCAGCTCACACAAAGATTTGCCCCAGCTCACACATGGATTTGCCCCAGCTCACACATGGATTTGCCCCAGCTCACACATGGATATGCCCCAGCTCACACATGGATATGCCCCAGCTCACACATGGATTTGCCCCAGCTCACACATGGATATGCCACAGCTCACACATGGGTATTCCCCCCCAGCTCACACATGGGTATGCCCCCCAGCTCACACATGGGTATGCCCCCAGCTCACACATGGGTATGCCCCCCAGCTCCACATGGGTATGCCCCCCAGCTCCCACATGGGTATGCCCCCCAGCTCACACATGGGTATGCCCCCCCAGCTCACACATGGGTATTGCCCCCAGCTCATGGATATGCCCCCCCCAGCTCACACATGGGTATGCCCCCCCAGCTCACACATGGGTATGCCCCCCAGCTCACATGGATATGCCCCCACAGCTCATGGATATGCCCCCACAGCTCACACATGGGTATGCCCCCAGCTCATGGATATGCCCCCACAGCTCACACATGGATATGCCCCCAGCTCATGGATATGCCCCCCAGCTCACACATGGGTATGCCCCCAGCTCATGGATATGCCCCCCCAGCTCACACATGGGTATTGCCCCCAGCTCATGGATATGTCCACACAGCTCACACATGGGTATGCCCCCCAGCTCATGGATATGCCCCCACAGCTCACACATGGGTATGCCCCCCAGCTCATGGATATGCCCCCACACATGGGTATGTCCCCAGCTCATGGACCCCCCCACGACGACACTTACCTTCCTGAGCGACGCCGGGAATGTCTCCGCGCGCGCGCTCGTTGGAAGGACCCCAGCCGCGACACACGTGGGACCATGTGATCGCAGCTGGGGTCTTTCCAAGGAGCGCGCGCGTGGAAGCTTTCCCGGCGTCGCTCAGGAAGGTAAGTATGAACACAGTGAGCAGCTGCAGGGCCTGTCCGAATGCTGATAGAGCATTCGGACAGGCCCTGCAGCTGCTCTCCGCGATGATACTTACCTTCCTGGGCGACGCCGGGAAAGGTTCCGCGCGCGCTCGTTGGAAGGCCCCCAGCCGCGATCACATGGTCCCACGTGGTCGCGGTTGGGGTCCTTCCAACGAGCGCACGCGCGGAGACATTCCCGGCGTCGCTCAGGAAGGTAAGTATTGCGGTGAGCAGCTCCAGGGGCGGCTGTCCGAATGCCGATAGAGCATTCGGACAGCCGCCGCAGCCCCTCGGATGCCGGCAAGCCGGCTCAATGCCGACTTCCGGTATCGGGAAAAATATCGGGGGGTACTGCAGGAGTACCAAGTACTCCTGCAGTACCCAGTATCGGCCCCGATACCGATACTAGTATCGGTATCGGTGCAACCCTAGTTGTTATAATTATTATCATCATTTATATTGTATAGAGCCAACAGTTTCCGCAGAGCTTTACAATAACCAATGGAAATGAGACAACTTAAAACAAGCAGGAACAGAAACAAGAGGTGTAGAGGGCCCTGCTCAGAAGAGTTTACAACCTAGTTGGTGTAGGAAGACAAGACAAATTTTATTGATCACCAGGATAGCTAGCACACGTGTTTCAGAAATGGTGGTCATAGGGATGTGGCCTCTACCATGATGTGCGGCTAGGTGAGGAGAGGGATAGGTTGGCATTGGTAATGTGGTATACTAATCTGGTGAGATGAGTTTTAAAGGATTTCTAGGGGAAGGGGAGAGTCTGATAGGCCGAGGTAGGTCATTCCACAGGACCTTAGCTGCCCTTGAGAAGTCTTGGAAGTGAGATTTGGATTCTAGGATAAAACATTTTTATTGTAATCCATTTCAAGTAAGGATGACACTCAAAATACAAAGGAAAAAGAGATTACAATTTTTCATACAGTCATATGTCCTTATGGTTTTTGAAATATATTGGGCTGTATTACAATCTTTGCGCAAAAACGCTCGCGCAATGGATGAATTTTTGTGCCAAGCGTTAAACGTTTGCGTACGCAAATCACCGCTGGAATTACAATCCTCATGCTTTTTTCATCCGTCGATCAATAACGCGCGTAATCCGGATGCGCACAAATACTCGCGTAGTAACGTTGCGCACAGAAATCAGTGTGCGCACTGTTTTTTTCTCGTGATTCAGCCAATCAGAATTAAGAACCACAATTATCTCACGTTAAGAAATTGCGCCTGCCAAAGTCAATCTGAGCATATATGCTGCAGCAATAATAAATACATACACAACTTCTCCATTTTATTGGTTTGGTATGAGTAGAATGTGTAACTATACTTTGCTGCGTTTTGTTTTTTTGGGCTGGTGTACTTGGGTTCGGCCAGAATATTCAGATTTGCCATTAACACCAGCTTTTAAGAGTTGCTAAAATTATGCGCACAAAGGCTATGCGGTAATTACCGTGAATAGATTGTAATACCATCCGCGTACCAGCGCACATTTGCATTTGCGATCACTATGTTAAGTATAGGACGCGTACAGTACAGTATGCTCTCGCAGGGTTCGCGCAGGTTCACCCTCGGGGGACGATTACGCGCGTTTGTTGCGCTGATTATGTAATACGGCATTCGGCGCAAAGGGTTTTACCCCTCGCGCTAATGGTTTTTTGCGCCGGCGCAAACGTTTGCGCGAGGATTGTAATTTAGCCCATAGTGCATCGTAGAGCATGTGTGAAACATTGGACATTGGTAGAGAGATAAGAAACATTCATAATAATGCAATCTGAAACATTTCAATAGAAAAAAAAATGTTCTGTCACCAGTTATGGTAGCAGGAACTTTTGAATTCACATACTGGTATCTAAGGAAGGTCAACTTGGGCCATCTACCCATTGACGATGTTAATCTCACCTCACTCCTTTTTATTCCATCCCAAGCCCGGCCGTTTTGCAAGTTGTTCTCTGATTCTTATTTCAGTTCCTGCTACCAATGTGATGAAGTTATGGTAGCAGGAACTGAAATAAGAATCAGAGAACAACTTGCAAAACGGCCGGGCTTGGGATGGAATAAAAAAGAGTGAGGTGAGATTAACATCGTCAATGGGTAGATGGCCCAAGTTGACCTTCCTTAGATACCAGTATGTGAATTCAAAAGTTGATTTAACTTTACTCTTGGTTGGAGCATCGAGAGAATTTATGAAGGGATGTATAGCATTAAAAACGTTTTACTACGAGTGTCTTTGTGAAGAGGGGATTCAACCCGGCCCATCTTAAACAAGAAGAATAACTTTGCATGCAACAAGGCCATATGTGGAGATGTGGAGTGAGTCCAATGTTGGAGGATACATTTACTTTCAGCAGTCATTACCAGCTGAGCTAGCTTAGAAGGATGTCTACCAGCTATAGTAGTGAATCCCAAAGAGAGCCGCAGTCAGGGTCAAAATTTTTGCCCTACCCTGCAGGGACGTAGGCACGATGTCACATCTCTCTCTTCTCGTATGAGAACACAGGTCTAAAAACAATGGTCTTTCTGCTTCAAGGAATACATTTCATGGTGGAAGATAGATGGTTACTGAGTGAAACAAATGCTGCCTTGCTGTTCCCCCTATCGTCTTACTTCCATAATAACAGGGAACCAGTGACTGATCAGGTCACATCTACATTTTCTCCAGCAGTGATTTGCCCAGTACAATGAATTGGACACCGGCACGCATACGTAAATGCAAGCCACAACTTAAACTCATTTGGATGATGAACGGATCTGGTGGTGGCTTCCATAAAGCCGTGTTGAGTGCTTCTCTTTCATTAATTTAAGTAAATGTGATGATGCAAGTAGCTGCCTTGTTCACATATCATTTCCATGACAAGATCTAGACTGCACGTCATGTAATGTCATATGAGCACGCTCAGCAAGTTTCCATCGAAAATGCAAACTGAAAGGTGTCTTTCAACTCGCATCTGATGAATATAACGCAGCATTCCAGATAATGGCTAATTTGGTTTAGATGTATGGTTGGTATTAATTTTAACTCTATATTTCCACGGATGCCTTTTGTACCCACAAAGTCTTGGACAGCTGCCACAATTCACCACCTAGCAATTTCACAATGGAGGATCTATGGCTTGTGTCGTATAAGAGAGATGAGCCTCCTTCCAAGACACTGTGGACCTTTTTATTATAGGCACAAAAGGGTACTTGCTGTGGTCTTTGAGATTATAAGTGAACCCACTTGCAACAAAGCTCTTCTACTTTATGTTCTTCAACCTTATCATTGTCCCTGCCAGTAGAGTGTGTTACCTTTGTTGTGACAGACCCTTTGTATCAATTTCTCCTCCAGGTCCTCAAAAAACAAAAAGGAACTGGTCACATCAGGCAGGGTATCTGCAAAGTTGGAGCAAGATTTATTAGAAAATATACGTGTTTTCCAGCAAATCTTGCTCCTTCTTTTCACATACCATGTCTGTTGTGACCAATGCCTTTTTGGTGATATGGTAATCTGGCTACCTATGGACCTTGGGACACTCTGCTAGGGTGAAGTATAGAGGTTTGTGCTTCTCTTTATTTTCCTAGGAATAGCTCCTATTATTATTATCCTTTATTTATATAGCACCACAAGTTCTGCAGCGCTTTACGAGATCAACGCGATTTAACGCTCTCTCGCATATCCGGAAGTGACGTATCGCGTTCTCCTCTTCTATAGGCGCCGGTCTCGCGATACATCACTTCCGGATATGTGAGAGTGTGTTTCAGTGCTGGAACGCACCCTGGCAGATGGAGCTAGAAGAGGCGAATCCCACGGCGTTGGAGAAAAATATAAAAGCGACAGATATGTCTTGGGAGGACAGACCTTTGATTTGTATTTTTAATAGTTATATCCCTGAGGAAGTGTATTTTATACACGAAACGCGTTGTATCTTTTTGTACCCAATAAATTTCTGCTTTTACATCGAAGAGCCTCTCTGGTTTTCCTGTGGCGGTGGGAGTCTCCGAGTCGGGTCTCATACGATTGCGGATGTGGGGTAACAACCATCGATGTTGATGTTTATATGCCTAAATGTATATGAATCCTGTGAGTGCGATTGAAAGGGGCATTTCACATTGTACATATTGATATAATGCACTATGAAGGTTCTCTGTGCCATTATTCCTTAGATTCCACACATTTATTATATTGTATGCTGTATTAGGACGCCTGGGGAGAGCTGTCCAGGATTTCTAAGGTTAAATTTCCTGTTTCTCGACTGTCACACCACAAACTTGTGTTATTAAGTATGTACCATTAAGTGTCTTCCCCTAGGACACTTTCTGTAGAGGTGCTCTGGCCAGGATTCGAACCTGGGTCTCCACGGTTATAGAGCAGCGATGTTACCTCTACTTCATCCTATAGATCCTCATCATTGTTCTGAGCTGTCCCAGTCTTATAGAAACAGGAGTTTGTATAAAGGGCCAGAAATCCTTCAATAAAGTGCTTTTAGCCCCTCTGCATTAAAGTTGACTGAAGTTTGTAAGGAAAGAGCCCTGTGTCTACAAAGAGGAATCACTGCGAGAAGCGGAAAACAGGTTGGTCAGTTCTTAAGAAGATGCTACAAGTGAACCATTTTGGGTACCAGGGAAAGAGACAAAGAGCTTAGTAAGAGGAGTTCTCTATCATAAGTCTAAGATGAGTCACAACTTGAATATCATTTCCCGCTTTCCGTGTGAGTTCTGACCTGCCTCCTTCCTCTGTCCACTCCAAAACGTCATAACATATGTACTCATTGGACAATAATGCATATTTGCAATTAATAAAACAACATAAAACCTCACACTTATCTTCCTAGAACCATAATTTCCTTTTTACTCTATTGACAGCTGAGTACTTTGCTATGAAGATCATTTTATAGTTGTACACAGGAGAGAGAGAAAGTCAATTAACTCACAATCGCTCCTGTGAAAAAAAGGTCAGTGAACAGATGATATGTCGAACGAGTGAACGGGGCCAAGAGGAGAAATCTACAAGACAACAAACAGCAAATGTTTGCGCTGAACATTAAAAGAACCTCCACAGGAACCTAGACAACGTTCACGCACAAAACAGCCTGGCGAAACTTAAACTACAGTAAACAAGTCTGTTTCAATGTGGATTCTAACAGAGCTGGAAATAAGCATGGTCACACTTACCAGGTTCTTTTCACTTTCTCATTTCTATATCATAAATATGGAAAGATATGGGTTTGTATGTAGCATGTGTAATCCTTCCTCAGTCTCTTTTTTTTCTTGTTTGCCGTTAAATAATTGGGCAGATGCTGTTGAAAGTCTCTGCCCAATTGTTTATTTATCTTGGGTGAATTTAGACCTTTTTTGTCCCTCACTGGGTGCAGCTCCTCCTCTTCAGCTCAGGGGCTCCCGAACCCGAAAGTTCCTGAAGCTTTACTATGCATTTTACGCTCCTATACAACTAGCATAGGAACTGCAAATTGCACACCACTACGGGACTTGCACACTCTACTGTTATGAGTGTTATGTTTAGTTTATATGCAACTAAATGATTCATCTCTATGGCCCTTGTTTCCTGTGACGCATTTCCTGTTCCTGTTATGTTGTTCTCATCTAAGGACATGGCTTCTGGACACTAATGGCTTGTATAGTCATTATTTACACCACATGAAAAATCTACAAGTTCCATAGTGCTGGATCGAAACTGTGCGAACATGCGCAGATCTGATCCATCAGCTTTATGTCTGTGATAACGAGCATTCTCACAGCGGGTGATGTCAGCACATTCTCTGCTGGTGACGCTGGGTGGGTGGGGTGCATGAAGCTCCTCCACTTCTCCCATTGTTTCTGCCAATTCAGAGCAGCGGGCAGTGGGGTGCTAGACTACACATCCTGGCCACTTTAAAAAGATAAGGGCCCTATTACATAGTCAAAGCTATCGTTAGCGCTCAGCTATGTGAGTGTTAACGTTAGGTTAAGTGGCTCTAGCTGGGGCCGACCATATTACATTCTGAACGCTAACGGGTTAAAAAACCTGTTAGCAATTCAGTGATTGCAAATTTCAGCACGGGCTTACTGTACTTTGTGCTCCGTATACTTAACAAGGGGAGCAAAAGCGTTAATTAGCGTTAGGAAATCCAGCGCTAATTACTCACCCCTGCGGTTAACTGAAAAGTTAACAACAGCTAGGAGCTGGTGCTAACTGATTCCGTTTCCGCAGAACCAGTTAGCATCAGCTTCAAATACCCCATAATATCACGTACTTACCTCCCATCCCTCGGCGTGAACAGCAGCTCGATCTGCTGCTTCTGGGAGCAGAGTGAGATGGGGTGGGGGGGGAGTACCCCACCTCCCTCCGCGAATCACTCCGCCGACTTGCAGGATCTCACGAGAGTCGAGATCCTGCAGGTCATGTGACCGGTAGTCAAAGCCTCAATGGATGGACTCCACGGAGGGGATTCTCGCGGCGGCACATAGCGCTGTCTCGAGCATCCTGAGGCTGCTGGTTTAGCGCCTGCCCCGTTCCTCCTTAGCATCCACGTTTTAGCGTTACCTTTGTAATAGGGCCCAAAGTGTTCAGGATTAGTAGAGTGTCCCTTTAAAGGTTAAATCTTTTCTCATGGTTATTCTGAGACCAGGATGTTTTTTTTTAACTGATATATTAATCTATACAGACATTGTTTAAAAATGTGGTTTTTCTTTATTTTGCTAGACAGACTTCAAGTATAATAAAGTTGGGAAATGTCGTTGCTCAAACCCAAAAGGAAGATGGATCGGTTACTGTCTTTATAAGATAAGTAATGTATCCGGCATTTTATGTATGAGCAGTTTCAGTCATTTGCACTTCTGGGAAAATTCTTAAGCGCTCTACTGGGAGATTTAACACACTCTCTGCGGGGGCGGGACAACGAAAAATTTTATCAGTAGAGTTTGAGTTTCTGTTCTATACAGTAAAAACGTTATAGAGACACTTAAACTCACTAAAGTATAAAAATATTTTATGCACGTGCCTGGAACTGAAGAGTGGATCATGTCGGGGGCAAATTTGAAACAATTTCACAGTGGAAGGGGGGCTTCTTTCATCAGTTTCCAAAAATATTCACAAGTGAAACTTTTACATAAAAGGGATACTATACTATATTGCCAAAACTATTCGCTCACCTGCCTTGACTCGCATATGAACTTAAGTGACATCCCATTCCTAATCCATAGGGTTCAATATGACGTTGGTCCACCCTTTGCAGCTATAACAGCTTCAACTCTTCTGGGAAGGCTGTCCACAAGGTTTAGGAGTGTGTTTATGGGAATTTTTGACCATTCTTCCAGAAGTGCATTTGTGAGGTCACACACTGATGTTGGACGAGAAGGCCTGGCTCTCAGTCTCCGCTCTAATTCATCCCAAAGGTGTTCTATCGGGTTGAGGTCAGGACTCTGTGCAGGAAACTCAAGTTCATCCACACCAGACTCTGTCATCCATCTCTTTATGGACCTTGCTTTGTGCACCAGTGCACAGTCATGTTGGAAGAACAAGGGGCCAGCTCAGGGTTTTGGAACCTAATCGCAGTGCTCAGGTTCGGCAGGACTAAGCCCCTGCCCTTGTGGGGCTGAATCAACCCTCCAAATACCCTTCCAGGGAGTGGAAAGGGAGTTCGGGGTGGTGTGACCACTCAGACACTTAATGCTTGCATTGTGCCGAGTGCCACTTTCAGACAACCTGCCACAAATAAGGCACCTGGGAAAATGATACTATACAATATTAAAGGGACACTCTACTCATCCTGTACACATAGGTTTAACGTGGTCAGCATGTGAGGAGCGTTTCCTCGATCTTGTGAAATCGCTGGGTGAAGTGGAGGAGTTTCCTTCATCCCATCCAGCGTCACCCGCAGCCGGGATATTTTAATTTCCTGGCTGCCAGTCACCAGATCGGTCACTAGTGATGGCAGCACGCAGGGAGTGTGCCCACATACCAATCATGGTAGCGAACGGTCTCATAGAGGCGGCAATTGATCAGATGTGTGCACGAATGCATCTCCGATCCATCGTTCTGTGCGGGCGCTATGGAACAGGTGTGTGTAAAGCGTGCAAGTCCAGTAGCGGTGGAGCAGAAGTGGAGGAGCGGTGTGCAGCAAGGGAGAAAAAGTGAGTAAAATCTGACTTATTTTAAAAAATAATAATAAAAAATAATTGGGCAGGCGCTGTCAGGAGCCTCTGCCCAATTATTTGAGGGCAAAAAAAGGGATACTCTATTTTCAATTCGGTATCCCTTTAAAAACAAATCACAATAACTACAGGATTCTGACACAGAACTAAAGGAAAACTGCCCCAGCAACACTTATTTCATATTAAATTACAATTCTTTATAACGGTCACACAACATTATTCCTGGACATGGAACAGAATAACATCTCCGTCTAAACACCAGCTCTTCCTGTATTTATCTTTAAAGTAAAGCTCTCGTCTCAGACTAACACCAGGGATGAATAATTTAAAGCAGCTCAATGAATCTGTCATAGCCTTCACAGACATGATAGAGGAAAAGCTGAACAATCACACCTTAGGGACCGGATATAAAATCTGTCATAAATACAACTGGTGATTACTTAATACATTGATCTTCAAATTTTCGGTCCCACCACGTCTGGGAAACTTCTTTTTTTAAGTCCCATCATGATAGAACCGATGCAACTCATCCTTCTCCTCACACGTCATGATTGAAGTCACTTCAATGACCCCACCATTCCTGGAGCACTGGCACTAGTGGTCCTGATGAACAATAAAGCTCCCGTTGTCTTCCTCCACCCCAATCCTTCTATCTAGACTGTAAGCTCCTATGAGCAGGGCCCTCTACACCTCTTGTCTCCATCTAATGCTTTGTTATTTGTGTCTTGTTCCCCTTGGTTATTGTAAAGTGCTGCGGAAACTGTTGGCGCTATATAAATGTTGATAATAATAATAATAGGACGTGTGCTGACTGAGATAATAACAAATAGGTTAGGAGAAAATGTGATGAAGAGATTAAACTAGCAATAAAATTATAGTGTGCCATTTACAGTTTTTTTAAAAATCTTTTTAGTATAAATATGAAAAAAACAAAATGATCAACTTTCGTGATCTTTATCCTCACCCAGATAATAAGCCAACAAATATGGATGAAAATTCTCATGCAGCAAGATAGGAGACAAGGGATGAGCAAGAACATTTTGTACCTATGTAGCGCTACTCCCTCGAGAGCCGCTGTATTTGACGGGCTTTCTGTCTCACTCTAGTGATTACCCACCTCCACCTTCGGCGCCAAGTAATACCAGGACAAGATTACTTTAAATAAAAAGGGGTTTATTAGGACTAGCGAGCAAACCCTCTGTAGGACAAAGTAATCAACAGTATAACAGTATTGAAAGAGTTAATTCAGCATCACTATTCAACACAATGATGAATGAACGAGACGGCAATCGTTACCATACTTCAATGCAGTTAGATTATCGACAATAATCAACGTAACCGATATCAATAACCTTGTACATTCTATCTAACCACTGGCCAGTGGAAATTACACAAGCTCTCAAGTCTGCTAGCATTGGGGCCCTTTGAACTCTGCCATTGGGTACCAATCCATTAACATGAAACCATATTGTATTCCACAAGTGAGAAATAAATCTTCGCAAAGTGTCACAGGGCAACAAGATTCGCAACTGCAGCGATCTCCCTTTTAGTCAAAGCTGCGCAGGCAGTAGAATTAAGCCGGACAACAAAGTTAGCAATAACAACTCACGCAGGATGGCCGAATACTTCCCTCCGGTAGATACACTCACTCCTTCCCTGGAGAACGGTAGTCAGATCGCTATCTTGTTACTGGAACACACAGGAGGGCAGCTGGATCGCTCTCCGCTGGACGCACGAGGACAGCCGGATTCCTTCCCCGCTGATTATACTCGTTCGCTCCCACAGTTACTGGAACACACACGAAGGCAGCTGGATCCTTCTCCGCTGGATGCACGAGGACAGCCGGATGCACGATCCGCAGGTACTGGCAACACGCAAGGTCCACCGGATCACTCCTTCAATGGATACATCAGGGCAGCCGCTAACCCCGCTCCATCAGTTTACGTGGCCTACCACTTTGTGGCTGAGTTGCTGTCGTTCCCAAACACTTCCACGTTCTTATAATACAGCTGACAGTTGACTGTGGAATATTTAGGAGCAAGGAAATATCACGACTGGATTTGTTGCACAGGTGGCATCCGATCACAGTTCCACGCTGGAATTCACTGAGCTCCTGAGAGCGACCCATTCTTTCACAAATGTTTGTAAAAACAGTCTGCATGCCTAGGTGCTTGATTTTATATACCTGTGGTCATGGAAGTGATTGGAACACCTGATTCGGATTATTTGGATGGGTGAGCGAATACTTTTGGCAATATAGTGTATATGAATGTAATGGAGCCGCATATGCAGCTCTTGCATGCACAACACCAGCTGGGGTTGTTACCTGTACAGATTTCACACAAACAGTGCGGCTGCCACCCTGACACATGACTCAGCCTGGACTGTGTGCTCTGCACTTCCCCAGCGTGAGCTGCAGCTTCAATTCCTTTCTCATTGCAGAGAAGGAAGAACTGCAGCTGCACCGCTGTGCATATCCAGGAGCCCCACCACCCCCAAGCTGCTGCATGCACCCCTGTGTACGGTATCTCATAGAAGTGAGAACACCCCTCACATTTTTATAAATATTTTATTATATCGCTTCATGTGACAACACTGAAGAAATTACACTTTGTACAATGTAAAGTAGTGAGTGCACAGCTTGTATAACAGAGTAAATTTGCTGTCCCCTCAACATAACTCAACAAACAGCCATTAATGTCTAAACTGCTGGCAACAATAGTGACTACACCCCTAAGTGAAAATGTCCAAATTGGGCCCATAGTGTCAATATTTTGTGTGGCCACCATTATTTTCCAGCACTGTCTTAACCGGTCTTGGGCTTGGAGTTCACCAGAGCTTCACGGGTTGCCACTGGAGTCCTCTTCCACTCCTCCATGACGACATCCCAGAGCTGCTGGATGTTAGAGACCTTGCGCTCCTCCACCTTCCGTTTGAGGATGCCCCCACAGATGCTCAATAGAGTTTAAGTCTGGAGACATGCTTGGCCACTCCATCTTAATAATTATAATATTTCCGTGTTCTACATACTGTTACATAGGCTGAAAAAAAGACATGCGTCCATCAGGTTCTGCCTTTCACACATCACCTACTGCTGTTGTTCCAAAAGAAGGGGAGAGTTATCACGTCCGTGGTGCTACACAGTTTAACGTCCGTCGTAGCATAGAATCATGATAAATAGAGACCCACACACGAAGTACGTGCGCACCGACGTGCGGACGCACCACGCAGATGGCAAACGGACACAATCTAGGCAAGAATGTAAAACCGCTAAGACGGACGCGCAGAGTGCGCCACGTCCGCATAGCGTGATGAAACAAAGTCAGACCGAGCGCATTTGCGACGTCCAGCACCTTGATGCATAAAATGGCTTTTCAGATCATTTTCCAATTTTTATCATTTTTCATATTAATTTTGTTTCCCATAATTCCCTTTTTTTTCTACGTCTGTCAACAAAAAGGGACTGTGTGGTGACTACAGTATCTTCTGTCAGTATGTCTGTCCGTTATGCACGCACGCAGAGTGCACTCAGACTGCGTTCATCTGACATTAGCCCGAAGCACTCGCCAATATGCAACATACTGGGAAAAAATTCCTTCTTGACTCCAGATGGTGTCAGATTTCTCCTTGGATCAAGCAGCTTTTACCCACATTTTAAATATTATAACCCTTAATATTCAACATCAACATCTGGGAGGCCAGTGTATGACCACTTCTAGATTGTAAATTCCCACGGGAATAGGGCCCTCATTTCCTCCTGTATTGGTTTGTCAAAATGTTGTTCAATGTATTGTAACCCTGCCCATTGTACAGCGCTGCGGAATATGCTGGCGCTTCATAAAGAAACTATAATAATAATTCTGTTCTTGCAGGAAGCCATCCAGTCGTCGTTTAAAAGTACGTACAGACTCTGACCCAACCACCTCAACAGGTAGAGAATTCCACAGCTTTATTGTTCTCACCGTAAAATAACCCTTCCTATGCTTTAGGCTGAATTTCCTTTCATCTAGTCTAAGGCTGGTGTTAGACGAATGCAGGATTATCGTCCGTGTCGCCGCACAGTTTAACGTCTGTCGTAGCATAGAATCATGATCAATAGAGAGCCACACACGAAGTACGCGAGCACCGAACTGCGCACGCACAACGCACGTGGCAAACGGACGCAAGTTAGGCAAGAACGTAAAACCGCGAGACGGACACGCAGGGTGCGCCACGTCTGCGTAGCGTTCTGTGTGTGTGATGACACGAAGTCAGACGGAGCGCATTTGCAAAATCCAACACCTTGACGCACAAAATGGCTTTTCATATCATGTAACAATTTTTATCATTTTTCATATTAATTTTGATTCCCATAATTCCCTTGTTTTTCTATGTCCGTCAAGAAAAGCGGACCGTGTGGTGTCTTCCGTCAGTACGTCTGTCCGTTATGCACGCACGCAGAGTGTGCTCAGACTGCGTTCGACTGACATTAGCCTTAATGAGTGACCTTGTGTCCTTTGTATTACAAATACTTGCTACGTTTTATGGGAAATGTTTCCTCCTTTTTCTTGGGTGTTACATGCATAGTTTCTGGAGGAGGTGAGGAGGACAATTGCTTGGGTCACCTGAAATATTTGCATTCACGGGGTGCATCTCTTTTTGTGTTGACGTATCCATCCTGGGTAATGTGGCCAGACCTAAAGCACAGTCATTCAATAACATCTGTTTCCACATCGCAAATTACTTAGCCTGAAACCTTCTAAATTTTGAGCCATTAGATAAAGGACACAATTCTCTAGTCCTACATGGTCACAATACAATAATATTTACTTCAAATAATTTTTATTATGAAAAGCCAAAAATATAAAACATCCACTTAAGGCTGGGGTCAGACGAACGTATTTTTAACGTGCGTTTAGGCGCACTTAATCACGGCCGCAGTAGCAGCAAATGACGGGCAATGACGGCCAATATACGAAGTACGGCAGCACGAACGTCCAGCAGCGCAACGCAAGTGGAAAATGAACGCATTTTTTCGAGAACGCAGAACCGCTAGTACTGACGTACAGAGTGCGCTGCGTCCGCATAGCGGCGTGTTTGCGTGATTAGGAGATGTCAGACGCTGCTAATGTCCAGCCTACATAACGTCCAGAAGCAAAAAGGGTTTTATTGACGATCCGTAAAAAATCACGCCAGAAAATGCGCATCGTATTACCGTTTTCGCGCATTCCGTGAAAAAATACGTCAATGCGTTCGGACGCACTTTTTGACGGTCGCTGCGAATAATGCGTTTGTTTGACCCTAGCCTTACACCATAACGAGCATAACCTAGCGCAGAAATATTGTTTATTGCGCTTGGAGAGTCTCTGTAAAATGTTTTTGCTACTATTATCTGTGATTTATCTTTGCTTCTATTTGGCTGCTATCACGTTCACGTAATTTATTCAGGATAACACATTCAATCCTTATTTAGGAAGTGAAAAATCACTATTTTTCCATGCCGTCTCATGAAGCGTTGAGCAGGTAATTTATTTTTCTCGTAGCCCTTTGCGTCTGAAACCTGTATGGCTGCTGACATCAGGAGAAATTGTTTACCTGCATTTAAATAAAGCAATCTATGCATATTACTCAGCAGTTTTTAAACCAGCCATAATAAAAGCAAACTAAAGACAATACATTGATATAATTGTACAGATTTCTCTTCGAACCTACCTACTATTCTTGGCCTAAAGGGACACTCAATGCGCGGGGCGCGTTCAATACCTCAGCCGCTGCAAGTGCTAAGTTAGCAACTTGCCATTGAACGCCGTTCAACCACTCAGCGCTCAGCACTGCTAACTTAGCACTTGCAGCGACCCGAGGAGATGCTGCAAATAGCTGAGTGTGACGTATTAAAGATGGCCGCCGCCATGAAGCAAGTAACAATTCCATACAGCAATGTTAATTTTGAGATTTTTGTTCACCAAAGCACAAAATATTTATTTATTATTTACCCCTGCACATAGACATATATTACAGCTCAATTTAAATTTTGTTTCAGAAGTAAACATAACGTTTATTCAATAAAAACTATCATTTGTGGTGTGTGCATACAAAACGGAATTGTGCTGACTGCTTCTCTTTATTATATTTTGTCCGAGTGATACGAAAAACAATCTGCATCTTTCATTAAAAAATCGTTGGCCATTTTGGATTCAAAATTCGCATCCAAAGCGTTCAACGACACTGCTGCAGCAAACTGAATTGAGGTATTGAACGGGGCTCAGGGCTGTCAAGCTTCAGCCCCCCAGATGTTTCTGAACTACAACTCCCATGATTCCCTGGCCATCTATTGCATTCAAAGAATTCTTGGAATTGTAGGAACAAGATCAACATCTGGGAGGCCAGTGTATGAGCACTCCAAGCACTGAGCTCACGTTACTGGGCTTGGGGACTTTTTGGAACTAAGTCCCACCGAGGGCTCTCAGTGCCTTCCAACACTCAAGGCCACTAGATTGGCTGTAGTCTTCAGCCCTCGTGCGGCCATGTGGCATGCTGCTTTCGGCGTAGGAAACATTAATTTGCCGGCAGCAGGAGAATAACGAGCGTTTCCAAGATCGCTCTGTCGCCTCCTCTCAGGACACAGAGAAAAAAATAGGTCGCCTGCAGGTTTCTCCTAGGCGTCCCTGTTTTAAGTCCATATTACGGGGCAGGCACTAAATCAGCAGCCTGCCCCGTAACGCAGCCCTAAGCCTCAGGATACTCGAAGCAGCGTTAAGCGCCACAGTGAGCATCCCCTCCATGTAGTCCATAGGACTTCACTGAGGCTTTCACTGCCAGATCACATGACCTGCAGGATCTCACCCAGGCCAGCCATCAGAAATTTTGGGGCCCCTTACTGACCCTCAGAATAGGGCCCCCCTCTCCCCATAGGAAATAAATTTTTAATGTGAATCGTGATCACATTACAGAGTGTTAGTCCCAATATCTTAAAATCACACATATTGTTCGTGTATCAAGATCGGATTACAGAGTGTTGCTCCCAATACCTTTAAAATCACACAAAATGTGTATTCGTGCAAACAATGTAGCATAAAAGTATAATTAAATAATTCCACTGGCAGAGCACCACAGCAACAGAACTCTCAGTAATGTGCAGTGCGTATGAGCATATCAGAGCACCACAGCAACAGAACTCTCAGTAATGTGCAGTGCATATGAGCATATCAGAGCACCACAGCAACAGAACTCTCAGTAATGTGCAGTGCATATGAGCATATCAGAGCACCACAGCAACAGAACTCTCAGTAATGTGCAGTGCGTATGAGCATATCAGAGCACCACAGCAATAGACCTCCAACAGTAAAGGCAGGGAGTATGAACGTACACAGGATCCACAGCAATAGACCTCTAACAGTAAAGGCAATGGACCACATTACATACTTGGTGCTAACGTTTACACTCACCTGAGTGAGCATTAACGTTAGCCCAAGTATTTAACGCATATTTCAATCCAATCGCTAATGGTTTAAGTAACCCGTTTGCGTTTGGTATCTTGTGCTTTTCAGTGCGAGGTTACTGTACTTTCGCTCCCTATACTTAATATGGGGAGCACAAAGTGTTAATCAGCGTTAGGATTACAAAGTCCCAGCGCTGATTAACGTCCGGCTGTGGTTAGTGGAAAGTTAACCACACCCAGAACCTGGTGTTAACGGATTCCACTTCTGCAGAATCCGTTAACACCATCCAAAAAAATAAAAAAAGTGAGCAGATACTCACCTCCTGTCCCGCGGCGAGGACCGCCTCCTCTGGCCGGTGGGAGCAGGTTAAGACTGGGGGGAAAAGTCCCTGCAGTATCCCACTAAGTATCACTACACTCACCGTCCGGATCTCGCAAGGCGAGATCCAGCTGGTCATGTGACTGCCGGCGTCTGCTTCAATGGAGTCCTATGGACTCCATTGAGAGGATGCGCGCAGCTGCGCTTAATGCTGCCGCGAGCATCCAGGGTGTTAACACGCAGTAACAATCCAAGCAGCATTTTTTGCGCCTGTAATGTAATCTAGCATTAAAACGGGGGCGCAAGGGGGAAAACTGCGGGCGCAAGGGGGAAAACTGCGGGCGCAGTTTTTCCTCCCTAGCGCCCACGTTTTAACTCTAGGAATGTAGCGTTACATCCAGAGGAATGGATGGATAGACAGTGGGATGGACGGACTGGTATGGATGGACAGATAGACAGACAGGGATGGATGGAGGGATGGATGGACAGATAGACAGACAGGGATGGATGGAGGGATGGATGGACAGATAGACAGACAGGGATGGATGGAGGGATGGATGGACAGATAGACAGACAGGGATGGATGGATAGACAGTGGGATGGATGGATAGACGGATAAGGATGGATGGATTGACTGACCTCTGTCACCCTCCCCAGCCCCCTGTGTTCTCTCTATCACCCCCCCCCCCCACAGTGTACAGTCTGTCACCTCTCTAGCCCCCCTCTTCTACCCTTCCCAGTGCAGCCCCTGTTACCTGCCTCTGTCCAGATCCAGCATGTGCAGGGTGTCAGGGCAGCTGCTCCTCAGCCTGGCTTCTCTCCTCCCATCCACAGGCACGTGCTTGTGGTGGTGCTGTGTGAGGAAGGGGCAGGGCAGGCAGTGTGCAGACTCCAGAGCCAGGGGAAGCAAGGGGCAGCCATGATGGTGGGAGGGCTGCTCCCCCTCCTCTCCCAGACCCACGGCTGTCACATGGAGGGTCGGGGCTTGTGCCGGCCGGGGGTGGAGTTTCTCAGCACAGCGTTGATCTCTCCCCACAGAGACACAGCGCTGCTGAGCACACAGAGGCAGGATACAAAGGCTGGCCCTGAGTGGTGTCACCCTCCAAGAGGGTGTCACCCAGTGTGGGCCTGGGGCCCCCTCCCCACGTGACCCGGTGGCCATCTTGCTGCTCACAGGGCAGCCAGGCCCAAGTAGGCCGCAGTACCTCCTCCAGAGGCCTGCGGCCTAAAGTAATCAAAGCTACCGACGGCGGGCCCCCCCAGTCGGCCGGGCCCCTTACTGCAGCATGGGCTGTAATGCCCTGATGGCGGCCCTGATCTCACCTTGTAATCCTAACGCTAATTAACTCTTTGTGCTCCCCATGCTAAGCATAGGGAGCGCAAAGTACAGTAAACTCGCGCAATCTCCGAATCGCTAACGGGTTAAAACCCAGGTGTTTTCTAACCTGTTAGCATTCGGAATATAATATGGTCGGCCCGCGCTGGGCCAATTAACCTAGCATTAACACTCACGCAGCTGAGCACTAATGTTAGCGTTAAGTATGTGATAGGGCCCGATATCGGTTGTAACACTGCTGCAGGTATCAATAAGCAGCTCCCTTCTTTTACGGGTCAAGCTGCAAACCTAGCGGCTCACTTGTAATAGAGTCGGTAACAGGGAGATGTTAAGGGCTAATTGCTCATGTCAACTTTACTGTTAAAGGGATATTCTATTTAAAATATAGTTCCCTTTCTTTACTTTAAATAACTGGACAGAGGCTGGCAGCCTCTGTCCAATTATTTTTTACTATTTTATTTTTGAGATCTTACTCACCTTTTTCCCCTTGACGTGCACTGCTCCTCCTCTTCAGCTCAGGGACTCCCAAACCTGAACGTCCCTGATGCTTTCCCACAGAATTTGCACTCCTATACAACTTGTGTAGCAACGGAACCGTAAATTGCGCACAACCAGTGGCGTCACAAGCCTGCACCTTTTGTTTTTACACAAGTATTTTACCAGGAAGGATACATTGAGATTTCTCTCATTTTCAAGTATGTCCTGGGTAGGCAAGGCCTAGGCTGGCACTTTCCAGGGGACGGCAAAAAAAACACCACTAAAGGGGATGTTCACAGACCAACGGAATGACGCAGACATTTTAGTGTTGTGTTGTTCCCCGCACTTTGGGGAATCAAATTTCCCCAGTGAATTCACCGTAGGGTCCCTGAAGTGCAGGAAATCAGCCACCGAATGCTGCCGCAAACCCGTCGCCTGCTGTTTTTAAAAAAACTACTGAACGAAAATGTCTGGAATTAACATATAAGGTCCTATGAATGATCATAAAAAGGTCTGTTACAGAAAAAAAATGCTATTAGAGAAAAAAATAGATTTTGTTTTTAGAAACTTGCCTAAGACATACTAAAAAAAAAAAAATCAATAAATAAGGAGACTTGTTACTACAGATTAAAGGAATAAACGGTTTATTAGCTACTGGATAAAAACGGGAATATTTTTAACATTGAAACCTATGGTGTTCGCCTGAATAAACCTGCCAAATGAAAACACCGGTCATCAGGACATTTCTCTGCTGTTCGGTGTTCTCTGAACAGATTAACCATTACTTCTCTATGGGGACTTTCACTGCCTTCAAACAGGCACCGTACTTGCTGGCAGTTCGCCAAAATTTGGTGTGAGCATATGAGAGAGCTCCACAGCAATAAACCTAACAGTAATGTGTGCCGTGTATTATGAGCATTCAGTGTTACATGGGAGTACTGATTTATGAGTAAGAGTAGTTAAAAAAAAAAACCTGTAAAACTCAGGGGGGAAGTGACACCATAAGTTACCGCACCGGATGACACCAACCCTAGTGACGCCACTTCACACAACTATGGGACTTGTGACACTTTACGTATGCAAGTTTCATAGCGCCTTTGCAGAGCGATGGATTAGAGCTGCATGCATGTGCAAATCCGATCGATCACTGCCTCTCTGAGACCGCTCTCTAATATGTGCCGGTCACCAGATCACTAGTGATTGACCTGGTGACCGGCAGCCAGGACATTCAAAATCCCAGCTGCTGGTGAGGTTGGTGAAACTCCTCCACTTCACCCAGTGTTTTCTCCAGATCAGGGCAGCCAGCAGGGAGGGAAGGAGAAGACAGGGCACGTCTCACACCCTGAACACTTTAAAAAGGTAAAAGTGGTCACTATGAGTAGAATGCTCCTTTAAGCAGCTCCCCACGACTGGAGCTTAGCTCTGCTTACAAGCGGAAAGGACCTGTGTCCCTTAGTTACCTGGTAGAGCCCAGAGAGGAAAGGACCTGTGACCCTTAGTTACCTGATAAAGCCCCAGAAGCAAGGCTTGAAGGAGAAAAGTTACCAGGAAAGGCTTAATGATCTTAACATGTACAGCTTGGAAAAAAGACGAGACAGAGGAGATATGATAGAAACATTTAAATACGTAAAGGGAATCCACAAGGTAGAGGAAGGGAGTATATTTAAAAAGGAAACAAAGTAGCAAAACAAGAGGACATAGTCTTAGATTAGAGGGGCAAAGGTTTAAAAGTAACATCAGGAAGCATTATTTTACTGAGAGGGTGGTGGATACATGGAACAGTCTTCCAGTAGAAGTGGTAGAGGCCAAAACAGTGATTGAATTTAAGCAAGCATGGGATAGGCATAAGGCTATCCTAAACAAAAGATAAATCCAGGTAAAGTATCCATGTAATTGGGCAGACTAGATGGGCCGAAAGGTTCTTATCTGCCGACATTTTTCTATGTTTCTAAGAAAGGACCTGTGTCCATTGGTTACCCAATCAAGCCCCAGAGAGGAGTTTTACCTGTATCGAATACAGTTATAAATGTATCACTCAGAGAACTTATACTTCCCCACCTCATCCAGATTCTGAAATGAAATGTGTATGTCCATCCTTTGGAGCGAAATATGGATTTTTTTTCTAACTTTCCGCAATATATTATGTTGGAAATGAAGTCAAGTGTAATTACTTTTTTTTTTCTTTTTTGTAAATTTTCATTTTATATGAAAAATAGACCTTAGCCCAGTGACAGGAAAGCACTTGACATCATTAATCCTCTTCATGGACTCCCCCGTTCTTACAGCCGTGTCCTTAATTTCTGTTGATCATGATCTGTACAGACTCCTTCCCTTCACAATGAAGCTCCGACCAGATACATATATTCACATTCACCGCCTCCTCTATTGACAAGTTCTAGAGGAGGTGTTAGGTTGTCATGGTAATGGTCACATGCCATATAAGAACATCACATATTAGTTGCTACCATGGCAACCGAAAACCTCCTCTAAAGCTCACAAGTGAAAAGGTACCAGAGATGGATTTGTAAGAATTGAGCATGCTTTGTCTTAAAATCCTTGAGGAATGAATGAAACCTCAGATATGTTTTTCTTTTATTAAATTTCTCAAAAAGTGGGTTAAAGCACATTTATAGAAAACAAGTTAAAAAATTGCAAAGATCCATCATTTCCAAATGTAATGTTCACTGAAACTACGTGGAAATATAAGTCTTCCACATGTATCAGGTATCCAAGTACAGGTGGACCACCCTGACAATACTCAGGACACAGTGCATTCCGAGTTTCAGAATCCGGGAGAATGGAATGTTTTAGAGGACGGAGATCACGGCGGGAGAGCCACAATCTCTTTCTGCTGCAGCCACCAGTGTGTATGTACATCGGGAGAGCTGTGTGGAGTTACTCCATAGACATGTTGCCGGGAGTCAGCTTGACTCTGGACAGCATGTCAGACGCTGGGGCTCCAAATGTGCATTGCACACCGCTGCAACTCTCAGGAGCTGGGTGCCTGAGCCATAGCTCCTGTCTGGAGCACCCTTAATCTGGAAATACTAAAATCCGTACGGCTCCAAAAATACAGTTTTTGGAATCTTACGAACTCTAGAATTGCAGATATTGGGTGCCCAACCTGTACATACACTCCTACACACAATGTTCCCTACAGAATGAAACCATGGTTCTCAGTTCCTGCATGTCTGCAGCTGCGGCCCGCCATTTATCTGTTTCTCTCCTGAAACTTATTTATTTATTTGCAAAGTATTTTACCAGGAAGGATACATTGAGATTTCTCTCGTTTTCAAGTATGCCCTCGGACATGCGAGGTGAGGTGCTGTGATGAATGGGACAGTAATCTGCGTTAAGTGGCAAATTGGTGGTCAAACAGTAAAGGATTGCAAAAATACAGAGATACTGTAGGGTTAAAAAGTGGAAAAGGAGAATAGAGTTGGTGAACACTAACTCCCCTGACCCTCACTGCACCCCAATCCCATTTTAAACCTTTAGTGAGCATGATATGCATCCTGAATCCAGCGCCACGCTCTCTTGGCATTGGTTCAGATGTGACAAATTGTGGCATCCTTTCAAGCTGCAGGAGTCGCTCGACCAGGGGGAGGGTGGTGGCTAGAGTGGGCATCCAGCCAATCCCATAGCTCTCAATGTGAGTGCGTTGAAAGCTATTGGCTAGAGACAACTGTTCATTCCTTACCTTTTCAGGACTCAAGGTCAGTTTCCTGAGAAAGGCTTATTCATCAGATCTTTGAGGAACTAATCTGCCACACTCAGAGGCTAACTCAGCCCCCAAAACTCACTATCGTGGGTAGAGATGGGGGAGAACGCTCAGGTCACTGTGACCATTCAATTTCCATAGAGTGGTCAAAGTGCCTGAACTTTCCCTTTAAGGCTGGCCGTCCATTGGATCCGTAGTCGGACGACCGACTTTTTCGTCAGACCATGGACGACGTTGGTCGTCCGACCAGGTCAGACTAGGGTCGTCCTCTGTGTGCGATCTGACGTGCGACCACAGAGGCTGCCAAAACCAGAGTGAACTGATTTTACATACAAAAACAAGTTCATTCTGCTTTTGGAACAAGTGCAGTCCTTTTTTTTGTTACTATTATTTTTACTATGCGCTTTGTCTGTAAACCAGTCAAACTATCCCCTAAATCAGGGCATGATGCCAACACTTCAGTGCAGTACTGCGCTCTGATATTCATTCTCTCTGCCGCTGCAGATTGCCAAAGTGCAGCCATCTGCAGCAAACTGCACCATATTTCTCCATCATTTTTACAGTACAAACAGCTACAAAATTGCACCGTATGGGGAAATTCAACATTCAGTGCCCTTCGGGAGGCATGTCAGTGCTTAGTAATAAACCCCTTTGCGCAGCAGCACCGCTAGTCCCTTCATGTTACACAGCTAGTCCCAACATACAAAAAGGTGTTTTGGTAAACTTGCATCATGTTTGCACCATTTATTTTCAATGGGAGTTCAAATAACAGAAATAGTCTAGCTGAAAGAATGTCACAATTTGGAAAAAGAAACAGCACTTTGGGGGGTACTTATATATCCAACTACATTGCAATTCTAAACAAATTCAGTATTTGGTGAATAACCCCCTACAGGTTACACAGTATTCACTGCATGTCAGTAAGTAAAGAGAACAGAATTCATGGTTTTAATGACAGTCAGACAAGAACTGCCTTCCAAGAGCTGTGGACATAGGCTTGCGTACGGGGTCTACTCTGAACAGGCACACCCTAACGTTGGGTGAAAAGGTTCACTCTCACCTCCTACATTGACATTTTAGATGTCCCTTAACTGGTTCACAGCATAAAAACTGACTGTATCTACGATTAAAGGCTTGTTATTTCTAATGAAATATGTACATTTTGTGTAAAATCTTCTAAACATAATTTAACAATTAATAAACCGTGGGTGCAAACCCTAATGTAATGGGCTGCCCATGCTAGTGGTTGTGGATCTACGCTAGGATCATAGGCGTGCACACGGGGTGTGCCGGGTGTGCCTGGGCACACCCTAATGCCGGCCCGCGGCACATTCTAGGTCCCGACTGGCCGCATCCGATGGATAGCCACCGGGACTCCTCATCTCCGCAGGCCTGGCAGCAGCCTCCGCTTCCTTGGTGGCCCTGTGGTTTTTGGGGTCGTGCACTGCGATCTGCACTTAGCGCACAGACCGCAGAGCACGTCCCGCACTGACACGAGCAGCCGGCGAGCGCTGATGACCTGTCACCTGACCGCCAGCGCTCTGACACAGTCAGTAAGCGCCGACGGTCAGGTGACAGGTCATCAGCGCTCGCCAGCCGCTCGTGTCAGTGTGGGACGTGCTCTGCGGTCTGTGCGCTAAGCGCAGATCGCAGTGCAGCACCCCACAAACCACAGGGACCACCAGGGAAGCTGAGGCTGCCGCCAAGCCTGCGCAGATGAGGGGTCCCGGCGGCTATCCATCGGATGCGGCCAGCCAGGTTCCTCCTCCTCGACCCCCCCCCTGTGCCACTGGACCACCAATGATTCATATTCAAGCCCCTCCCTCCAAGCAAAAAAGAAAAGGTAAGCAGGAGGGTTTTTTATATATTTATATTTTTAATAGTGTATTTAAAATATTTATAGTTTCATTGCTGTGTATTCTCTGATACACACTGCACATTACTGCTGAATTTTATTGCTGTGGATTCTCTGATACACACTGCACATTACTGCTGAGCTTTATTGCTGTGGATTCTGTGATACACTGATACAGACTGCATACTCCTGAGTTTTATTGCTGTGGATTCTGTGATACACTGATACACACTGCATACTGCTGAGTTTTATTGCTGTGGATTCTCTGATACACACTGCACATTACTGCTGAGTTTTATTGCTGTGGATTCTCTGATACACCCTGCATATTACTGCGGAGTTTTATTGCTGTGGAGCTCTGTGATACGCTCATACACACTGCACATTGCTGAGTTTTATTGCTGTGGAGCTCTGTGATACGCTCATACACACTGCACATTGCTAAGTTTTATTGCTGTGGAGCTCTGTGATATGCTCACTCTGTATATTACTGTACGTTTTATTGCTGCGAATCTCTGATACGCTCATACACACTGCACATTACTTTGGGTTTTATTACTGTGGTACTCTGTGATATGCTCATACACACTGCACATTACTGTGAGTTTTATTGTTGTGGATTCTGGGATATGCTCATACACACTGCACATTAATGGGGGCTTTATTGCTACATACCCCCAGGGTGTAGGGAGGAGGATATATAGTTATGTATGTGAACGTATGGCTGTGTGTATAAATGCATGTATTTGTCTTTAAACAGGCTGCTGTGTGTAAAATTCTGCACCTGTTTCCTTGTCGCAGTCCAGTGTTGCCCCCTTGTCTTGCACTCTAAAGGATTGTATTGTGCACAGAAATCACCACAATATCTGCTGCCTGCACTCCATAAAAAGAATTACAGCGAGCGTCTTGGCAGCATCGTGAGGTACATGTAGGAGACTGTATTGGTGCAAGTCAGCAAGAGGTTAAATGGGCCACTCTACTCAAATTTCACTCCCTTTTTAACATTTAACCACTTTGCTGCTGGTGACGTGCTGAGCGCATCCTCTGGTTTCATGTTTGTTTGTAGAGGATGTACTCGGCACGTTGTTGAAGTCCTTGTGAGATCCGGCAGGTCAGCATAGTGATTCCCAGAGAGAGACTGAGGGACTTTTTCTCCCAGTCTCCCTCTGCTCCTGGTGGCCAGAAGAGGCGGATGGAGCAGCCGTTCTTGCTGCAAGATGAGAGGTGAGTATCTGATTTTTGGGGGGTTTCAGCTGGTGCTGACTGATTCTGCAGAAGTGGAATCCGTTAGCACCAGGTCCTGGTTGTGAGTAAATGTTCAGTAACAGCAGCCGGACGGTAATCAGCGCTAGTAGATTGTAATGCTAATGCTGATTAACACTTTCCAGTGTACAAAGTACAGTAACCTCGCGCTGAAAAGCGCAAGATACCAAATCCAAATTTAAATTTTTGATCTAGCATTTGACGTGACATGATGTATACCGGGGTCATTGGTCCTCTAGCTCGTCTGGAACTATATCTCATATGTTGCTCGGCCACTAATTAAGTTAGTTGAGACTCATTGGAAATGTAGTTCCAAAACGTCTGGGTATCCAAGGTTGCTTAACCCCTGAGCATCACACATAGTAATGAGTGTGTGTGGTGTGTACCGTTTTTTTATATAATATATAATATATATTGTAACAGGGTCCTGGGCCCTGTTTATTCTAACCATGTCCTGGACCATGTTTTTGTGAGCCAGAGGCTCCAGAGGGCAGTATATCCCTGGTAGGAAGGGTTAACACCCTTCCAGCTAGCACACCTGTAGGCGTTTCCTCTTGGGTCTTCTTAGCAGGACTGAGAGGGGAGGATCTCTCTCTCAGTAGCAATCCACCCTGGGAGAGAGAGGTGGTAACTTCGCTGTACTCTGCAGGAAAGAGACTGGTGAGAATCTCTCATGCGTGATTTACTTTGTTTGTTTTGTACTGGGCCCGGGTAGCTGGCCCAGTAACCGGTAGTAAGGGCACTACGGAAAAGAGGTAGGCTCCTGACAGGAGTAGGTTGTTTGTTTTTTAGTTTTGTTTGTGTGCATAAAAGGGGAAGCCTCCCCAACTGCTGAAAAAGACACTGTGTTCTGCTTTATAATAAAAGTAACACCTGAGCCGCAATCTCCTGCTGTCCGGGCCATATTTTGAGCAACCTACCACAAGTGGTGGCAGCGGTGGGATTTCTCATTCGTACCGGCTCCGCTGTTACAATAGCCTTAAAGGTACAGGACCCGCAGAAAATGGAGGACGTCGTGAAGGCCCTGGTCCAAGCCACGGCGGTGCAGCAGGAAACAAGCAGGCAAGCTTTAGCAGCACAGCAGGAGTGCAATAGACTGTTGGCCCAGCAAATTGGGGCCCTGGCGGAGACACAAAAAATGGAGCATGCCCTGCTTAAGAATGTCCTGGAAAACGTTACTTCCCAGACAGTTCCTGCACTAGAAAAAGGTAATGGCACGATCCGGGCAAGCAACTGTCTGCAGAAGATGACTGCAGAGGATGATGTGGAAAGCTATCTACTGGCGTTTGAGAGAACTGCTACTCGTGAAGCCTGGCCTCCAACACAGTGGGCAGGGATCATCGCTCCTTTCCTCGTGGGGGAAGCACAAAAAGCCTACTACGACCTGGAAGAGGAAGCGGCTGCCGACTACCCACAACTAAAGGCAGAAATTTTGGCCAGGTTGGGAGTGACGGCGACTGTGAGAGCCCAACGCTTCTATAAATGGCGATTTAAAGAAGGTCTGGCCCCCAGATCCCAGATGTTTGACTTGATCATCTGGCCCGGAAATGGCTCAAACCGGAGAACCAAAGCCCTGCAAAAATGCTGGAAACTCTGGTGCTTGACCGGTACCTGAGAGAACTTCCCCGTGGCCTGCGTGAATGGGTCAGTCAGGGAAACCCCACTACCTATGATGGCATGATAGCCCACGTCGAACGTTATCTGTCTGCAAAAGACTTGGAGAAATGTTCAATGCCGTACAGCTTGCTCCCGAGACCAAGAAACCGCCGGAATGAGCCTGAAGCGGAGTCTGGAGGGGGAGCGCGCCGACAGAAAATGGACTCTAGGGACCAAGTGTCTGTGAGAGAGGATCGCTTTGGGGGAAATTCCATAGTTTGCTTCGAGTGTGGCGGGAAAGGACATGTCAGGGCAATCTGCCCTAACCGCGCAGAACCAATGCAATGTGGACTGGGGGAAAATCCCCTAAACTTTTGTGGACTGATATCGGGCATGGTGGAAGGCTCAAACGCCTTTAGAATGACGGTGCAACTGAACAGCCAAGATACAGGGGCATTAGTCGACTCAGGCAGTGCCTTAACCTTGGTCGCAGGTGGTTTGGTCAAACCCAATCATGTACAAAACCATAAAACCATGGGGGTACTTTGTGTTCATGGGTGCACGGTACGGTACCCTACTGCCCCTATAGAGGTTGTTGTGCAGGGCAGACTGATTAAAATGTCAGCGGTAGTGGTAAAGCGGTTACCCTATCCCCTAATTATAGGCAGGAACTTTCCTGGCTTCCACACCCTGTTACAGTCACCGGGAACACCGAAAAAAGCCGACCCTGAAGTTGAACAAGGGGATGGTGATATCCTTAAGATGTTTCCTTTTACTGATCCCGATCTGTATGTGGACAACCCGAAAATAGGTAAAACCAGACGAGCATGCCGGGAGAGCAAACAGCGGTTTAATAGAGCTGTAAATGAGGTATTCTTGAATGAACGTGGAAAGCGAAACAGTAAAGGTGTAGCCACCCAATGTACCGAAGACGATATAGAGGTTGGACAAAGGGTGCATGACCTCGAGTCAGACGTTGAGACAGAGGTGGAGGACCCAATACCCTTGGATCTTTCCAGTAGTAGCTTTGGGAGAGACCAAGCAAACGATCCACTGTTGCAGGTCGCTAGAAGCAGGGTAGTAGAGGTGAATGGGGTGACTGTGCAGGGTAGCACCAAAGGTACCTACCCATATTTCCTCCTTAAGAACGATCTCCTTTATAGGGTAACTTCAGATGAAGGCCAAGAGATTGAGCAGCTGGTTGTTCCTTCCTCGTATACTCGGAAGGTGCTTAATTTTTCCCACTCTCACCTCCTGGGGGGACACTTGGGGGTAGACAAGACTCAGGAAAGGGTGCTCAGAAGGTTCTTTTGGCCCGGAGTATATGAGGAGATTAAAAGGTACTGCGCTTCTTGCCCGGAATGTCAATTGTCATCCCCGAAACCCAGGTTAAGGGCCCCACTCATACCTCTCCCTGTTATCGATGTGCCCTTTGAGAGGATTGGCATGGACCTGGTAGGTCCGCTGGACAAAACTTCTCGGGGGCACCAATATATTCTGGTACTCCTGGATTACGCCACCAGATATCCTGAGGCCATTCCCTTGCGCAAGGCCAACGCCAAAACCATAGCGAAGGAGTTGATTCAGGTATTCTCGCGCGAGTTGGCATACCCAAGGAAATCCTGACCGATCAAGGGACGCCGTTTGTCTCCCGGGTGATGAAAGAGTTGTGTCAGTTGCTTAACATTCACCCTTTGCGAACCTCAGTCTACCACCCACAGACAGACGGGCTGGTGGAGCGATTCAATCGTACCCTGAAGGGGATGTTAAAAAAGGTAGTCAGTCGAGATGGGAAAGACTGGGACCTGCTGCTTCCGTATTTGCTGTTTGCGGTCCGTGAAATTCCCCAAAGTTCAACGGGCTTCTCCCCGTTTGAACTTTTGTATGGGAGGCACCCCCGAGGCATACTAGATGTGCTGAAAGAGACTTGGGAGGAACAAGGTGTCCCCGGGGTCAGTACTGTACAGCACGTGGAACAAATCCAGGAGCGTATATCCCGGATTGTTCCCCTCGTTCGCCACCACATGGAACTGGCTCAGAGTACCCAGAAGCTCCACTATGACCAGAGGGCCGTGGTGAGAGAATTCAAAGCTGGTGACAGGATAATGGTTCTAGTCCCCACTGCCGAAAGTAAGCTTCTAGCACGTTGGCAGGGACCCTATGAAGTGTTGGATAAGATAAGCCCAGTGAATTATAGGGTCAGTCAACCTGAACGCCGTAAGAAAACGGCTGTGTTTCATATCAACCTCCTTAAACCCTGGCAGGATAGAGAGGCCTGTACTGTCGCTGTGGGCGATGCGGATTCCCTGTCCACTGGACAGTCTGTTCCAATTTCCCCTGAGTTAACACCCAAGCAAACAGAGGAGGCTATACAGCTGGTCGAGAGGAATGAAGACGTCTTCTCAGCAACACCGGGTAGAACCCAAGAAATTGCCCATGATATCGTTACAGAACATGGGGTCACTGTAAGGGTAAAACCGTACCGGATACCTGAGGCAAAAAGGGACGCTGTGAGGGCGGAAGTAAGAAAAATGCTTGAATTAGGGGTAATAGAAGAATCCCAGAGCAACTGGTCTAGCCCGATCGTCCTAGTACCTAAGCCTGATGGGTCTATCAGGTTCTGTAATGATTTCAGAAAGCTGAACGAGGTATCTAAATTTGATGCATACCCCATGCCTCGGGTGGACGAGTTGGTGGAGAGGCTAGCGAAAGCCAGATACCTCTCTCTCCTAGACCTGACGAAGGGGTATTGGCAGATACCTTTATCCAAGGAAGCGAGAGAGAAAACTGCATTCGCGACACCTGATGGGCTGTTTCATTATAGGATAATGCCTTTTGGCCTCCATGGAGCCCCAGCAACCTTTCAGAGGTTGATGGATAAGCTGCTTAGACCTCATGCCACATATGCCGCCGCGTATCTGGATGACGTCATCATCCACAGTTCCGACTGGGAAACGCATCTGATGAAATTGCAGGCAGTTTTGGACACATTTAGAAGAGCTGGGCTGACAGCAAATCCCCCTAAATGCACTATTGGTATGACTGAAGCCAGGTATTTAGGTTATGTGGTCGGTAGGGGAGTGGTAAAGCCCCAACTTAACAAAATAGGTGCCATACAACACTGGCCCAGGCCTCTGAGAAAGAAGCAGGTGAGAGCCTTTTTAGGGATCGTGGGCTATTACCGAAGGTTTATCCCCCATTTTGCCACAAGGGCTGCTCCCTCACTGATCTTACGCGAGCGAAGAGTCCAGACATGGTACGCTGGGACAGCAAGGCGGAGGAATCTTTTGTTGACCTAAGGGAGGCTCTATGTACTCAGCCTGTGCTCATAGCGCCAGACTTTACCAAAGAGTTTTTCCTCCAGACTGATGCCTCTGCGGTTGGGTTGGGTGCTGTGCTGTCCCAGTTTGTTGACGATGAGGAGCACCCCGTTCTTTATCTGAGCAGGAAGCTGTTGCCCAGGGAGCAGCGCTATGCCACGATAGAAAAGGAGTGCTTGGCGATAAAGTGGGCTGTGGAAGCCTTACGGTATCATTTGTTGGGCAGGCGTTTCACCCTTGTCACTGACCATGCCCCGTTAAAGTGGATGCATACCAACCGGGACCGGAACTCGAGAATCACAAGGTGGTTTTTATCCTTGCAGCCGTTTAGTTTTGTGGTGAGACACCGTGCAGGTCTCCTTCATGGCAATGCCGATGCTTTGTCTAGGGCTCACGGCCTTACGGCGGAGGCCGCTTCCCACTCCTGTGTTAAGCTGGGGGGTGGGATGTGTAACAGGGTCCTGGGCCCTGTTTATTCTAACCATGTCCTGGACCATGTTTTTGTGAGCCAGAGGCTCCAGAGGGCAGTATATCCCTGGTAGGAAGGGTTAACACCCTTCCAGCTAGCACACCTGTAGGCGTTTCCTCTTGGGTCTTCTTAGCAGGACTGAGAGGGGAGGATCTCTCTCTCAGTAGCAATCCACCCTGGGAGAGAGAGGTGGTAACTTCGCTGTACTCTGCAGGAAAGAGACTGGTGAGAATCTCTCATGCGTGATTTACTTTGTTTGTTTTGTACTGGGCCCGGGTAGCTGGCCCAGTAACCGGTAGTAAGGGCACTACGGAAAAGAGGTAGGCTCCTGACAGGAGTAGGCCGATTGTTTTGTTTAGTTTTGTTTGTGCATAAAAGGGGAAGCCTCCCCAACTGCTGAAAAAGACTGTGTTCTGCTTTATAATAAAAGTACACCTGAGCCGCAATCTCCTGCTGTCCGGGCCATATTTTGAGCAACCTACCACAATATATATGTGTGTGTTTGAGCTTTTGGGTGCACACCCTAATGCAATAGGCTGCGCACGCCTATGGCTAGGATTAAAGGGTTTATCAATCTCAGACAGCCAGGACATGTACAGTATAATGCAATGTTAGGAGCTCCAGGTTCCACAGTAAGTATCACATAGAAACATAGAGACTTAGAAAAATGTCGGCAGATAAGAACCTTTTCGGCCCATCTAGTCTGCCCAATTACATGGATACTTTACCTGGATTTATCTTTTGTTTAGGATAGCCTTATGCCTATCCCATGCCTGCTCAAATTCAATTACTGTTTTGCCCTCTACCACTTCTACTGGAAGTTTGTTCCATGTGTAGCGCTCACTCCCGGAGGAGCCGCTGAAAATGAACCACGGGTCAGTCTCCCCGCACTAGGGAATAAATATACTCCAACACCGTTGTGGGTTTTTATCATTTAAATAGTTTACTAAAATAGTAGGCAGACGTTGAAACACGGTATTCACGATATTATTACAGTAATTTCGTATCGCGGTAAAACGCGTAGCGGAAAAGAACGAAACACGAGGCTTCGTATTTCGGAAAAATAAAATATTCTCAACCGAACAGAAAAAATGCAATTGACTGATAGCTCGGTAAAAAGGGACACGTAGCGAAACCCAAAAAATACAATCTCTTCGTATTACGGTAACGCGCAGCGGAAAAGAGAAAAATATAATTCGGAACGTATCTTTAACCCCCGTTCCGATTCGTAAAAGAATGAGTCCTGCACAGGTTAAGTCCCGGAATGTAAAAGGTGTGTATGTGTGTATGGTACCCGGGTACTGTTCAACTGGCCAGTGAATTTACTTAAGGAATGTCTTCGACTAGTCAAGTTGGGGCCCTGTGGACTTTAAAGAGAAAACAGCAGCGTGTTCTTTTTATTACAAACGGCCTTGGAGGCCTCTCACCCATCCACCGGTTGCTTTAGGCTCCGCTGACCCAGGACGTCTCTCCGCTCGATTTTGACTGGGGATACTAGCGGCCGGATCCGTTGTCTGACTTCCCGTAGCTTGTCCACGACTTTTCCCAGCTCACCGCCTGCTCTCTGTACCCGATCAACTCGCGGTGACTCCTTACTCGAGGTCTTCGGTTGGTTCAATCTGCAGCAACTCTGGAACTTGGAGGGCTCCTTCTCCTTAGGCTGAATGACCCGGTAAAAGAACTGACAGGTCTCACTTGCGCTCTGGCCTAGGCCCTCTCGCGATGTATGGCACTGCGTCTGCTCTCTCTCGCTCTGGCGCGTTCTCCACGAGGTTCAGGATGTAAGTCCGTTGGGTCCCACCCACTTCCTGTCTTTTTGCAAAGCACACCGGGAAATGTAGTCCCAATGTCCAGTGTCTCTAATCGCGATTGTCTCCATCTTGTGGCCAAAAATAGGTACTGCCAGCAGCAAGATTTTAACACAGCGCTACACATGTATCCACCACCCTCTCAGTAAAATAATGCTTCCTGATGTTACTTTTAAACCTTTGCCCCTCTAATCTAAGACTATCAGGGTAATTCAAAGAGATTCGAAAAGTCACCGCACGTTCGGTGACTTTTCGTTCTCTTCAATTCGGTTCCTTTTGCCGATCCCATTTCGGTGACCCTGCGGTGTATTCAGCAAACACCACAGGGTCCCCGAATTGCAGGGAAAAGCTACCACAAACCCGACGAAAACTAACCGCAAAACCCTTCGAATGCACGCCGAAAACACGCAAAAACATCTGGATTAACCATCGAAAAACCCCTGCAGGAGCTGATCACACGCAGCGAAGCAGCCGAACAGGAGCCGATCACACGCAGCCGAAGCAGCTGAGACCGCAGATGAGGCAGTGAATAAATTAGCAAAACCGTTTGTAGGAATGTATGAAAGTGAAAAGCTGTTTGCAAAGAAACTTCTGAGCGAAAATGTCTGAAATTTACACAGGAGGTCCAGGGAATGATAATAAAAAGGGCCGTTACAGAAAAAAGAAGTAAACTTAAAAAAAAAAAAAATCGGACTTTTAAAAAAAAAAAAAAAAATCTGAAAAATGATTAAAGTATCCTAAAAAAATCTATAGATGAAGAGACTCTTTACTGCAGAATTTTATAATGAACTGTTTATTAGATATTGAATTAAAACGGGAATATTCTTAACATTGAAGCCTATGGGATTCTCCTGAATTAACTTGCCGAATTAAACTACCGAATGACAGGGCATTAGGGGAACCTTTCACTGCTGGTTTGTGTTCTCTGAATAGCCGAAGCAGTGCTTTTTCATGGGGATTTCACTGCCCTCGAACAGGCACCGAACAGGCACCGTATGTTCAGGCAATTCGCTAGGATTTGGCGAATTGCCTGCTCTCTGGATAGCCGAATGGCCGGGAAAGGTAACCGAACGCTGATTTTCAGCGTTCGGTTACCTTTCTCAAGCAATTCGAATCTCTTTGGATAACCCTGTAAGTCCTCTTGTTTTGCTATTTTGTTTCCTTTTAAATATACTCCCTTCCTCTACCTTGTGGATTCCCTTTACGTATTTAAATGTTTCTATCATATCTCCTCTGTCTCGTCTTTTTTCCAAGCTGTACATGTTAAGATCATTAAGCCTTTCCTGGTAACTTTTCTCCTTCAAGCCGTACACCATTTTAGTAGCCCTTCTCTGAACTCTCTCTAAGATGTATATATCCTTCTGGAGATACGGTCTCCAGTACTGCACACAGTACTCCAAGTGAGGTCTCACCAGTGCTCTGTACAGTGGCATGAGCACTTCCCTTTTCCTACTGCTAATACCTCTCCCTACACAACCAAGCATTCTGACACAGTGATATGAAAATATAATCTGCCTCTTAAAATAAAGGATTAGGCTGGCCGTCCACTGGAACCGTTTTCAAACGACCGACGATTTCGTCAGACCATGGACGACATCGGTCGTCCGACCAGGTCAGACTAGGGTCGTCCACTGCGTGCGATCTGTCGTGCGACCACAGACGATCCAGATCAAAATCAGAGGTGGAGTGCAGAGGCTGCCAAAACAGAATGAACTGGTTTTACATACAAAAACAAGTTCATTCTGCTTTTGGAACAGTGCAGTCCAATTTTTTTTTTGTTACTATTATTTTTACTATGCGTTTTGTCTGTAAACCAGTCAAACTATCCCCTAAGGCTAGGGTCAGACTAGCGCAGTTTTAACGTGCGTTTAGCCGCACGAAATCACGGCCGTACTAGCAGCAAATGACGTCCAATGCCGGGGAACATACGACGAACGGCCGCACGAAAGTTCGTCCGCGCAACGCAAGTGGCCAACGAACGCATTTTTTCGAGAACGTCAAACCGCTACTACTGACGTACAGAGTGCGCTGCGGCCGCATAGCGGCGTGTGTGTGTGATTAGGAGACGTCAGACGCTGCTAATGTCCGGCTAACATAACGTCCAGACTCAAAAAGTGTTTTATTGATGATCCGTACAAAATCACGGACGAAAAGGCGCATCGTATGACCGCTATCGCGTATTCCGGGGGAAAATACGTACGTTCGTTCGACCGCACTTTTTCACGGACGACGTGAAAAATGCGTTCGTCTGACCCTAGCCTAAATCAGGGCATGACGCCAACACTTCAGTGCAGTACTGCGTTCTGATATTCGTTCTCTCTGCCGCTGCAGATTGCCGAAGTGCAGCAAACTGCACCATATTTCGCCATCATTTTTCAGTACAAACAGCAACAAAATTGCACCGTATGGGGAAATTCAACATTCAGTGCCCTTCGGGAGGCATGTCAGTGCTTAGTAAATAAACCCCTTTGGCAGCAGCACCGCTAGTCCCACCATGTTACACAGCTAGTCCCAACATACAAAAAGGTGTTTTGGTAAACTTGCATCATGTCTGGACCATTTATTTTCAATGGGAGTTAAAAAAAACAGCAAAACCAATATAAATGCGGGTTTTTTTTAACTCCCCTAATGAGTTTGTCAATGTCTATCATGCCCAATCGTTCTGAACTCCCAGCCTGCAAGGTGTGATCGCCCATCTGCTGTGGTCTTTACCCGTCTCCAGACGTCGGACGTCTGCCGCAATGGACGATGGTTCCATTCATGTTACGGGATCGGACGTGCAACGACAGACAATATCGGATGATCACACCATCCCACGAAAACAGTTCCAGTGGACGGCCAGCCTTATGCATTTTACAGCAGATATTCAATGGCCAAAATGAAATACCTTGCTGAATTGAACCTCACTAGCCACATGAAGCATGTGTTTTAACCTGTTTTAAACCATGCAAAGAGGTTGAGAACCCAAATGCAATTGAGATCTGATCAGCACCCAGAGATACAGACTGCGGGATGGTGTAAACGTGCAGTCGTCACTTAATCCAGTATTCGCTGCTGTCACAAGCAGTGAACATTTAAATACTCCTAAATCCCATAACCAGGAAACATATACCCCCCCCCCACGCACACACACACATACCAACACACAGGCAGGGCTGCCAACGGGGGGGGAGGGGTGACAGTCCATGATAGGTTCAGAACCAGTGGTTCCAGGCAGGGCAGCCATCAGAAATGATGGGGCCCCTTACTAAAACTCACGATGGGGCCCCCAGGCCCCCCCTGGCACTCCCTCAACCTCTAACAGCTTTTCTCCCCCTTCAAAAAAAAAAAAGGACATAACATAGCACCACAGCAATAAAACTCCCAGTAATGTGCAGTGTGTATTAGCGTATCACAGTATCCACAGCAATAAAACTCACAGTAATGAGCTGTGTGTCTGAACGTATCACAGAATCCACAGCAATAAATCTCACAGAAACGGGCTGTGTATGATGGCCTTTGGGTCTGGGACTGGTCCCTGGGCCTTGGGGTCTGGTCTGGGCCCAGGGACTGGGCCTTGGGGTCTGGTCCCTGGGGTCTGGGCCCTGAGTCTGGCCTGGGGTCTGGTCCCTGGGTTTGGACTCTGGTCCCTGGGCCTTGGGGTCTGGCCTGGGCCCTGGTCTGGTCCCTGGCCCTTGGGGTCTGGGCCCTGGGGGTCTGGGCCTTGGGGTCTGAGCCCTGGGGTCTTGGGTTTGGGGTCTGGGCCCTGGGTTTTGGCCTAGGGGTCTGGGTCTTAGGGTCTGGGCCCTGGGTATGGGCCTAGGGGTCTGGGCCCTGGGTATGGGCCTAGGGGTCTGGGCCTTGGTCTGGGTCTTGGGCCCTGGGGTCTGGGCCTTGGGGTCTGGGCCCTGGGTTTGGGCCTTAGGGTCTCTCGGGGTCTGGGCCTTGGGTTCTGGGCCCTGGGTTTGGGCCTAGGGGTCTGGGCCTTGGGTCTGGGCCTTGGTCTGGTCCCTGGGGTCTGGGCCTTATGGTCTGGGTCCTGGACCTTGGGGTCTGGGCCCTGGGTTTGGGCCTAGGCCCTGGGTTTGGGGTCTGGGCCTTGTGGTCTGGGTCTGGGCCTTAGGGTCTGGGCCCTGGATTTGGGCCTAGGGGTCTGGGCCCTGGGTCTGGGTGCTGGGTTCTGGGCCTAGGGGTCTGGGCCTTAGGGTCTGGGCCCTGGGTCTGGGCCTTGGGGTATGGGCCCTGGGTTTGGGCTTTGGGGTCTGGGCCTTGGAGTCTGGGTCTTGGGGTCTGGGCCCTGGGTCTGGGCCTTAGGGCCTGGGGCCTTGGGGTCTGGGCCCTGGGTTTGGGACTAGGGGTCTAGGCCCTGGGTCTGGGCCTTAGGGTCTGAGCCATGGGGTCTGGGCCCTGGGTTTGGGCCTTGGGGTCTGGGCCTTGGCTCACCACTCCACTGTCTTCTTTTCTTCTATCTTCTTTTCTTCTGCTCTTCAGCTCTTCTTTTCTTCACCTTTTCTTTAATCTTCTTCCCGGCCCCTACAGCTCCGGCGCGCAGCTTCACTGAGTGGAGGGGCGGAGCCAAAGCAACGTGCTTGGGAGGCCCTCACACGCTGCTTGGCCCCGCCCAGCCAAGAAGTGAAGCTGCCAGGAGCCGGAGGAGACACGGTGTCTCAGTCTCCTCCGGCTCCTGCAGCAGCAGCAGGGACACACTCCGGATTCGGACTCATCGAGTCCGATTCCGGAGCTGTTAAAGGGCGAAGCCGCTGCCGTCGGGGGACCGGGGGCCCCGGCGGCCCGCGCCCCCACCCCTTACGGCAGCATGGGGCGTAATGCCCTGATGGCGGCCCTGGTTCCAGGGAGACCTGGTCTTTGCCAAATTCTGTGCAGCTTGTCTAAATGCCACACCACCAAGGACTGATCCACCGGGATGCCAACAAATTTCCCGGTGGGCTCAGACATCCGAGGCCGGAAGAGCACCCTGACACTTCTCAGAGGGAGCGATTAGTATGGTCTGCAACAGTTGGAAGTGCTGAACCAACAGTTTCCCACCACGGAAACTAAATATCCCCTCGGTGGGCAACCAGGGATTTACCCCCTCCCTGTAAAAAAATGGGAGCAGAGGAGGACACAACATTTAAATTTTTAATTACGTTATTAAAAAAGGCAGCTGACAGAATGGGGGGGGGGTCCAACCAGTGGTTCAGTAAGAGGCCCCAATATTTCTGATGGCAGCCCTGCACACGGGAAAAAAAAACGCATTTAGACTGTATGCACTGTATTTGACAGGCAGAGGTCTTCCCTCTTGTGGTCAATCCCGGGAAAGCGCTGAGACTGCCATCAATCTGTGAGAGGAGACCTTTAATTGGCAATTCACTGAGTTACTGCAGGTTGGCTGTTATGCCTTAATGTACTGTAAATTCAGGAAAATATTCTGGAGTCCATCTGCAAACATATTTCCTTGAAATTAAAAAAAAAATTGTATTTAACCAGAATCATTCCTAAACGAGTTAACTTGAACTTAGGTACCTAGTAATGCTTTTGAAGATTGAGTTAACTTATTCTGGTAGTGAAGGGGTTAATTACATACACCACTGATGTACGGAATAGCATACTTCAATATAAAATTAAAACCCATCGTTCTGGCATTCTTCGTTTTGGAGCCTCTGATTCCGAATCTGACATCTGTAACAATAATTCCGATGACAAGAAATTCTGACAATTCCCAAAGAAACAGTTTATTTATGGCTTACAACATCACTTAGTAAATATTCTTTGTAGCAAAACAGACAACTGTCAAGATTTCCAATTTCCCCGCTGAGACTCATTTCCATTGAAGGAAACATTGCTCATTTCACCAGATAACCCAGACAGCACATTATCAGTGAATGATAAGAGCCTCATTGTTCAGCTAATCATCCAGACTCATTTGTAAAGTCTAATATAGCTGAAAGGTCAGGCGGGGAGAGGCTATTGAAATAAATCTTCATTTAATCTGGGATATGAATCCCCAATAGTGGGTCGCAGGTTAAATCAGTTAAGTAATTGATGTGCAGATCACTGCGTTGTCCTGACGCATGTGCGCCACATGATACATGTGAGAGTTCACAAAAAATGCATCATCAGCAAACCATTACTGCTGCAAGAGCATCTGCGTGACAGGTAAATGACATATGGCACAAGCTCTTTATTGGGTTTCATTAGGCAATGGGAATCAATAACTGTTTGGGTAGTTCGTTCCTGGGACTTTTTCATGTGACCATCTATAAAGGTTGCAGAATCATCTGGAAACACACGACACGCTATATATATATATATATAAATATACATATATATATATTAATATAAGGAATGGGGGAGCTCAGCTTGGAAGATAAAATAAAATTTATTCAGTGTACTTGTGCACGTTCTTTCACATAAGTTCTTCTCGGACCATATTCTGAGGGAGTTGCCATTCCAGGACAGAAAAACACTTGTAAAACTGAAATATTTATATATATTTTAATTTATGATGCTACTAGCTTTTACCCGCGGCTTCGATTGCATGAATTTTGGGATTTCTTACAATTGGTTTTAAAAGAAACATGAGTTTTTTTGTCCAAACTGTATGTAATACAATTTACAGGTTGATGTCTTAAAGTAAAAAGTAATGTTTATTGCAGACGTTAGTCAGGGCATATTAGCTACAAAACAAAGTTGTTTCATTCATATGCGTTCATGAATTTTCTTGGAACAGACAAAAAAATTATTTAGTTTTTTGGCATCTGGAACATAGAAAAAATACTATTTTAATACTTCTTTGAAAACTACATTAGTGGTTTTTCTTTCTGGTCCTCGGATCAGCAGAGAGTTAGATGAGCTCAGTCTGGAACAGGCAACGTAAAACTTCCCATGTGGGAAGCAGTCTGCCCTTAGGTCAATCCCCACTACCTTCAAAGTCTGCCCCTAAGACTTTTTGATGTTCAACGCCAAACAAACCCAGGGTGAACTGAAGTCTTTTGAATTGAATCATATATTCTGAAGGTATAAGAGGTATTCGTGGTATGAACACCAACTCCCTAGGCCAGAACCGGTTAGCGCCGCAGCCTCAATCACATTTCTGTGGAGTGCTTTTACTTGCAATCTGGTGCCATTACAGAGCTTAGGTGGGTTGAGGTTCTCACCCACTGGAGCAGTGAGGGAGTGTGTGAGCCCTGGCAGTGAGAGGGAAGTAGACATGCTGGAGCAGTGAAGGAATGTGCGAGTCCTGCCTGTGAGAAGGAAGCAGACATGCAGGAGCAGTGATAGAGTGTGTGAGGCCTGGCTGTGAGGGAAGCAGACATGCTGGAGCAGTGAGGGAGTGTGTAAGCCCTGGCTGCGAGAGGGAAGCAGACATGCTGGAGCAGTGAGGGAGTGTGCAAGCCCTGGCTGTGAGAGGAGCTGTACAGAGAGACTCCATTCAGTGTGAAGGAACAGCATCCCTCTGATCTGATGATCCAATGTATCAACTGGATTTTTGGAAAATGGTAAAACAAGTGTTTTTATATCTTTCAAGAAGATTGTAAATACCAATTTTCACACCTGTAACAGCTTTGGTTTTTGAAATATAGGTATACTTATAAAAAAATATTCACTCTCCTTTTTTCACCCCCCTTAACTGGATTCTCTGAAAATGGTAAAATACATGTTATTTCATTTTCAAGAAGTAGCTAAATACCAATTTTCACACCTGTAACATCTTTGGTTTTTTTAGATATACACATCGTGTTTAAAATATTCACCCCTGCCCCTTTTTAACCCCCACCCCCAATTGTATTTTTGGAAAATGGTACAACACTGCTTTTCTTGTATTTTTCCCCCAAGAACATTGTAAATGCCAATGTTCATGCCTGTAACATCTTTGTTTTTGAAATATAGGTATACTGATAAAAGTATTCAAAGCCCCTTTTCACTCCCCCTCACTGGATTTTCAGAAAATGGTAAAATACATGTTTTTTCATTTTCAAGAAGTAGCTAAATACCAATATTCACACCTGTAACATCTTTGGTTTTTTTAGATATACACATCGTGTTTAAAATATTCACCCCTGCCCCTTTTTAACCCCCACCCCCAATTGTATTTTTGGAAAATGGTACAACACTGCTTTTCTTGTATTTTTCCCCCAAGAACATTGTAAATGCCAATGTTCATGCCTGTAACATCTTTGGTTTTTGAAATATAGGTATACTGATAAAAGTATTCAAAGCCCCTTTTCACTCCCCCTCACTGGATTTTCAGAAAATGGTAAAATACATGTTTTTTTATTTTTCAAGTAGAATATAAATACCAATGTCCTCCTGTATCTGTTGGCAGCAATACTGACCTGTCTCCTTTATGTATTGTAGAATTGTCCTGTCTAGACTCATTGCACCTTGTACAGTGCTGTGGAATGTGTTGGCGCTAAATAAACAATAATAATAATAAAAGGGACACTCTACTCATCCTGACCGCTTTGGTGTTTTAAAGTGGCAAAGATGTGCGCGCCCCCCATTGCCCCGATCAGATGAAATCACTGAATGAAGTGGAGGAGTTTCCTCCACCCACTAAGCGTCACCAGCAGCCGGGATTCTGAATTTCCTGTCTGCCGGTCATCAGATCGGTCACTAGAGACATCACCCTCTCTCACTCCACCTGTGGTAGTGAATGTTCTCAGAGAGGCAGACAATGTCCTGCGATCCGATCTATCATTCTGTGCAAATGCTACGGTACTTAGGTTCATAAAGTGTGCAAGTCTGGAGCGAAGTGCAATTTATGGTTCTTACGCTACATAGTTTCCGTAGCTACGCAAATTGTGTCTCAAAATTGCAGGTACTTCGGGATCCGAATGACTCCTGAGCTGATGAGGAAAAGTAGCGTGTGTTGATGGACAAAAGGTGAGTAAAATCAACTTAAATAAAAAAGTATATAAAATATAATTGGGCAGATACTGTCAGTATTACCCAAAACTCAGTTTGTAGTCATATTATTGATCAAAGGAAAAGCGAATATTCTGCACTTATCCCCTAAGTGTATGGATTCTGAATGGCATTAGACCTTCTCTATGCCTGGATACAGTCGGTAAATCTTTACTCTGATGGGTTTCTCTTTTTGTTTCTTGCTACATAATGGCAATTATCAGATTCCGCACCTTGTTCACATCTCAAGAGCCCTATCAAGGGTTTTAATGACACAGAGACAAGATGCGTATCGTGCTAAACCTGCTGCGGGAGACGCGATCGATAAAACCACCCACAGGTATTTGATACAGTAAAACAGAAGGCAGATACCCATAAACAGACGACACTACGAATCTGTACGGGCAAAGAAATTGATTTGTTTCAAAAGGCACAATCCAAAATGACTGCAGTCACCAGTTACCGTCAACACGAGCATTCATCAGTTCAAACTATTTAAAGGTAATTTAAAAACCATCACAACATTAGTCGTGAAGTGCACCAGTCTGCCAAATTTTTCTCTTTCTGGACCAATTCCTGGATTTTGAATATTTGATTTATAGAATATAAAAACAAAATGCAAAGCGAATGCGTACACTGCGAGGAAATGGATTTTTAGCTCAGTTCTTGCTAGGGCTGCCACCTTTTGTGAAGATAAACAGCCGCAATGCTCTTGCTGGTAAATACCAATATTGGCCTTGTGTTAAATTGCACCCTACATCTCTATAACGCGCAGGCTGTATATTTAGTTTGTTATATTCCACACCTAATGCAAAGCTTCCTGTAAGTAAATCATGCACCAAATGGCAAATTACAGGATGCATGGTCTAACATTTGGGTGGATCCTCTCTTCAGATTATAGTGTAGTGGACGCCTGAATTCTGGTCCGCAAAAATGACAGGTAAATAACAGAGCATTAAAGGTTTACTCTAAATGACATGTTTTGAATGTCTTTAGAACTAATGAATTATCTTCTACTTGCAGATCCGATCACCTTGACTTCTTTTAAAGAGATATTCTTGCAGTGTTCCGTTACAACCTATACATATTTTATGTACAACCAATTGCATCACGATTCTCGTCAAATCTTTGAAGAAGCTTGTCAAACAAGAACATATTAGGGGTTATTCAGAGAAAGACGATCTGGCCCCGAAATTGGCCCCATACGGTGCACTTTTGTGGCCATTCGGCTATTCAGAAGGCAGGCAGTTCGCCAAATTTTGGTGAATTGTAAAAAATACAGTGCCTGTTCGACGGCAGTGAAATTCCCCATAGAGAAGCAATGGTTAACCTATTCACAGAACACCGAACAGCAGTGGAAAGTTGTCAAACTGCCCTGATGTTCGGTGCTTTCATTCGGCAGGTTTAATCAGGCGAATTCAATAGGTTTCAATGTTAAAAATATTCCTGTTTTTATCATATATATCTAAAAACGTTTAATCTGCAGTAAAAGGTCTCTTTATTTATTTATTTTTTGGATGTTTTAGGCATTTTTCGGGATTTTTTCAACGAATTTTTTTAAATAGAGTTTTTATCTTTGTTTCTGTAACAGACCTTTTTATTATTATTCATAGGACCTTATTTGTTACTTCCAGACATTTCCGTCCAGTAGTTTTTTGCAAACAGCGCTTCAAACTTGATACTTTTAGTTGTTTTGTTTTGGTTTCTTTTACCCGTCCAGCTGCTTGTTGGCTTTTCTCTGCAGCTGGTCAGCGTTTGGTGTTTGGTGGCTCGGCGCCATGGGAAATGTTTGAGCAACAATGAGTGGGAAATGTTTGAGCAACAAGGAGTGGGAAATGTTTGACCAACAATGAGTGGGAAATGTTTGATCAACAAGGAGTGGGAAATGTTTGATGTTTGAGCAACAAAGAGTGGGAAATGTTTGACCAACAGTGAGTGTGTAATGTTTGACCAACAGTGAGTGTGAAATGTTTGAGCAACAAGCAGTGGGAAATGTTTGACCAACAAGGAGTGGGAAATGTTTGACCAACAAGGAGTGGGAAATGTTTGACCAACAATGAGTGGGAAATGTTTGATCAACAAGGAGTGGGAAATGTTTGATCAACAAGGAGTGGGAAATGTTTGATGTTTGAGCAAGAAAGAGTGGGAAATGTTTGACCAACAATGAGTGGGAAATGTTTGACCAACAGAGAGTGGGAAATGTTTGACCAACAGTGAGTGGGAAATGTTTGACCAACAAGGAGTGGGAAATGTTGACCAACAAGGAGTGGGAAATGTTTGACGAACAAGGAGTGGGAAATGATTGAGCAACAAGGAGTGGAAATGATTGAGCAACAAGGAGTGGGAAATGTTTGACCAACAAGGAGTGGGAAATGTTTGAACAACAATGAGTGGAAATGTTTGATCAACAAGGAGTGGGAAATTTTCAGTAACAAGGAGTGGAAAATGTTTCAGCAACAAGGAGTGGGAAATGTTTGATGTTTGAGCAACAAAGAGTGGGAAATGTTTGAGCAACAATGAGTGGGAAATGTTTGACCAACAAGGAGTGGGAAATGTTTGATCAACAAGGAGTGGGAAATGTTTGACCAACAATGAGTGGGAAATGTTTGAGCAACAAGGAGTGGGAAATGTTTGACCAACAATGAGTGGGAAATGTTTGATCAACAAGGAGTGGGAAATGTTTGATCAACAAGGAGTGGGAAATGTTTGATGTTTGAGCAACAAAGAGTGGGAAATGTTTGACCAACAGTGAGTGTGTAATGTTTGACCAACAGTGAGTGTGAAATGTTTGAGCAACAAGCAGTGGGAAATGTTTGACCAACAAGGAGTGGGAAATGTTTGACCAACAAGGAGTGGGAAATGTTTGACCAACAATGAGTGGGAAATGTTTGCTCAACAAGGAGTGGGAAATGTTTGACCAACAATGAGTGGGAAATGTTTGAGCAACAAGGAGTGGGAAATGTTTGACCAACAATGAGTGGGAAATGTTTGATCAACAAGGAGTGGGAAATGTTTGATCAACAAGGAGTGGGAAATGTTTGATGTTTGAGCAACAAAGAGTGGGAAATGTTTGACCAACAGTGAGTGTGAAATGTTTGAGCAACAAGCAGTGGGAAATGTTTGACCAACAAGGAGTGGGAAATGTTTGACCAACAAGGAGTGGGAAATGTTTGACCAACAATGAGTGGGAAATGTTTGATCAACAAGGAGTGGGAAATGTTTGACCAACAATGAGTGGGAAATGTTTGACCAACCGAGAGTGGGAAATGTTTGACCAACAGTGAGTGGGAAATGTTTGACCAACAAGGAGTGGGAAATGTTTGACCAACAAGGAGTGGGAAATGTTTGACCAACAAGGAGTGGGAAATGATTGAGCAACAAGGAGTGGGAAATGATTGAGCAACAAGGAGTGGGAAATGTTTGACCAACAAGGAGTGGGAAATGTTTGAACAACAATGAGTGGGAAATGTTTGATCAACAAGGAGTGGGAAATGTTTCAGTAACAAGGAGTGGGAAATGTTTCAGCAACAAGGAGTGGGAAATGTTTGATGTTTGAGCAACAAAGAGTGGGAAATGTTTGAGCAACAATGAGTGGGAAATGTTTGAGCAACAAGGAGTGGGAAATGTTTATGAATCCCATAGGCTTCAATGTTAAAAATATTCCCATTTTAATTCAATATCTAATAAAGCGTTTATTATATTCTGCAGTAAAAAGTCTCTTTATTTTTAGATTTTTTTTAGGATCTTTTAAGCATTAAGCGAATGCGTACACTGCGAGGAAATGGATTTTTAGCTCAGTTCTTGCTAGGGCTGCCACCTTTTGTGAAGATAAACAGCCGCAATGCTCTTGCTGGTAAATACCAATATTGGCCTTGTGTTAAATTGCACCCTACATCTCTATAATGCGCAGGCTGTATATTTAGTTTGTTATATTCCACACCTAATGCAAAGCTTCCTGTAAGTAAATCATGCACAAATGGCAAATTACAGGATGCATGGTCTAACATTTGGGTGGATCCTCTCTTCAGATTATAGTGTAGTGGACGCCTGAATTCTGGTCCGCAAAAATGACAGGTAAATAACAGAGCATTAAAGGTTTACTCTAAATGACATGTTTTGAATGTCTTTAGAACTAATGAATTATCTTCTACTTGCAGATCCGATCACCTTGACTTCTTTTAAAGAGATATTCTTGCAGTGTTCCGTTACAACCTATACATATTTTATGTACAACCAATTGCATCACGATTCTCGTCAAATCTTTGAAGAAGCTTGTCAAACAAGAACATATTAGGGGTTATTCAGAGAAAGACGATCTGGCCCCGAAATTGGCCCCATACGGTGCACTTTTGTGCCATTCGGCTATTCAGAAGGCAGGCAGTTCACCAAATTTTGGCGAATTGTAAAAAATACAGTGCCTGTTCGACGGCAGTGAAATTCCCCATAGAGAAGCAATGGTTAACCTATTCACAGAACACCGAACAGCAGTGGAAAGTTGTCAAACTGCCCTGATGTTCGGTGCTTTCATTCGGCAGGTTTAATCAGGCGAATTCCATAGGTTTCAATGTTAAAAATATTCCTGTTTTTATCATATATATCTAAAAACGTTTAATCTGCAGTAAAAGGTCTCTTTATTTATTTATTTTTTGGATGTTTTAGGCATTTTTCGGGATTTTTTCAACGAATTTTTTTAAATAGAGTTTTTATCTTTGTTTCTGTAACAGACCTTTTTATTATTATTCATAGGACCTTATTTGTTACTTCCAGACATTTCCGTCCAGTAGTTTTTTGCAAACAGCGCTTCAAACTTGATACTTTTAGTTGTTTTGTTTTGGTTTCTTTTACCCGTCCAGCTGCTTGTTGGCTTTTCTCTGCAGCTGGTCAGCGTTTGGTGTTTGGTGGCTCGGCGCCATGGGAAATGTTTGACCAACAATGAGTGGGAAATGTTTGAGCAACAAGGAGTGGGAAATGTTTGACCAACAATGAGTGTGAAATGTTTGACCAACAGTGAGTGTGAAATGTTTGACCAACAGTGAGTGTGAAATGTTTGACCAACAAGCAGTGGGAAATGTTTGACCAACAAGGAGTGGGAAATGTTTGACCAACAAGGAGTGGGAAATGTTTGACCAACAATGAGTGGGAAATGTTTGATCAACAAGGAGTGGGAAATGTTTGATCAACAAGGAGTGGGAAATGTTTGATGTTTGAGCAACAAAGAGTGGGAAATGTTGACCAACAAGGAGTGGAAATGTTTGACCAACAAGGAGTGGGAAATGTTTGATCAACAAGGAGTGGAAATGTTTGATCAACAAGGAGTGGAAATGTTTGATGTTGAGCAACAAAGAGTGGGAAATGTTTGATGTTTGAGCAACAAGAGTGGGAAATGTTGACCAACAATGAGTGGAAATGTTTGACCAACAGAGAGTGGGAAATGTTTGAACAACAATGAGTGGGAAATGTTTGACCAACAAGGAGTGGGAAATGTTTGAACAACAATGAGTGGGAAATGTTTGATCAACAAGGAGTGGGAAATGTTTCAGTAACAAGGAGTGGGAAATGTTTCAGCAACAAGGAGTGGGAAATGTTTGATGTTGAGCAACAAAGAGTGGGAAATGTTTGAGCAACAAGAGTGGGAAATGTTTGACAACAAGGAGTGGGAAATGTTTGAGAAACAAGGAGTGGGAAATGTTTATGAATCCCATAGGCTTCAATGTTAAAAATATTCCCATTTTAATTCAATATCTAATAAACCGTTTATTATATTCTGCAGTAAAAAGTCTCTTTATTTTTAGATTTTTTTTTAGGATCTTTTAAGCATTTTTTTTGAAAAAAAATTCTCGAACTTTCAGCGAACATCCCGAAATATTTGAAGTTCGCGAACTTTCGAACAGCCGATGTTCGAATCGAACTTCGAACCGGCAGCCCATCCCTACTCGCCACCCAGGACATACTTGAAAACAAGAGAAATCTCAATGTATCCCTCCTGGTAAAATCCTTTCTCCAAAAAAAAAAAAAAAAATTAGCAAATTGCTAGTGAAATACGATGACCTTCGGCAGCAGTGAAATTCCCCATAGAGAAAGTAACGGTTAATCTATTCAGAGAGTGCCGAACAGCACTGAAATGTTGGTTTCGTTCAACAGGTTTAAGCAGGCGAATCCCATAGGTTTCAATCTAAAAAAAACAGTTTTTTAAAAAATATTTATTCATCTGTTTATTCTTTTCATTTGCAGCAAAAAGTCTCTTTATTTATTTTTTAGAATTTTTTTAGAATGGTGTTTTTTTTTATTCTGCAACAGACATTTTTATTGTTATTCATAGGACCTTATATATTATTTCCATGCATTTTCATGCACTCTTTTTTTTTTTTTTTTTAAATGCCTTTTAAAAGTGGCTGTTTCTTTTTTGTTTACTCCTGTTCAGTGGCTGGTCGGCTTTTTTCCGGCGGCGTTCGTTGGCTGGTCTGAGTCGTTAAGCGGTCTGTTCGGCGGATTGCCTGCTTTTGACATTTCGGTGCTCTGAATAACCCCTATAGTTACATGTCAACTTTTTATAATTTGAACCTTCCTAGGCCTTCTGAAAGATCATCAGCAAGTTACAAAAAATATAAAACAAAGAAAAAAGCAACCAAAAGAAACATTTTAACCCCCAGACAGCAACACAGCCAATGCGCTCTGAAACTAGGATACATACAGGGTTATTCAGAGAGAGGTGAAAACCAGGAGAATTGCCAGAAGAAGGAACAATCTAGACCAAATAGCTGATTTGGAAAATGAGAAAAATGGGCGAATTGTTCTGGTTTGGCTATTTTTGACCTAGAATTTTCACTTCTCCAGTCATTCTCCTGCTTTTCACCTCTCTCTGAATAACCCTGTGAAGGTTAACGTCAACAACATCTTTGGGCTAGACGCATAGGTGTGCACAGTTGGATGTAGAAGTCCTCTTTCACCTCCTACATTGACATTTTAGGTGTCCCTTATCTGGTTCATTAAGAATAGCATAAAAACTGACTGTCAGGGTTATTCAGAGAAAGGTGAAGCTCAGGAGAATTGGCAGGAGAAGAGAACAATCTAGAGCAAATAGCCGATTTGGAAAGTGAGATAAATGGGAGAATTTTTCTGGTTTGGCTTTTTTTACCTTGAATTTTCACTTCTTCAGTCATTCTCCTGGTTTTCACCTTTCTCTGAATAGACCCTGTGTATCTCAGATTCCAGGCTTGTTATTTCTAATGAAAAATGGGCATTTTGTGCAAAAATCTTCTAAACATAAGTTTTCAATCAATAAATGTTCCATGGGTGCGCACTCTAACGCAATGGGCTGCGCACGCCGCTCGCCAGTGGCTAGACTACATCAAAATGCAAGAGAAGCAGACACATTTTTAAGCCGGTTGCTGCCTCTTCAACACATAATATTGTAGGTGTTAAGGAGGAGAGATGCGAAGAAGAAGAAAAAAATAATAATAAAACTCTCCAATATCAGGAGCCGCACAGCTGTTCCTGCAAAAGTCGACAGACAGACCTCCATCCCCCAATTTGATAATGTGGCCGAGGTGTCTGTGATTTAACCAGTCGGCGTCCCACCATTTCCGATATTGGTGTTTTGCAGCTCCGATCTTTGTTGCTAGGGAAGGAAACGGATGTTGCTCTCTAGAGGGTATTTTAGTATAATGAACAATAGAATTGAGGTCACAGCTATAACACCTACCTTACCAGGAAGCGCCACGTAGGCTAAACAGAAATCCACATTTATATTTTTGGTAAACGGAAAAAAACAGGAGAAATCACGAGGCTGGCGAACGGTGCTTTTTTTCCTTCTTTTTGTTAAAACATAAAGAATTCAAATTGCAGCAATCACTTGAGCTAATGGGTAATGCAATCACTTGAACGTGTCTGCGTTCTGGATAATGTGTCTGTAAACACCTCGTTGTACTAGAAAAGGAGCACATAAGCAAATCTTCTCCTTAGTGCTGCATGGTTTACATTTTACCTGCACTGAAATCCCGAAATTCCCTGTTTCTGTATAATAAACAGTCCTTTTCTGTATAAAATTCATATATAATGATCGCACGCCACGAGGGGCTATTAAACATAATAATAATTTCAGATAAGCTGCTTATCTTCTGTTTCCGATTAATGCTGTGCTTTCTTTTGTTAAGTTGTGTGTTTGCGTTGGGAATGCTGTTCCTCGGCGTATCATTTTATGAATAATAACGGATGTCATGGAAATCGAATCAGGGTAGCAGATTAAATGGAGGCGTGCGCTAACCAGATGCTATCAAAGGGGGGAAAAAAACATTTTTTTTGCAAAACTAAATTGTTCGAGAGAAAAAGAAGGTCTCAACAGTGATTGTGTGATTGTTCTCATTTTTTTTTCCTTTTTAATTAGTTCTCAAATGGCCCAATAGGCAATTTAGGAAGTAGAATTGAACTACATTGATAAACGGATACAAAACTGCAAACAGAACATGCAGAAAGAAACCACACGTGAACCAGTATATGATTCGACACGATAAAATTTAGGCTGAAATAACTAATCAATTAATCGGCAGGCAACTAATCGACAATGGAAATACCTGAGAAGTATTTTCATTATCGATTAATCGGTTTATAGATTGATCGGCCTGTGTATAGCGCACACTGTTTAAAGGCAGGCCGAGTTAAACATTAACCCTTTCCCGCCGCAGGGCGTACTATGCCGTGGGCCTTAACGCTGTGGGTGGCATAGCACGCCCCACTGGCATCTATGGCCCGTGACAGCCCCGCCCACCAGTTGGTGCGCGTCACACATCATTGGTTGTGGCTGGACAGCCCGAACTAAGGCCCTCCCCTGCAGCCAATGACATGCGTCTCGCATCAGTTGCGTAGGTGAGCTGGAGGAGGGGCCCGGCGCAACAGCCGGCTAGCAGGGCGTAATAGTATGCCCCACCGGCGTTAAAGCTCTCACACTGTGCACAACCCGCCTGGCAGTGAAGGGTTAATAATCTCAGTTTCTACTTTGGAGAAGATTACAGAGGACGACCCCGCTGCTTTACTCGCTATGATTCACTTCTAGGGTTATGTGCAACAGTTGCAGAACTATCACACAGACCGTGGGGTACTGAAACTGTGCCACCGGTGTTTAGTCCTTAGTTGGAGCTGGAGTACTGTGCCACCACCCCACCCTCCCTGCCTCTCCCTTTGGTCTAGTCCCTTCCCTTAAACTCCTTCCCACACTCAGGTCCAGTCTCTTTCCCAAACTCATTCCCTCTCACGCTCAGGTTAGGTCCTTTGCCCAAACTTGCTGCCATCTCCGGTCCCTCCCCCCACTCAGTTTCTTCATGAAATTATTGTAAAGGGACGCTCTACGAATCCTGACCACTTTAGCTTATTAAAGTGGTCAGGCTGCGTGGAGTGCCTCCCCCTTCTTTCTCACCCTGCTTCGTACTGACATCTTCATGCGTGAGTGCTCGTAACAGAGTTTGTTTGGGGAGAAAGCAGACATGGGCTTGAGCAGTGCATGCGCTCGTGTACCTTGTGTGCAAAACGTACACTGGTTACTTGAGATACTCAATTTGTGTATGTACGTACAAAAGTTATGTGCACTATGCAAGTTACATAAGAAAAAAGAATGGAGGGGTTAAGTTTTACAAAATGTTCCTTTTAATTTAGTTTTTTTTTTTATCTGATTAATCAAAAAAATAATCGTCCAACTAAACGATTATGAAAATAATCATTAGCTGCAGCCCTACAAAGAATATATAGATATAAACATATCAGTGATTTATATACTACCAGCCTGATACTTCTTTTATATTTATGTAACCCTCTAACACCAGGGGTCGGCAACCTTGGCCCTCCAGATGTTTTGGAACTACATTTCCCTTGTGTCTCTGCGTACTTGATGAGTGACTGAGTATCATGGGATATGTAGTTCCAAAACAACTGGAGGGCCACGTTTGCTGACCCCTGCTCTACAACACCAAGCCCTTTGTGTTGAAAAATAAATATTTTTAACATTTATTTGAAACATGGCATGCTTAGGTATTTTTTCACATATTCATTTATCTTTTATAGAAACATTGCTGGGATGAGGGATGGGGTTCTAGACTCATTATCGGCATGAAGGCAGAAATGACTTCGTGTCAGATACAGCAAATGTGCTAAATATAGATAATAAAAATGATCAGATCTCCTGCTTATGGGGGGGGGGGTTGTAGTGATCATAATAAGATTATTAGCAATGCAGCTTCCAAAAATGCCAACAGAATATAACCATAGTCTCCTCTAAGAAGCTAACAGATTTATTATATATATATTTGACTTTAATAGTTTAAAAAGAACAAATACAAAACCTCAATGTTTCGGCTCATTTACAGCCTTCATTAAAAAATAATATATATATATATACAGTATATACAGTTGTGTTCAAAATTATTCAACCCCCTATGCTGTAAAGGGTTTTAGGGAATTTAGTGTACATTTGTAATTGTATTCAGAATGAAATCCTACAAGGACTTTTTAAAGAACCATATGCAACTAAAATGACATCAATTGGTTTTGTAATACAGTAGTAAATGTTTCTTTTGTGAATTCTTCATTGACACAATTATTCAACCCCTTAAAGACTACCACTCTGAAGAACAGAGGTTCATTCAAGTGTTTTCAATCAGGTATTGAAAACACCTGTGGATGTCACGGAGCAGCAATAAAGCATAATAAGCACCAATTAGGCAGCTTTAAAATGACTGTGATACTCAGCTCCTTCTAGACATTTACTGGTGTGGTTACAAACATGGTGAAGTCAAGAGAATGGTCCAGGAAGACAAGAGAAGAGGTGATTACTCTTCACAGGAAGGGCAATGGCTATAAGAAGATTGCAAAGATGTTAAACATACCAATAGGAAGCATCATTCGCAAATTCAAGGCAAAGGGCACTGTTGAAACGCTACCTGGTCGTGGCAGAAAGAAGATGCTGACTTCGACTGCTGTGCGCTACCTGAAGCGTAGAGTGGAGAAAAGTCCCCGTGTGACTGCTGAGGAACTGAGAAAAGATTTGTCAGATGTGGGTACTGAAGTTTCAGCTCAGACAATACGGCGCACACTGCGTAATGAAGGCCTCCATGCCGGAACTCCCAGGCGCACCCCCTTGCTGTTTCCAAAGAATAAGAAGAGTCGACTGCAGTATGCCAAAAGTCATGTGGACAAACCACAGAAGTTTTGGGATAGTGTTCTGTGGACTGATGAAACAAAATTAGAACTGTTTGGGCCCATGGATCAACGCTATGTTTGGAGGAGGAAGAACAAGGCCTATGAAGAAAAGAACACCTTGCCTACTGTGAAGCATGGCGGGGTGTCAATCATGCTTTGGGGCTGTTTTGCTTCTGCAGGTACAGGGAAGCTTCAGCGCGTGCAAGGTACCATGAATTCTCTTCAGTAGCAGGAGATATTGGATGACAATGTGGTGCAGTCCGTCACAAACCTGAGGCTTGGGAGACGTTGGACCTTTCAACAGGACAATGATCCCAAGCATACCTTAAAGGCTGGAACATTTTGGAGTGGCCATCGCAGTCACCTGACTTAAATCTGGTGGGACTTAAAGAAAGCAGTTGCAGTGCGCAAGCCTAAGAATGTGACTGAACTGGAGGCTTTTGCCCATGACGAATGGGCGAAGATACCCGTAGATCGCTGCAAGACACTTGTGTCAAGCTATGCTTCACCTTTAAAAGCTGTTATAACTGTAAAAGGATGTTGTACTAAGTACTAAGATTGAATGTCACTTGGGGGTTGAATAAAACTGATAATGATGTGAGCACAGAAAAGACATTTGTGGTTATTTCATTATAAATGTTATGTTATATTTGTCTGACCTACACGTGCCTCTTTGATTTAATTGTAAGCAAGATGACTGAATGATCAAAATCAATGTCAAACTGGTCAAAACACTCAATTTCAGTGGGGGTTGAATAATTTTGAACACAACTGTATATATTTATTTATTTATTTAATAAAGGATTTTACCAGGAAGGATACATTGAGATTTCTCTCGTTTTCAAGTATGTCCTGGGTTCAAGAACATTGAAGTGTTACAGTTACAGAAATATATATATATATATATTTGGCTCCTTTACAGAATATATATATATATATATATATATATATACACATATATACACAGTATATATATCGCTTGACGTTCCCAACACAGGGGCTTGAAACGTCGACTTCAATAAGGTTTTTCCATTAATAAGCCCCTTTATTGCGGAGCATTGAGAGATATTATATGAATGAAACAGGTTCCAGCACCATAGCAAGTGCGTTGATTATAGGAGTGTGCAGGGATCGTGGATATATATACAGTTGTGTTCAAAATTATTCAACCCCAATGCTGTAAAGTGTTTTAGGGAATTTAGTGCACATTTGTAATTGTATTCAGGATGAAAATCACAAGGACTTTTTAAAGAACCATATGCAACTAAAATGACATCAATTGGTTTTGTAATACAGTAGTAAATGTTTCTTTTGTTGAATTCTTCATTGACACAATTATTCAACCCCTTAAAGACTACCACTCTGAAGAACAGAGGTTCATTCAAGTGTTTTCACAGGTATGAAAACACCTGTGGATGTCACGGAGCAGCAATAAAGCATAATAAGCACCAATTAGGCAGCTTTAAAATGACTGTGATACTCAGCTCCTTCTAGACATTTACTGGTGTGGTTACAAACATGGTGAAGTCAAGAGAATGGTCCAGGAAGACAAGAGAAGAGGTGATTACTCTTCACAGGAAGGGCAATGGCTATAAGAAGATTGCAAAGATGTTAAACATACCAAGAGAGACCATAGGAAGCATCATTCGCAAATTCAAGGCAAAGGGCACTGTTGAAACGCTACCTGGTCGTGGCAGAAAGAAGATGCTGACTTCGACTGCTGTGCGCTACCTGAAGCGTAGAGTGTAGAAAAGTCCCTGTGTGACTGCTGGAGAACTTGAGAAAAGATTTGTCAGATGTGGGTACTGAAGTTTCAGCTCAGACAATACGGCGCACACTGCGTAATGAAGGCCTCCATGCCAGAACTCCCAGGCCCCTTGCTGTCTCCAAAGAATAAGAAGAGAGTCGACTGCAGTATGCCAAAAGTCATGTGGACAAACCACAGAAGTTTTGGGATAGTGTTCTGTGGACTGATGAAACAAAATTAGAACTGTTGGCCCATGGATCAACGCTATGTTTGGAGGAGGAAAGAACAAGGCCTATGAAGAAAAGAACACCTTGCCTACTGTGAAGCATGGCGGGGGGTCAATCATGCTTTGGGGCTGTTTTGCTTCTTGCAGGTACAGGGAGCTTCGTGAAGCGCGTGCAAGGTACATGAATTCTCTTCAGTACCAGGAGATATTGGATGACAATGTGATGCCAGTCTGTCACAAAACCTGAGGCTTGGGAGATGTTGGACCTTTCAAAAGGACAATGATCCCAAGCATACCTCCAAGTCCACTAGAGCATGGTTGCAGATTAAAGGCTGGAACATTTTGGAGTGGCCATCGCAGTCACCTGACTTAAATCCGATTGAGAACCTCTGGTGGGACTTAAAGAAAGCAGTTGCAGTGCGCAAGCCTAAGAATGTGACTGAACTGGAGGCTTTTGCCCATGACGAATGGGCGAAGATACCCGTAGATAGCTGTAAGACACTTGTGTCAAGCTATGCTTCACGTTTAAAAGCTGTTATAACTGTAAAAGGATGTTGTACTAAGTACTAAGATTGAATGTCACTTGGGGGTTGAATAAAACTGATAATGATGTGAGCACAGAAAAGACATTTGTGGTTATTTCATTATAAATGTTATGTTATATTTGTCTGACCTACACATGCCTCTTTGATTTAATTGTAAGCAAGATGACTGAATGATCAAAATCAATGTCAAACTGGCCAAAACACTCTATTTCAGTGGGGGTTGAATAATTTTGAACACAACTGTATATATATATATATAGTTGTGGCAGTAGAAAGATAGAAAAAAAATGACAAACTTCAATATCCGAGAATGCCCAAGGGATTTTATCTGGGTCTTTTCGCTAAACATGAACTGTGACCATAAGTGAGTTATTTTATGCCGCTCCAACAGCACTGATGGACTTCTTCAGCTATGGTTCAGTTACTCACAAAAGGGACGTTTAGCTAAAGAGACACATGGGTAATTCAGACTCGTTAAACTTACAAGTCAGATCCCAGTCGTTTGTCTGTAAAATTACTGGTAGAATAAGACGTCTACTCACAAAGGAAAGAATGGTAATAGCATAGTCACAGAGTGCATCCAACTCTGTCAGTACCAGTCAGCAGCATAAAACTGGTGTTCGGCTTATATCGAAGCAGAAAAAAGAGTAAATTGATGTAGTTCGTCCGTGTGCAACTCCAGACCTGCCAAGATTTACCAATATGATTTTCCCTTACAAATGGTAATTAAAAGGCTGGAGATTTTTGAGACAGAAATGTGTTAATTTATCAGTATATGTTTCTGGGATTTCTGCTAGATAAAAGAAAGAATATTAGCGTATTACATAGGTCTAGGTAAAAATGATATCTTATCTGATTGGACTTAATCCCCCCAGATAGAGTTACGAGCCCTTATATACACCTTCTACTATCTGAATGTAAAAAGACATTTTCCTGTTTTTTGGTTTTTGTTTACCTGCAGGCATGTTTGCACTTAAAAAGCTCTTGCTACTTACAGAATTAAAAAATGGCAAATAAAATAAAAATTTATAGAAACTACACACCCAGATGCTTCAAATAAGGGGTTACTTGTGTTTCTACCTCAAAAAATTGTAAATGCAACAGATTATATACTTCGGTTTGGTGCAGAGATGAAAATAAAATAAAAAAAAAGGTTTAGAACAGCCTCACTGGAAAGATCATACAATATTCTTCCCAATGATTTGTCTTGTATGTGTGCCTTGTAGCGATAGACATAGAGCATCTAAAAGCAACCTCCCTAGAGTAATATATTCAGGTCTTTGGTGATGGTGAGTTAGGGACTTCATCGCACCCCAAAGGCAGTGGTGGTTAGGCCATAGGGGCACATGGGGCAGCGCCCTACCATATTTTTTGGTAGGGATGCACCGATACCACTTTTTTAAGCCCGAGTACGAGCACCGATACTTTTTTTCAAGTACTCACTGATACAGAGTACAGATACTTTTATTTTATGTCATGTGAACGCTTTCCAATAAGAACAGACCTCATATAAAAATACCCCCAGCTCTCATAGATATGCCCCCAGCTCATGGATATGCCCCCCAGCTCTCATGGATATGCCCCCAAGCTCATGGATATGCCTCCCAGCTCATGGATTTGCCCCCCAGCTCATGGATTATGCCCCCCAGCTCATGGATTTGCCCCCCAGCTCATGGATTTGCCCCAGCTCATGGATTTGCCCCCAAGCTCATGGATTTGCCCCCAAGCTCATGGATTTGCCCCCCAGCTCACCTGGCACCTGGAGCTCTCCGCGTTCATACTTACCTTCCTGAGCGACGCCGGTAAAATCTTTGCGCGTGCGCTCGTTGGAAGGCCCCTAGCCGCGATTACGTGCGGAAACTTTACCGGTGAGTAGGGACTTCATCGCATCCCAAAGGCAGTGGTGGTTAGGCCATAGGGGCACATGGGACAGCGCCCTACCATATTTTTTGGTAGGGATGCACTGATACCACTTTTTTAACACCGAGTACGAGTACCGATACTTTTTTCAAGTACTCACCGATACCGAGTACCGATACTTTTATTTTATGTCATGTGAACGCTTTCCAATAAGAACAGCCCTCATATAAAAATACCCGCAGCTCTCATAGATATGCCCCCAGCTCATGGATATGCCCCCCAGCTCTCATGGATATGCCCCCAAGCTTTCATGAATTATGCCCCAGCTCTCATGGATATGCCCCCAGCTCTCATAGATATTGCCCCCAGCTAATGGATATGCCCCAGCTCATGGATATGCCCCCCAGCTCATGGATTATGCCCTCCAGCTCATGGATTTGCCCCCCAGCTCATGGATTTTCCCCCCAGCTCGTGGATATGCCCCCCAGCTCACCTGGCACCTGGAGCTCTCCGTGTTCATACTTACCTTCCTGAGCAACACCGGTAAAGTCTTCGCACGTGCGCTCGTTGGAAGGCCCCCAGCTGCGATCACGTGCTCCCACGTAATCGCGGCTGGGGCCCTTCCAACGATCGCATGCGCAGAAACTTTACCGGCGTCGCTCAGGAAGGTAAGTATGATCGCGGAGAGCTCCAGGTGCCTGTCCGAATGCCGTCTATCGGCATTTGGACAGGCACCTGGAGCTCTCCCTTCATACTTACCTTCCTGAGCGATGCCGGGAAAGTTTCCGCGCATGCGCTCGTTGGAAGGCCCCCAGCAGCGATCACGTGGGACCACGTGATCGCGGCTGGGGGGCCTTCCAACGAGCGTACGCGCGAAGACTTTCCCGGCGTCGCTCAGGAAGGTAAGTATGAAAGAACGTGGAGAGCAGCTGCAGGGCCTGTCCGAATGCCGATAGAGCATTCGGACAGCCGCCCCAGCACCTCGGATGCCGGCAAGCCGGCTCAATGCCGGCCTCCGGTATCGAGGAAAATATCGGGGGTACTGCAGGAGTACCAAGTACTCCTGCAGTACCCGGTATTGGCACCGATACTAGTATCGGTGCAACCCTATTTTTTGGAATACAAAAAATATTAAAAATCTCAACTATAAAAAAATTCTGCTGTTTTTTTATATATCATTTAACATGTGACTCATTGATAAAACATGTTATGTCCCTGTAAGCAATGTCAATGTCTCCTCAACTGTTGCTAGGCAGAGAAAAAAAAGGATTACGTGACCAAGGTCGAGAAATCTGATAAGAACTGCAGTTGTTATCAGATCTCCTGCTGCTGGCTAACTGAGCTCTGCCTGCGGCAAACAAACCGCCCAAACCAAGCTCTAGTAGAGGCTGGAATGCTGATTTTTTTCTGCTATACACACAAGGTGCCTGCCTTAATCCCTTAATGTCAGAAAATGCACCCAACATTTGCGTTAATGGCTATTTAAAATATAATTAAATAAATAAATGTGCAGTAGTAAACAGGATTTCTTTCTTTCACACACTGAATTTTTGTATGCTCAGAGCTATTTAAAAAATAATGGGTGGATCAGCATTTAGTTTTTATTAAAAAATAATAATAAAATTACTTTTTTGACTTTTAGATTTTTTATACTGAATAATGTTTTATGTATACATATTGCGTCTCGTTTCTGGATTACACTTGTAATAATTGAATTTATGAACATTTTATTTGCCTCATTAATAGGAATATGTCTACAAGGTATCCCTATATATGGGATTGCCCACATATTTTCGAGGTAGTAGTGTCATAAAGACATGAATCTTTTTAATCATGAATAGGAAGATGTTTCCAGTCAGTTGCCCACCAACTTGAAATGTCACCAGCTGCCACTGCCCCAAGGACTCCCCAACTACAGCAAGTATATTACTGATGTTTGGAGATGCAGCGGTGTAAAGGACCCACTGCTCTTGGCAGAATAAATTCGTCAGTGCGGGAGCTTAAGTTTTCGATAACATAGTTCATAAGTACACACTGTGTCATCTCCTCCACACTTGTTCCCGGCGTAGGAAATGAGAAGATGAGTTATTACAGTAGCAGTGTTAGCTTTATTCGGAAAAGTGGACAATGCTGCTGCTAAAAAAAATTGCAATTTTTGCTGTAGCACCTGCATATCCACCTGTCTCTACAGAAAAGTAACTAAGAGTCAGGGGCTTTGTCTGCACAAAGGGGAGAAACCTGATGACATCTCCAACAAGTCCTCTCCAGTGAATGGATTAGTAAAGGATTGTTATTTGTAAAGAAGCTAGAACAGTAAGGAGGTCATCTACTAAACGCTATTGTTTAGCGTTATTGCAAACAAGGTTGAACATCACTGTTGAAACCATGATAGACTTTGGTGACGGAGAGAGGAAAATTCAAATAATTGCAGGTTAGCTCCCACTCCCAAACACACACACTCCCCAGTACCCCCCCCCACACACTGCCAGACCCATCCCCAAACACACACTCCCCAGCAAACCTCCCCCACCCACACACACACACACACACTCACTCAGGCAGCTCCCCCCATTCTCTCTCTCCCCCTCTCCTCCCCCCATTCACTTACACAAACAAACTGCTAGCAGCTCCCCTTCCCCATACATAGTTTCTGTCTCCCTACCGAGCCTGATCAGACACCCGGCTGCAAAGGGGGGGGTGTCAGTCTGCTTACATTGTAGCCGGATCATTGGCTGTGAAGGCAGCCACACAAAGCAGAGCCCCCCTGCATGAATTGGCTAATGCCAAAAGAAAGTGGCGTGTAGGAGAGCCTGTCCCTCGCAGCAGCAGCAGATCTACAGGGGAGGGGGGAGGGGAACACACAGAGGTGCTACTGTGTGAAGCGTAAAATAACTTTAGATCTGCCGCAGCAACGCTAATGTTTTTTTTGTCTGTGGTGTTAAAGGGATACTCTAGGCAACATGACCACCTAAGCTATGTTAGGTGGTAATGATGCCCGGAGTATGCCGCCCTCTGTCTCCCCTCCCTCCGCTCGGCAGTTCAGCTGAAAAGCTGAAAACAGCTGAGAGAGGCGGAGGAGTTTACTCCGCCCTTCCAGCTGTCAGTCAGCAGTGCGGGAATCATATTTCCCGCTTCTGCCGACTTTTGCCGAGTAGGAGACGTCATCGCGCTTTCAGAGCGATGACGTCTCCAACTCCCCGCAGTAGCTGGCGGCAGCGGCTGAGGGTTAGTGTTGCGCGCATCCTCTTGCACGCAACACTAATCCTCAGAGGGAGCCGGGAGGAAGCCTGACGATTGGCTGGCTTATGTGAGAGGCGCGCATGCGCGCTTCTCACGTAAACCAGAAGCCAAGAAGCATCAAGAAGGACGGGAGCGGAAGAGGAGGGAGGTGAGTATAAAAAAAAAAAGACGCCGCTGGAAAGAAGTAGATTTTAAGGGTATTACAGTTACAAAAAAATAAATAAAAACTAAAGATTTAAGGGAATAGGGATAGGTTAGGATAAAAAAACAGGGGGGGGGGATTTTTTGAGTAGAGTGTTCCTTTAAACTGCCTGGCCAATTTTCCACACCTGGTGTCAACAGTGAATGGGTTGACAAAAAGTCCAGGCGCCAACATGCAATTTCTGGTCCCCATGGCGACCTAGTGCCTGGGATTTGTTGACCCCTGTCTTTATCGATCAATCGGTTGGTCAATTAATCGATTTGTGTTCAGCACAAGGCTGAAACAACTAATCGATTAATCGACAACTAATCGATAATGAGAATAGTTGACAACTATTCTCATTATCGATTAGTTGTCGATTAATCGATAATGAGAATAGTTGACAACTATTCTCATTATCAATTAATCGGCTGTTGATTAATCGATTTGTGTACAGCACACACTGTTTAGAGCCAGACTGAGATAAATGTTATAACCTCAGATTCTGCTTTGTCTTGTGCCACCACCTCAACCTGCCTGTCACCCCCTCTTTGGTCTGGAGCTGCCATTCTCTCCCTTTGGTCTGGTCCCTTCCCACAAACTCCCTCCCACACTCAGGTCCTGTCTTTCGCCCAAACCCACTCCCTCTCACACTTGGGTCAAGTACCTTGCCCAAACTTTCTTCCAACTCCAGAGTCCAGACCCTCCTCCCGCTCAGTATATTCATGAAATTATTGTAAACGGACACTCTAATAAGCTAAAGTGGTCAGGCTACGGAGTGACCCCCTTTTGTGCTGACATCATCATGTCTATCTGAGCGCTTGTAGCAGCTTTCGTTTTGGAACAAAGCAGATATGGACTTAAGCTGTGTACGCAGCATCAATCCATCACTGTGACCAGGTGGTCGTGTACCTTGTGTGCAAAAAATATGCAATTTAAGTATGTTTTTCCTTTATCCGATGAATCGATTAATCAAACAAATAATCAGCCAACCAAATTATGAAAACAATCATTAGTTGCAGCTCTATTCAGTACATACTGTTTAGAGTTAAACTGAGTTAAACTTTAATAACCTCAGATTCTGCTTTTGAGCTGATTGCAGAAGACGTGCCGCTGCTTTACTCTGTATGGTTTACTTGGGCAGTTATGTTAGCCAACCGGTTTGTGTTTATTCAGTTTACAACAGTTGCAGAACTATACCACAGACCCTGGGTTTGCTGCCACTGGATGTGGGTGCTGTACCTCTGATGTTTTAGCCTTACTTGGAGCTAGAGTCCTGTGCCACTACCCCACCCTCCCTCCCACCTCCTCTTTCAACCGGTCCCTTCCCCCAAACTCCCTCCCACACTCAAGTCCAGTCTTTTACCCAAAACCACTCCCTTCCACCTCCTGCTCCGTTTGTTAGTGAAATTATATTAAAGGGACACTCTACACATCCTGTCCTCTTTAACTTACTAAAGTGGTCAGGCTGCGTGGAGTGTGCCCCTTCTCATCCTGCTTTTGTGCTGACATCATCAGGTCTATCTGAACTCTTGTAGCATCATTCATACAGCTTCCAGGGCCAGGCTCTATCAAGGCGTGCTCCTAGCTCCCACTTGGGCACATCTATCCAAGCCTGCTGCAAGCATACACACCTCCATACAGCTTCCAGGGCCAGGCTCTATCACAGCGTGCTCCTAGCTCCCACCTGGATTTAGCTCCCTCCCAGCCACCCCACGGTTCTCATTTTACACCCAACTAATTTGGTCATGTGATACTTTCAGCTACCAACCTACGCCAGTCTGGAACTTCACCTACCAGACTCCCTTACATCTTCTGCTTCCTTTTTAATTACCTGCCTGTCTTTTTTTTTTTTCCTCCTCTTCTCCCACACCACCTTTCTCTAGAAATGTTTTTCCCTCTCTTTCCCCCTCTTGCTGCTTCTTTCTTCCATCTCCCTTCTCTCTAAATCTACCCTCCCTCCCTATACACCCTACAAATTACAGCAAGCTGGAAAAGAAACCCAAATACACCATAGCTTGCTCAACTCCTTTAACTTATTAGTTGAGAGCTGGTGGAGAGTGTTAAAAGTCAGCCCTCCCACCCCACACAACAGAGCTTTAAAACTCTCCAATCACTATTTTCCCAAAGGAAAAATATGTCCAAATTCCTTTTTATTCTGCTGCTTGCTCTAGCAAATGATGTTGAATCCAACCCTGGTCCAATTGCTGACAATTTATTTAATCTCCCCACTCAAAGAGGCCTCTCCTTTGTGCACTGTAACATCCGCAGCTTACTCCCTAAACTGGATGAGCTTAAAGCTTGGTGCTTCTATTACAAACCTAAAGTCATTGTGCTGACAGAATCATGGTTAACCCCTAAAGTGCCAGACTCTGCCATAGCAATACAAGGGTATTCATGGAAGGACAGAGCTAAGAGAGGAGGGGGACTTGTTATCTATGTTGACAACTCCATAAAGTTCACCCCTTTGGAGAATCCTAGCTCCCTGGCCACATTTGATTTCCTTTCTGGTACAATTGAGATCCCGTTCAGTAAAACAATTATTGTTGCTGGATTCTACCGCCCACCGAGTTCCCCAGTGCACTCCCTTTCTGACATAACCCACATCCTTAGTAAATTAGTAGCTCAAAACCAAAAAAGTGAACTGCTGGTCCTCGACGACTTTAATGTTGATTGGCTGAATCCTAAGGCTTTGCAGCTAACACAATTAATCTCCTCCCCCACTCGCATTAATATGAAAAGCCCTAACCACACCTTGCTGGACTGGATTCTCTCCTAATGTCCTGATCGATTACAGGAGGCAGGTGTTCTCGCTAACAGTTTCAGTGATCACTGCCTAGTGTACTGTGTGCGCAAAATAAGGGCCACAAAATGTCCACCTAAGGTAATAATCACCAGGTCTTTCAAGAAATTTAATCTTGTATCCTTCCTAAATGATCTCAAACAGCTCCCATGGTACAGACTAAACCTAATCCCAGACCTGGATTGTGCAATTGAATACTTTCAATCCGAGCTCCTGAAAGTCTGGAATACCCATACCCCGCTGCGTAAAGTGCGAGTAAAAGGGGCCCAGCTCCCCTGGGTTACAGCTGACCTTACGCAAATGTACCAGTTTAGAGATTCCCTGTGGTCAAATTTCAAGAGTACTGGTTCCATGAACGATCACTGTGAATACCGAAAATGCCGGAATACATGCACAAAACAAACAAAAATGGCTAAAGCCCAATACTTCAATGAAAATTGAAACAATAAATCAAACCCTAGAAATTTTTGGAAAATCATAAGTAACATACAAGCACCCCCTGTCCACTCCAAACCAGCTGCTGTCAAAGTAAACAACCAAATTGTACAACACCCCTTTGATGTAGCAAATGCCTTTAATAATTATTTTGTTGGATGCGCCACCACCCTGATTGCTAAACTAGGTAATGACACGCAATCAGAAAGGCCGCACTCAGGTCAGGCCCTACCAACTGTGCAAAAACCTTGTAACACAGAGAAATTCAGTTTTAGACCAGTGCCTGTCAGTGTCATCACTAAACTTCTCCGTAACCAAAAAATTAAATACCAGTCTGGACCTGATCAAATCCCAGCAATGCTGCTGAAAATCAGTGCGCCAGCAATTGCAAAACCTGTCGCAACCCTAATCAATGAATCACTGGTGACTGGATACATACCCAAACTCTGGAAGACTGCAAGGGTGGTACCTATCCATAAAAGAGGAGACAATACTTTGGTATCCAATTACCGTCCGATATCACTGCTCCCTGGAATGTCAAAAATTCTGGAAAAATGTGTCTACACTCAATTACGTGAATATTATCAATATCAGAACTATTTAACCCCAGATCAATCAGGCTTTCGTCCAAATCATTCAACTACAACTGCCCTTTTAAGGCTAGGGTCAGACTAACGCATTTTTCACGTTGTCCGTGAAAAAGTGCGTTCGAACGAATGGACGTATTTTGTCACGGAATACGCAATAGCGGTCATACGATGTGCATTTCCGTCTGTGATTTTGTACGGATCATCAATAAAACCCTTTTGCGTCTGGACGTTATGTTGGCCGGACATGTGCAGCGTCTGACGTCTCCCAATCACGCAAACACGCCGCTATGCGGCCGCAGCGCACTCTGTACGTCAGTAGTAGCGGTTTGACGTTCTCGAAAAAATGCGTTCGTTTGCCACTTGCGTTGCACGGACGAACTTTCATGCGGCCGTTCGTCGTATGTTCCCCGGCATTGGACGTCATTTGCTGCTAGCACGGCCGTGATTTCGTGCGGCTAAACGCACGTTAAAACTGCGTTCGTCTGACCCTAGCCTTAAAGTTTGTAATGATATCCAAGCTGGCATGGAACAAGGTAAACTAACTGGAGCCATCTTCCTTGATTTTGCCAAGGCCTTTGACACAGTAGACCATGGCATCCTATTGCAAAAACTTAAAAACTCCAGTATTGATGATCGCATGCTAACCTGGTTTCAATCATATGTATCTGATCGGTCACAATATGTGTCCATTTCTAAGCTAGCTAGGGTTTAAGCTAGGCACGCAGCATCAATCCATCACTCTGATCGATCAGGTGCTCGCCTTACCTTTTGTGAAAAGTACACAAGATACGCCGTTTGCATATGTATATATACGAATGTTCCGTAAACTACACAAATTGCTTACAAAAAAAGGGAGCTGGGGTTGATTTTTTTTTTTACATAAAGTTCCTTTTAAGTAAACAATTTTTTTTATTTATTTTTATCCGATGAATCAATTGATCGAAAAAATAATAGACCAACTAATCGATTATGAAAATAATTGTTAGTTGCAACCCTAAAAAAAGTAACTTTACTTTTCCTTTATACAGGCAATTACTTCAAACAAAGGGGAAAAAAACAGCAGCATGTGTTTTATGAAGTGGGTTTTGTTTGTAATGCACAAGTAATCTAGATACAGCTTATGTAAGTGGTAGAGTCCCTTTAAATGTAGAGATAAATAGTGCAAAGTCAGGTACTAATTTGTACAAACATAGAAATTATACAAGAATCAATGTCTCCACAAGCAGTAGCGGTAACACAACAGTGTCGGCCACGAGTTTCATGCAAGATGTTATGCTCTCTGGAAACTTTCCTTTTCTGAAGTTTCGAGAAAGGAAAGTACGCTAGCATCCGTTTGCCTCCAGCAGAAAGGGAACTCTTGTTTAACAAGAGGTGCTTCTGGTATTCACAAAAGTGACACGTGTTTAAAAACAGGAACCACCTGAGGATCTGATTAATGGCCACCACTAGTACAGGAGAGCGGGTTTAGTTTACAGAGATATTCTTGTAGTGTTTAATTGCATCCGAAATAGATTCTGTCTACTACCATCAGCTTTAAATCTTTAAACAACTTTCATCACCTTTTTAGATTAACTGATTGAGAACCTACCCGGAGGAGGGAAGTCCTGTTGTACTTTGGAAGGCTGTCAAAGATCACAGAGAAACCAAATATTTGGGATTGTGCGCCTTAGCACATCATCACCATTTAAATTCAGCTTGTGTCCTGCCACCGTCTGTCTCTGTAAGCTGATATTATTATTATTATCCTTTATTTATATAACGCAACAAATTCCGCAGCGCTTTACAATAGTGTACAAGGAGTTGATATATTGGAGTACCACACATGGATGATAACCTGATTCAGGGGGGGACCCTGTTCCCAAAGGAACTTACAATCAATGAGATGTACCAGTTATTTCCATATACAGTCAGGTCCAGAAATATTGGGACATCGACACAATTCTAACATCTTTGGCTCTATACACCACCACAATGGAGTTGGAATGAAACAAACACAATGTGATTTAACTGCAGACTGTCAGCTTTAATTTGAGGGTATGTACAGTTGTGTTCAAAATTATTCAACCCCCACTGAAATTGAGTGTTTTGGCCAGTTTGACATTGATTTTGATCATTCAGTCATCTTGCTTACAATTAAATCAAAGAGGCACGTGTAGGTCAGACAAATATAACATAACATTTATAATGAAATAACCACAAATGTCTTTTCTGTGCTCACATCATTATCAGTTTTATTCAACCCCCAAGTGACATTCAATCTTAGTACTTAGTACAACATCCTTTTACAGTTATAACAGCTTTTAAACGTGAAGCATAGCTTGACACAAGTGTCTTGCAGCGATCTACGGGTATCTTCGCCCATTCGTCATGGGCAAAAGCCTCCAGTTCAGTCACATTCTTAGGCTTGCGCACTGCAACTGCTTTCTTTAAGTCCCACCAGAGGTTCTCAATCGGATTTAAGTCAGGTGACTGCGATGGCCACTCCAAAATGTTCCAGCCTTTAATCTGCAACCATGCTCTAGTGGACTTGGAGGTATGCTTGGGATCATTGTCCTGTTGAAAGGTCCAACGTCTCCCAAGCCTCAGGTTTGTGACGGACTGCATCACATTGTCATCCAATATCTCCTGCTACTGAAGAGAATTCATGGTACCTTGCACACGCTGAAGCTTCCCTGTACCTGCAAAAGCAAAACAGCCCCAAAGCATGATTGACCCCCCGCCATGCTTCACAGTAGGCAAGGTGTTCTTTTCTTCATAGGCCTTGTTCTTCCTCCTCCAAACATAGCGTTGATCCATGGGCCCAAACAGTTCTAATTTTGTTTCATCAGTCCACAGAACACTATCCCAAAACTTCTGTGGTTTGTCCACATGACTTTTGGCATACTGCAGTCGACTCTTCTTATTCTTTGGAGACAGCAAGGGGGTGCGCCTGGGAGTTCTGGCATGGAGGCCTTCATTACGCAGTGTGCGCCGTATTGTCTGAGCTGAAACTTCAGTACCCACATCTGACAAATCTTTTCTCAGTTCCTCAGCAGTCACACGGGGACTTTTCTCCACTCTACGCTTCAGGTAGCGCACAGCAGTCGAAGTCAGCATTTTCTTTCTGCCACGACCAGGTAGCGTTTCAACAGTGCCCTTTGCCTTGAATTTGCGAATGATGCTTCCTATGGTCTCTCTTGGTATGTTTAACATCTTTGCAATCTTCTTATAGCCTTTGCCCTTCCTGTGAAGAGTAATCACCTCTTCTCTTGTCTTCCTGGACCATTCTCTTGACTTCACCATGTTTGTAACCACACAGTAAATGTCTAGAAGGAGCTGAGTATCAGTCATTTTAAAGCTGCCTAATTGGTGCTTATTATGCTTTATTGCTGCTCCGTGACATCCACAGGTGTTTTCAATACCTGATTGAAAACACTTGAATGAACCTCTGTTCTTCAGAGTGGTAGTCTTTAAGGGGTTGAATAATTGTGTCAATGAAGAATTCACAAAAGAAACATTTACTACTGTATTACAAAACCAATTGATGTCATTTTAGTTGCATATGGTTCTTTAAAAAGTCCTTGTAGGATTTCATTCTGAATACAATTACAAATGTACACTAAATTCCCTAAAACCCTTTACAGCATTGGGGGTTGAATAATTTTGAACACAACTGTACATCCAACTCAGGTGAAAGGTGTAGGACTTACAGCAGTTTGCATTGTTAAGGGACCAAAAGTAATGGGACAATTGGCTTCTCAGCTGTTCCATGGCCAGGTGTGTGATATTCCCTCATTACCCCAATTACAATGTGCAGATAAAAGGCCCAGAGTTCATTTCAAGTGTGCTATTTGCATTTGGAATCTGTTGCTGTCAACTCTCAAGATGAGATCCAAAGAGCCTTCACTATCAGTGAAGCAAGCCATCATTAGGCTGAAGAAACAAAACAAACCCATCAGAGAGATAGCAAGAACATTAGGCGTGGCCAAAACAACTGTTTGGAACATTCTCAAAAAGAAGGAACGCACCGGTGAGCTCAGCAACACCAAAAGACCCGGGAGACCACGGAAAACAACTGTGGTGGATGACCGAAGAAGTCTTTCCCTGGTGAAGAAAACACCCTTCACAACAGTTGGCCAGATCAAGAACACTCTCCAGGAGGTAGGTGTATGTGTGTCAAAGTCAACAATCAAGAGAAGACTTCACCAGAGTGAATACAGAGGGTTCACCACAAGATGTAAACCATTGGTGAGCCTCAAAAACAGGAAGGCCAGATTAGAGTTTGCCAAACAACACTGAACAAAGCCTTCACAGTTCTGGAACAAGCACCTACGGACAGATGAGACCAAGATCAACTTGTACCAGAGTGATGGGAAGAGAAGAGTATGGAGAAGGAAAGGAACTGCTCATGATCCTAAGCATACCACCTCATCACTGAAGCATGGTGGTGGTATTGTCATGGCGTGGGCATGTATGGCTGCCAATGGAACTGGTTCTCTTGTATTTATTGATGATGTGACTGCTGACAAAAGCAGCAGGATGAATTCTGAAGTGTTTTGGGCAATATTATCTGCTCACATTCAGCCAAATGCTGCAGAACTCATTGGACGGCGCTTCACAGTGCAGATGGACAATGACCCAAAACATACTGCAAAAGCAACCAAAGAGTTTTTGAAGGGACAGAAGTGGAATGTTATGCAATGGCCAAGTCAATCACCTGACCTGAATCCCATTGAGCATGCATTTCACTTGCTGAAGACAAAACTGAAGGGAAAATGCCCCAAGAACAAACAGGAACTGAAGACAGTTGCAGTAGAAGCCTGGCAGAGCATCACCAGGGATGAAACCCAGCGTCTGGTGATGTCTATGCGTTCCAGACTTCAGGCTGTGATTGACTGCAAAGGATTTGCAACCAAGTATTAAGAAGGGAAAGTTTGATTTATGATTATTATTCTGTCCCATTACCTTTGGTCCCTTAACAAGTGGGAGGCACATCTGCAAACTGCTGTAAGTCCTACACCGTTCACCTGAGTTGGATGTACATACCCTCAAATTAAAGCTGACAGTCTGCAGTTAAAGCACATTGTGTTTGTTTCATTCCAACTCCATTGTGGTGGTGTATAGAGCCAAAGATGTTAGAATTGTGTCGATGTCCCAATATTTCTGGACCTGACTGTATAGTTGGACATCGCCACAATTTTATTTTTTCCAGAATTTACCAAAACATGTTCAAGCTATAGTTATATAATGGACATGGGCTGTATGTGCACACTCTCAGGTTTAATTTGAGGGTAGGTACATCCGAATTGGAGGAAGGGAATTACAGCTCTTAAGAGTAGCCATCCCCCCTTTTTCAAGGGACCAAAAGTAATTGGACAACTGAATCAAAAGCTGCTTCATGGCCAGGTGTGGCTACTCCTTCATTATTTCTTCATCAATTAAGCAGGCAAAATGTCTGAAGTTGATTCTAAAGGGATTATTCAAAGTAGGTTCGATTAGTTAGTCGATTAATCGAATTCATCAGATAAAAAAAAAATTGTTTACTTTAAAGGAATTTTATGTAAAAAAATAAATAACCACGACCCCTCCCCCTTTATCATAAGCAATTTGCGTAGTGTATGTAACTTTCATACGTACATACGCAAATTGCGTATCTTGTGTACTTTTCACACAAGGTATGCGAGTGCTTGGTCAGAGGATGGGTTGATGCTGCATGCGCAGTTTAAGCCCATGTTTGCTTTCTCAAATGAACGCGGCTACAAGCACTCGCTCACTCATAGATGATGATATCATCATGAAATCGGGGGTTAATAAGCTAAAGCGGTCCGGGTGTGTAGAGTACTCTTTTAAATAATTATGTGAACAAACTGAGTGGGTGGAGGGACTGGAGGTGGAAGGGAGTGACTTTGCTAAAGTGACTTGACCTGAGTGTGAGAGGGAGTGGGTATGGACAAAAGGCCGGATCTGAGTGTGTGTCATGTTTCCTCCAAGAACTCAGTATCTGATTCTTGTACGCAGCACGTCAATCCTTTGCCTCTGATCCTTCGAAATGGTCGGTAAGCGACTATACCCTATGCTACTATAAAGTAACGAATATACAGGAGTATACACAGGGATACAGAGAGTATGTCAATCGTAGCCAGGGGTCAGTATACCAGAGAGTATGTCAGTCGTTGCCTGGGTCAACAGTGCCTGAGAGTAAGTCAGAGAATACACACAGTATAGGCAGCACTGAGAGGATATGAGAATCAAACGTCAGGGCAATGAGAAAATAGATTGCCTGTGGTTTTAAAGCCAGCGGCGCCGCGTCAGCGCGCCGGGCTCCGCCCCGACCTCTCACGTGACCGCTGCAATTCCTTTCAACACTTGGCGCCCGGCCAGCGAGCAGCGAAGACGATGCTGCCGGACAAGTTCGGCGTGGGACGTGACAGTGTGGGAGAGAGTTTGTGGAAAGGGACCAGACCAAAGGGAGGGAATGGCAATTCCCAACCAAAGAGGGTGTGGTAGGGAGGGTGGGGTGGTGGCACAGGACTCCCACTTCAAGTAAGGATAAAACACAGGCATACAGCTCCTTCACCCAGCGGCAGTATCCTATTGTTTGTGTTATAGTTCTGCTACTGTTGTAAATGGAATATAAACAAACTGGTTGTGTCTGACATAACCCTAGAACTAAATCATACCTAGTAGAGCAGCGGCGCGTCTTCTCCAACCAGCTCCGAAGCTGAGGTTATTTAAATTTAACTCAGTCTGACTCCAAACAGTGTGTGCTGTACACAGGACGATTAATCGACACCGATTAATCGATGATTAAAATAGTTGACAACTATTTTAATCATCGATTAGTTGTCAATTAATCAATTAGTTGTTTCAACCCTAATTCAAAAAGCACCGAAATATCATCGACAAGTGGCCAGGTGTGGCTACTCCTTCGTTATTTCTTCATCAATTAAGCAGGTAAAAGGTCTGAAGTTGATAATAAAGGGATTATTCAAAGAATACCGAAATATCATCGACATTTCGGTGCTCTCTCATTCCCTGCACGTTGGGGAATCAAATTCCCCGATCCTGCGGTGAATTCAGCATTCAAAGGGTCCCCAGAGTGCAGGGAAAGGATCCGAAAATCCCCTGCAAAACCACTGAATGTCTGCCAAAAATAATAAAAAGGTCTGTTACAGAAAAAAAAGCTACTTAAAAAAAACTGACAAGGTTATTCAAAGAGATTCGAAAAGTCACTGCACATTTGGTGACTTTTCGTTTCCTGCACTTCGGGGCCATTTGACGATCTTAGTTTGCCGACCCGTAGTGCAGGGAAAACCAGCCGTAAACCTGACGAACAATCACCGCAAAACCCGCCGAACACTCACCGAAGCCCGCAGAAACCGCTGGATTAACCACGCCGGAGAAACCGGACTAGCCGCCGATCACAGCGACACGCAAACGGATTAGGTGAAAAAAAAAAAACAGTACAGTTGAAAGTTTGAAATTTGAAACGCTGTTTGCAAAAAAACTGCTGAACGAAAATGTCTGAAATTAACGTATCATTTAGTATCATTCACAGATCCAATGAATGATACTAAAAGGGCAGTTGCAGAAAAAAGAAAAAATTATTTAAAAAAAAAACGGAAAGTTTGCCAAAAAAATTCAAAAAAATGCCTACAAGATCCTAAAAATCTATAAATAAAGAGACTTTTTACTGCAGAATATAATAATAAATGGTTTATTAGATATTGAATTAAAATGGGAATATTTTTAACACTGAAGCCTATGGGATTCGCCTGAATAAACCTGTCGCAGGAGACCACCGAACATCATGGTATTTTGACAACTTTTCCCTGCTGTTCAGTGTTCTGTGAATAGATTAACCATTGCTTCTCTATGGGGATTTCACTGCCGTCGAACAGGCACCATATTTTTCTGGCAATTCACCAAATTTTGGTGAACTGCCTGTTTTGTGAATAGCCGAATAGCCACAAAAATGCACCGTACGGGAAATTCACTGTTTGGTGCATTTTTGGGGGAAATTTCGGATCTCTGGAATAACCCTGTAAGTGTGGTATTTGCATTTGTAATCTATTGCTATGAATCTGCATCATGCGTTAAAAGGAGCTGTCCATGCAAGTGAAACTGGCCATTGCAAGGTTTCAAAACCTGGGGTGTAAAAACCCAAGGGCTGAAAATAGAATATTTGATACAGTCCTAACCTCAACATCTGAGGGTTGGGATTTAGGGGTTATTATTTCAGAGGATCTAAGGGTAAGTAGTCAATGTAATAGAGCAGCAGGAAATGCTGGCAGAATGCTTGGTTGTGTAGGGAGAGGTATTAGCAGTAGGAAAAGGGAAGTGCTCATGCCACTGTACAAAGCACTGGTGAGACCTCACTTGGAGTACTGTGTGCAGTACTGGAGACCGTATCTCCAGAAGGATATAGACATCTTAGAGAGAGTTCAGAGAAGGGCTACTAAAATGGTGTACGGCTTGAAGGAGAAAAGTTACCAGGAAAGCCTTAATGATCTTAACATGTACAGCTTGGAAAAAAGACGAGACAGAGGAGATATGATAGAAACATTTAAATACGTAAAGGGAATCCACAAGGTAGAGGAAGGGAGTATATTTAACAGGAAACAAAGTAGCAAAACAAGAGGACATAGTCTTAGATTAGAGGGGCAAAGGTTTAAAAGTAACATCAGGAAGCATTATTTTACTGAGAGGATGGTGATACATGGAACAGCCTTCCAGTTGAAGTGGTAGAGGCCAAACCAGTGATTGAATTTAAGCAGGCATGGGATAGGCATAAGGCAATCCTAAACAAAAGATAAATCCAGGTAAAGTATCCATGTAATTGGGCAGACTAGATGGGCCGAAAGGTTCTTATCTGCCGACATTTTTCTATGTTTCAAAACAAAACAAATCCATCAGAGAGATAGCAGCAACATTAGGAGAGGCCAAATAGAAACATAGAAAAATCAACAGTTTGTTACATTCTGAGGAAAGAAAAACGCAGTGGTGAGCTCAGCAACATGAAAAGACCAGGACGTCCATGGAAACTAGAGTGGTGGATGATCGCAGGATCCTCTCTATGGTAAATAAAAACCCATTCACAACATCCAGACAAGTGCAGGACACTCTCCAGGAGGTGGGCGTATCATTCATTGTCACTGTCTACAATCAAGAGAAGACTTCACAAGAGCAAATACAGAGGGTTCACCACAAGGTGCAACCCAATTAAAAGACAGATTAGACTTTTCCAAAAAAAATCTAAAAATGCCAGACCAGTTCTGGAAAAGCATTCTTTGGATAGAGGAAACTAAGATTAATCTGTATCAGAATGACAGGAATACAAAAGTGTGTAGAAGGCTTGGAGCAGCTCATGATCCAAACCGCAAAACGTCATCTGAAAAACGTGGTGGAGGAAGTGTGATGGCATGGGCAATCATGGCTTCCAGTGGCACTGGGTCATTGGTGTTTATTTATTATGTGACAAAAGACAGAAGCAGACAGATGAATTCAGCAGTGTTTAAAGATTACTGTCAGCCCAGATTCAGCCAAATGCAGCAAACTTGAGATGGACAATGATCCAAACACATTGCAACAGCAACCCAGGAGCTTTTGAAGGAAAAGAAATGGAATATTCTGCAATGGCTGAGACAATCACCTGATCTCAACCCAATTGAGCAGGCATTTCCCTTGCTGAAGGCAAAACTAAAGGCAGAAAGACCCACAAACAAAGAACAACTGAAAACAGCTGCAGTTAGAGCCTGGCAAAGCATCAGAAAGGAGGAAACCAAGTCTTTGGTAATGTTCATGGGTTCCAGACTTCATACAGTCATTGCCAGTAAAGGATCCTCAACAAAATATTAAAAATGAACATTTTATTTATGATTATATTAAATTTTCCAATTGCATTTGAGCCTCTGAAAATTGGGGAACTGTGTATAAAAATGGTTGCAGTTCCTAAAATTTGTACTTGATATTTATGTTCAACCCCTTGAATTAAAGCAGCAAGTCTGCACTTCAAATTCAATTGGATTGTTTCTTTTTAATTTTATACTGGTGGTATACAGAGCCAAAAGTATTAAAATGGTGCCTGTGTCCAAATATATATGGACCTAACTGTACAAGTATTTTGTGACATAGGCGCATCCATATCGTTAGCTGTCTTGCCCAAGGGCACTTGCTGGTGGCGTCTTCTGAGTGGGATCGGGCTGTCTATCCATGATTGTAGAGCAACAACATGGTGGATAGGTTGAACCCGCTTCTCGTAAATTTGATACTTCTCCACAGTTGTAATGCACGACTACAGTGCATTCTGCCAATCAGATGCCTTTTTATACATAAGAGTTGAGAGACACACACCATTGAGTCAATTTATTCAACAATCCGACTCCTCCTTAAACTATAACTGTGCTAATATAGTTATTGTACGAAGATGGACTCAACCCCTAGAAGGCTATCCAGTGGCTGCCAATTGACAGCCTTCATGGTAAAAGGAAGACCTGCCTTTAGAAGGTCTGTCAAAGCAGCCAGGGAGAGAGGGAAGGAAGGGATATTACTCATGGCACCATGATAATTTAAAATAAACGGTTGTAGTGGCTAGATAGCAACTGTAAGGTCTACTTTAAATACACTCTCCTAATTAAATGACATCAGTGCATTGACCTTCTTCAGGGTGGAGGCAAACTCTCTTTTTTTTTGAGAAAGGATTTTACCAGGAAGGATACATTGAGATTTCTCTCGTTTTCAAGTATGTCCTGGGTGGCGAGTATGTACTTACTGGAGAGGTGCTCTTCCCGGGATCGAACCTTTGTCTCCACAGTCTCTCTCAATGCAGATCAGTAATGTTACCTCTACTCCACCCAGCTGGCTATAACAGTGGCTGGGACAGGATAGGAGTCACATTGGGGGGAAGGATAATCTAGCCACCAAGAGCACTTTATTAAGCTAAAATGGTCTTGGTGTCTACAGTGGTTTAAGTGTTTCCACTTACCAGTGCTTCACACCTTGCTCCAGTCAATCCATCAGAAGTAACAACTGAGGTACATGAAACAAGCAGTACTATCACCAACAAAATGGCTCACCCTCATTAATTATGTTTAAAGATAGCAGTAATATGTTTAAGACCCATGGTTACCAGGCTCGTTGGGTTTCCCAACCTCTGGATGATCCAAAACCGAACTATCAGCGAGTTCCAACTCCACGTAAGCTACTCCCTCTGTCATTAAAAAGGCCATGGAACAATTTCCGACCGGGCAGTAAGTAAAGTTTATGAATTTTGTCCCTGCCAAGAGAAACATTAATGTTCCTATCAATGTGATGCCACTCTTCGGCGCCAGTCTCCTGCTGAGCCCCAGCTGGGAGTGGGTATTAATAGCATTTCAAAGCTCGATGTAACCCACAATCACCCATACCTCTGCAGATGCCCGCTGTGAACTTACATCACATCTACCAGAAGCAGAGCACGCATCCTTAAATGGATTTGCATACGGGTCAATGAACTAACTGTGTATCAGCCTGGGGCCACCTCCTCCTATTTTACATCTGTATTTACCATCTTGGCCACAAGGTACAGAATACAAGAGCCTGGCATTGTAAATTGCGAATCTATAAACAAATATATTTATTTTAAAATTTATACAGTTACTATAAAATAAGCGAGAGACGGGAGCGGAAGATAAAGCGAGAACATCTATTATCTATTAACGAGAAGGTGATTGTGGTCTGCAGAGCCCTGTATTAAAATGTCCAATAAGAGCTGCCTGTGATCCTCATCCTGAGCCGGGTGATAACCCTGAGGGATGTAATTTGGGGACGCACAACGATGGGCTTCGCAGCAATATAACCGAGATGGGCTGCAGGTACATACTCCATCGAGAGCCGGATCTGCGGCTCGCAGACCATAACAAAAGAATTCAATTAAGGATGACTGATTCCCGGCTTACAGGCAAAGGGTCTGGGGAGAGCGGCTGTATATGAATCACTTCCAATGCGTCCTCTGAGCTGTTTTCCACAGACTGGACGGCTACGGACCTAGGATTAGCACAGTGTGCATCTTCAGGAACCACAACAGTCTTCTAGGAGAAATCACATATCCGATAAAGTGATTTCCAACCTTCTCACCCCGTGGCACACTGGTATGGGGCAGAGAATGGTCGAGGCATGCCAGGAGTATTTAAGGGATATATTTTATCATTTTAAAAGATGAGTATTAAGGTGTCGGCATTGTTTTTAAAGTCATATTCGATAAAACAGCTCCCATTTGTGCTACTGCTCCATTACACCCACATTTTGCAACTGTCCTCCTGTCTCTCCCACTCCTCATTCTGCCATTGCTTGGCACATTTTTGAGGCACACTGGAGTCCAATGGCGACCACAATGGATGAAAATCACTACGTTAAATATATTTATTGTAACCTATATAATGAACATTACACTGTTACAGCAATTTCTGTTCGCAGACACATTCTTGCACCTTCAAGTTCAGGCATAGGAGAACATGCCAACTGGACAGCAGTGGTTACTTTCTGACATATATCCATGACGGCCCACCACTGGCCACCCCGTCTCCAGTTGTAAACCAGGCTGGCCACCCAGGCATTGAGATGGACAGCCAAAGGTTCGCCGTCGGTGACAGACATCTAGGACCATCATATACTCTGATAACTGCTAGAAATATTCTAGTTCTTATCCTAGAAGAACCTTTAGAGTTGCTCCTCTGTAAAGCCAATGCTGGCATCAACGGCATCTCCACTAGGACCACCATCATTCAAGGTGAATTGAGGTGTGTGTGGCTCAAACCTGGGACTAAGTTCTACAAAATGTGTCAATAGAGTACATTTTTCAATACGACACCCCCCAATTTTTTTTGCCCGAAACACACGTCCTTCAAAAAAATAACCAATAAAAAAAAAATAGTAATAAAAGCCTGACGCGCTCTATTTAATGACTGAGCGTGAAGAGCGTTTCTGGGACAAAGTTCCAAACACTGGGGCAATCAAGGAAGCACCCCTGCCCATTGCTTGACATTTACCTCTTTGTATAACATAGCACAAACCTCACAATGCATCACTGATGGGTTAGGAAAAAGAAATAATAGCAAAAAAAGAAAGATAATAGCAAAATAAAATTCCAAGGAATATAATGAACATAATGGTGCTGCACTGAGATACTGAGCCCTCTATGTGATTCTGGTGAAGACAAACACTCCAAATACTCCTACACCATACTGAACCCCCCCCCCCCCGCCTCATACCAAGCCCCCCTCCTGCCCCCACCCTACCCAGATATAACATAAAAGTTATCTCACCCCTGAATGTGATATTCTGCCCCCCAGCAAGGAGCCACTGCTGTGCATTCAGGGGACACGCGTGTGCCGGCAGCACAGGGGTCCTGCTCTTCAGACTTGCTGAATGGAAGAGGTGATGGTCAGTCCTCACCTCCTCCCACCTCCAGCTTCCTCCAGTTGCTGCTGCTGACACGCTGCTGCCAAGGCTTCGCTGCAGCTCAAGCCAGACTGCGGTTACCTTGGCAACGCAGGGACCACCTCCGTCCTAGAACGCACAGAGAATCCTGCACCGGATTGACGGCGGCTCAGCCAATCAGGGCTGGTCCTGCGTTCATCCTGCTGCTCCAGCTGGTTACATTGTTGCCATTGCCTGCCCAGAGCCTGTGAGTGTATGTGTGTGTATGGAGCTGCTGATGTCAAGGGAATTGCAGGGTTCATTCACCCGAATGGGTCAATGCTGTGCACAGTCATTTCTTTCTATAAATCACACTAATGGCAAAGTCCATTCACAGGTTCCATCTTCATTTAGCTGTAGTTAAAGGGACACTACCACCAAAAATGAGATTTTATTATGTCATGTCATTATATTATACTGTTTGTTATGTATTATTTTGTTTATTTTATGTTGCTGATATCTTACTGTGATTTGTTTTTCTCTTTTATGTTTATTTAAGAAAATATTTTACTCTATATGTGTCTCTGGGTGAATCCATTCTGTGATAGTTTGTATTGTAAACTGCCCCCCCCCCCACACAGTATCTTTACATCACTTGCTCCGCACTGGGTGGGTCTGGCCATAGAATTGGTCAAATCTCCAAAAATCGGACTCATAAGCATTGTGTTGGATGTATGCAGAGGGTATTCTAAAGCAGTGTTTCTTAAGTAATGTGTCGCGACCATGGGCAGACTGGGTCGCGTGGCCAGTGCCCCCAGGCCTCTCTAGTGTCTGGGACCCGATGATGCATCTTACCGGCAGCAGCGGGTCCCAGGCGGCGCGGCTACCTCTACCTCCCTCACCAACAAACCACGTGCTTGAAGGAAGTTCCTACGCGCAGTTGCTAGTGAGGCAAGCAGGGATCTGTCTGGGGGATCATTCTCCCCCTTAATTCATTCTCCCCATTAATTCATTCTCCCTCTTAATTCATTCACCCCTTAATTCATTCTCCCCATTAATTCATTCTCCCTCTTAATTCATTCACCCCCTTAATTCATTCTCCCCATTAATTCATTCTCCCCATTAATTCATTCTCCCTCTTAATTCATTCACCCTCCTTAATTCATTCACCCCTTAATTCATTCTCCCCATTAATTCATTCTCCCCATTAATTCATTCACCCCCTTAATTCATTCACCCTCCTTAATTCATTCTCCCCCTTAATTCATTCTCCCCATTAATTCATTCTCCCTCTTAATTCATTCACCCCCTTAATTCATTCTCCCCATTAATTCATTCACCCCCTTAATTCATTCACCCCCTTAATTAATTCACCCTCCTTAATTCATTCACCCCCTTAATTCATTCTCCCCATTAATTCATTCACCCCCTTAATTCATTCACCCCCTTAATTCATTCACCCCCTTAATTCATTCACCCCCTTAATTCAATCTCCCCATTAATTCATTCTCCCTCTTAATTCATTCAGCCCCTTAATTCATTCTCCCCATTAATTCATTCTCCCCATTAATTCATTCTCCCTCTTAATTCATTCACCCTCCTTAATTCATTCACCCCTTAATTCATTCTCCCCATTAATTCATTCTCCCCATTAATTCATTCACCCCCTTAATTCATTCACCCTCCTTAATTCATTCTCCCCCTTAATTCATTCTCCCCATTAATTCATTCTCCCTCTTAATTCATTCACCCCCTTAATTCATTCTCCTCATTAATTCATTCACCCCCTTAATTCATTCACCCCCTTAATTCATTCACCCCCTTAATTAATTCACCCTCCTTAATTCATTCACCCCCTTAATTCATTTGACCCCCTTTAATTTAGTCTCCACCTTAAATTCATTGCATACCCCCTGGTCGAACACACACACGCTCACACCCATGCTCACACTCACATCCCCTCTCACATGCACACACCCCATGCTTTCACACACTCACACCCCCATGCTCACACACACCCCATGCTCTCACACTCACACCCCCATGCTCACACACCCCATGCTCTCACACTCACACCCCCATGCTCACACACACCCCCCATGCTCTCACACTCACACCCCCATGCTCACACACACCCCCCATGCTCACACTCACCCCCCGTTGCTACACACTCACCCCCATCCCCACACACACCCCCATGTTCACACCCCCCATGCTCACTCACACCCCCACATGTTCACACACCCCCAATGCTCACACACACCCCCCATGCTCACACCCACACCCACATGTTCACACCCCCCCATCCTCACACACTTACCCCATGCTCACACCCCCCATGCTCACACACTCACCCCCCATGCTCACACCCCACATGCTCACACTCACCCCCCATGTTCACCCCCCACATGCTCACACTCACCCCCATGCTTACACACTCACCCCCCCACATCCCCACAAACACACCCAACCACATGCTTACACACTCACCCCCATGCTCTCACACTCACCCCCATGCTCTCACCCCCAATGCTCACACACTCACACACCCATGCTCACACACACACCCCCATGCTCACACCCCACATGCTCACACTCACCCCCCATGCTTACACACTCACCCCCCCACATCCCCACACACACACCCCCATGTTCACACACAACCCCATGCTCACACACTCACCTCCATGCTCTCACCCCACATGCTCACACACCCCCCATGCTCACACTCACCCCCCATTGCTACACACTCACCCCCCACGCTCACACACTTACCCCATGCTCACACACCCCCATGCTCACACCCCACATGCTCACACCCCACATGCTCACACTCACCCCCCATGCTTACACACTCACCTCCCACATCCCCACACACACACCCCCATGTTCACACACACCCCATGTTCACACACAACCCCATGCTCACACACTCACCCCCATGCTCTCACTCACCCCCCCACATACTCACACACACCCCCATGCTCACACTCACCCCCACATCCCCACACACACACCCATGTTCACACACAACCCCATGCGTACACTCACCCCCATGCTCACCCCCCATGCTCACACTCACACCCCCATGCTCACACCCCCCATGCTCACACTCACACCCCCACATGTTCACACACTCACCCCCCATTCACCCCCCATGCTCACACCCCACATGTTCACACACCCCCCCCATGGTCACACACTTACCCCATGCTCACACACCCCCATGCTCACACACTCACCCCGCATGCTCACACCCCACATGCTCACACTCACCCCCATGCTTACACACTCACCCCCACATCCCCACACACCCCCATGTTCACACACAACCCCATGCTCACACACTCACTCACCCCCATGCTCACACACAACCCCATGCTCACTCACGCCCATGCTCACACACACAACCCTCATACTCACCCCCATGCTCACACACACACACACACACCCCATGCTCACACTCACCCCCGATTCTCACACACAGACACACACACACACTCAACTCCTGCTAACACACACACACTCACCCCCTCCTCACACTCAGGTTACAAACTCTGTCTCCTTGGTCTAGGATGGTCTCTCTCCATTACCCTCCCCTGCACGTGCTGGACACTTCCTGCACATGAGCAGGGGAGGGAGACTCTGCTTGCTGCTTCTAGTCTGCTGTGACGAGGAAGGGGGGTGGATGGGCGTGGCCAGCATGTTCCCATTTGAGCTGCTGGTCTGGTAGCCTCGTCTTCCTCCTCCTCTGCACCCCCCCCCCCGCAGGGCCTTAACTTCCGGTGCAGCATGTGGGAGTGGGATCCCATACGCTGCCGAGTAAATGGGAGACCCTGCGCCCGATTCTTGCAAGGCCTCCGCTCGCTGGGTGGTCCCGATTTTTCCGCCCTTCAAAGTGTCAGGAAGCCAGAACACTATGGCGGCCGCCTGTGCCGCCTTACACTAGCGCCGGCCCTCATCCCCTCCACCTGCAATGAACAGTCACACTGAGCCCACGCCTCGAGCACAGCCCCGCACCCATTGACTGTGCAAGACGAGGACAGTCCCATGACTGTAGTCAATCAGTGCATGGGAGATCAGCGTCCCATGCAGGTGTTATTTTGAATGGCTTGGACCAATGGTGCTTTCCCATTGTTCCAAGCTATTCCATTGCTCTCAGTGCCTCTCTGAGGCACTGAAGAGAGTAGGTTCAGGATGTAGGCAGTGCCAGATGTGCGCTACAGACTTCTCAATCTCTTGGCCAGTTTGAGTTTATGCGATTAGTGTAGCGTCAGCTATGCAAATTGCATAGGCTCAGGGAGAGCAGGTTGTCGTTGCTGTGAAGAAATAATGCGCACAGCGGCAGAGATAGACGGCGGGGGAGTGCGGAGCCGTTGAGTTTAAGTTTTTTATTATAATTTATTATTCAGTAGTAATTTAAATGAATTACTTTGTCTACCATTACCCCAGACTTCAAGACACTTAAGAGCAAGAAGCATACCCAGTTTTCCCATAAATTCAAATTTTTTTTGAGAAAGTATTTTACCAGGAAGGATACATTGAGATTTCTCTTGTTTTCAAGTATGTCCTGGGTGGCGAGTATGTACCGTTAGGTGTCTTTCCCAAGGACACTTACTGGAGAGGTGCTCGTCGAGATCGAACCCATGACTCCACAGGCTCTCTCCACGCAGAGCATGATGTTACCTCTACTCCACCTAGCCGGTACTATTTACTTTCAATTACAGTTTATTTTATTGGGTTTTTGCCTCAACAGCACTTTCGTTTTCACTAGTGCTGTGATTACTGCACTATACAATTTGGAAAGAATCACTGTTTGTTTACAAAAAAATTTAAAAGTGCATACATTGTAGAATATTGCACACGTTGTTTTGTGGAATAAAATATGTTTCAGAAATTCAATTATTTTTGTGTCGTGACTTTATGACAAAAGGACAATTGTGGGTCCTGAGAGTCCACAGGTTGAGAACCACTGTTCTAAAGTGTTTTAAGCCCATTATTACAACTTATTCAACTGCCATCTCTTATTTGGGGCAGCACAGGCTACCGAATAGATTCCCCATTGGCTCTTCAGTAATGCCTTATCCTATACCACAGCTGTAAAGTGAGACGTGCCATAATATTTTGGTAAATGTTGCATCATGGAAAGAATCCACAAAATGGAAACAGGAGATAGAAATCTTACTTTAATTTTCTTTTTTACGTGCAATTACAGTTGTGTTCAAAATTATTCAACCCCCAATGCTGTAAAGGGTTTAAGGGAATTTAGTGTACATTTGTAATTGTATTCATAATGAAATCCTACAAGGACTTTTTAAAGAACCATATGCAACTAAAATGACATCAATTGGTTTTGTAATACAGTAGTAAATGTTTCTTTTGTGAATTCTTCATTGACACAATTATTCAACCCCTTAAAGACTACCACTCTGAAGAACAGAGGTTCATTCAAGTGTTTTCAATCAGGTATTGAAAACACCTGTGGATGTCACGGAACAGCAATAAAGCATAATAAGCACCAATTAGGCAGCTTTAAAATGACTGTGATACTCAGCTCCTTCTAGACATTTACTGGTGTGGTTACAAACATGGTGAAGTCAAGAGAATGGTCCAGGAAGACAAGAGAAGAGGTGATTACTCTTCACAGGAAGGGCAATGGCTATAAGAAGATTGCAAAGATGTTAAACATACCAAGAGAGACCATAGGAAGCATCATTCGCAAATTCAAGGCAAAGGGCACTGTTGAAACGCTACCTGGTCGTGGCAGAAAGAAGATGCTGACTTCGACTGCTGTGCGCTACCTGAAGCGTAGAGTGGAGAAAAGTCCCCGTGTGACTGCAGAGGAACTGAGAAAAGATTTGTCAGATGTGGGTACTGAAGTTTCAGCTCAGACAATACGGCGCACACTGTGTAATGAAGGCCTCCATGCCAGAACTCCCAGGCGCACCCCCTTGCTGTCTCCAAAGAATAAGAAGAGTCAATTGCAGTATGCCAAAAGTCATGTGGACAAACCACAGAAGTTTTGGGATAGTGTTCTGTGGACTGATGAAACAAAATTAGAACTGTTTGGGCCCATGGATCAACGCTATGTTTGGAGGAGGAAGAACAAGGCCTATGAAGAAAAGAACACCTTGCCTACTGTGAAGCATGGCGGGGGGTCAATCATGCTTTGGGGTTGTTTTGCTTCTGCAGATACAGGGAAGCTTCAGCGTGTGCAAGGTACCATGAATTCTCTTCAGTACCAGAAGATATTGGATGACAATGTGATGCAGTCCGTCACAAACCTGAGGCTTGGGAGACGTTGGACCTTTCAACAGGACAATGATCCCAAGCATACCTCCAAGTCCACTAGAGCATGGTTGCAGATTAAAGGCTGGAACATTTTGGAGTGGCCATCGCAGTCACCTGACTTAAATCCGATTGAGAACCTCTGGTGGGACTTAAAGAAAGCAGTTGCAGTGCGCAAGCCTAAGAATGTGACTGAACTGGAGGCTTTTGCCCATGACGAATGGGCGAAGATACCCGTAGATCGCTGCAAGACACTTGTGTCAAGCTATGCTTCACGTTTAAAAGGTGTTATAACTGTAAAAGGATGTTGTACTAAGTAGGCTTGTGCACGGTTTTTTTTTTCGGTTCGATTCGGTTCGATTTTTCGGATGTTTAAAATTTTCGATTCGGCTCGTTTCGACCGATTTCTGTTTCGATTCGGTTCGGTTCGACTCGTTTTTCGGGTACATTTTTTTTTTCGGAATATCGACCATTTTTCGTATTTTCGTGTCACTTTACTCGTTTTTTGTATCGACTTTTCGTGATTTCGGAAATTTTCGTTTTTCGGAATTGTACATGTTTTTCGAATATCGACCATTCTTCGTATTTTCGTGTCACATTGCTCGTTTTTTGTATCGACTTTTCGTGATTTCGGAAATTTTCGTTTTTTTCGGAACGTCTGTTCTCCTCGTTTCAAAGCTGTCTAACTCTATTCGTTTTGATGTAAACTACTATGGTTTACTTTTTTATACTTTATATTTTTTTTTATAATAAATTTTTGCTTTGTTTTTCGTATCCGAAAATTCATTCTGTCGATACGATAATTCTGGCGATTCTATCGTGTTTTTTTTTAATTAACCCTTTCGCTGCTGAGGCTTTTCCCGCCTCTGTGCTGAGGTCATTTTTACCGGTTTTGCTCATCATGTTTAAACGCGTTTTGAAGGCTTATTTTAGTATATGACCCAGACATATTATATATCGTTCTTTCCGTCAGACTCAGCAGATTCATAATATGTCATTATTATATGTATACGTTATGTCCTGTCTGTATATTATAACAAAAAATGCAATAAAATATGATTTTTCAATAATTTACAATGTGTAAAGTGTTTTTTTTTCACATTTTAAAATGCGAGCAATTGCAGTTGTATTTTGTATGGGTGCGCTTGTTAAAAAAATTAGAGATGGGGTCTCGTTACATTTTGTTTTGGGGAAAATTACACGATTTTTAACAAACGCACCGCATACAAAAATCGTTAGTGCAGCATCATTGTTCACATTATAATTGAAATGGGAACAATATTGCTGCATTAACAAACCAAAAAAAAGAAAAAAAATTGTTTATTTTGTTTTATAAATTTTTTTTAAATATTTTTTTTTTTATTTTTAATTTTTTTTTTTTACAAACTTTTTTCACATTCGTGTTTGGTACTGCCCCAGCTCATGGATACTGCCCCAGCTCATGGATATACTGCCCCAGCACATGGATATACTGCCCCAGCTCATGGATATACTGCCCCAGCACATGGAATGCCCCAGCAGCTCAAGGATATGCCCCAGCATCTCATGGATATGCCCCAGCACCTCATGGATATGCCCCAGCACCTCATGGATTTGCCCCAGCACCTCATGCATATGCCCCAGCTCCTCATGGATATGCCCCAGCTCCTCATGGATATGTCCCAGCTCCTCATGGATATTGCCCCAGCACCTCATGGATATGCCCCAGCTCCTCATGGATATGCCCCAGCTCCTCATGGACATGCCCCAGCTCCTCGTGGACATGCCCCAGCTCCTCGTGGATATGCCCCAGCTCCTCGTAGATATGCCCCTTCTCATCGTGGATATGCCCCAGCTCCTCGTGGATATGCCCCAACACCTCGTGGATATGCCCCAGCTCCTCGTGGATATGCCCCAGCTCCTCCTGGATATGCCCCAGCACATGGAATGCCCCAGCACATGGAATGCCCCAGCTCCTCATGGATATGCCACAGCTCACACATGGATATGCCCCAGCTCCTCATGGATATGCCCCAGCACATGGAATGCCCCAGCACATGGAATGCCCCAGCTCCTCATGGATATGCCCCAGCTCCTCGTGGATATGCCCCAGCTCCTCGTGGACATGCCCCAGCTCCTCGTGGACATGCCCCAGCTCCTTGTGGATATGCCCCAGCACCTCGTGGATATGCCCCAGCTCCTCCTGGATATGCCCCAGCTCCTCATGGATATGCCCCAGCTCCTCATGGATAATTGGATATGCCCCAGCTCACACATGGATTTGCCCCAGCTCCTCATGGATATGCCCCAGCTCCTCATGGATATGCCCCAGCACATGGAATGCCCCAGCACATGGAATGCCCCAGCTCCTCATGGATATGCCCCAGCTCCTCATGGATATGCCCCAGCTCCTCGTGGACATGCCCCAGCTCCTCGTGGACATGCCCCAGTTCCTCGTGGATATGCCCCAGCTCATCGTGGATATGCCCCAGCTCCTCGTGGATATGCCCCAGCACCTCGTGGATATGCCCCAGCTCCTCCTGGATATGCCCCAGCTCCTCATGGATATGCCCCAGCTCCTCATGGATAATTGGATATGCCCCAGCTCACACATGGATTTGCCCCAGCTCCTCATGGATATGCCCCAGCTCCTCATGGATTTGCCCCAGCACATGAAATGCCCCAGCACATGGAATGCCCCAGCTCCTCATGGATATGCCCCAGCTCACACATGGATACCCAGCTCACACATGGATATGCCCCAGCTCCTCATGGATTTGCCCCAGCACATGGAATGCCCCAGCACCTCATGATAATGGCCCCAGCTCACCTCCGTCGCCTTTTTCGCTCCCTCAGAGTGTCCGGCCGCGCGCAGCTTGGGCGCTCGCCAGGGGGAGCCACGTGACCAGCCGCGATTGGCTGGTGACGTGTTTCCTCCAGGCGAGCGCCGAAGCTGCATGCTTCGGACGCTCGCAGGGAGCGAAAAACGGGGCGGAGGGTGAGACACCCGCCCTTAGGGTGACGGTGTCACCCTAAAGGCGGGTGTCACCTGGTGCGGGCCGCACCCCCCGCCCCCACGTAGCGACGCCACTGGTATATACATTTAACGGCCGCACACCCACGGACTTACTCTATCCAAACAAAGTTCAGAATGATGTGAAACATTGGGACTTTTGGATAGTCGAAAATCGAAATCTATCCAAAAAGTTAAAATTATAAAAATGGTCGAAATCTAATGCAAAAGTCCCGATGTTTCACATCGGGATGTCAGATATTAATAGGCTTGTGCACCGATTTTTTTTTCGGTTCGATCCGGTTCGATTTGTTCTGATGTTTAAAATTTTCGATTCGGCTCGTTTCGACCGATTTCTGTTTCGATTCGGTTTGGTTCGGCCCCGTTTTTCGTGTACATTTTTTTTTGGAATATCCACCATTTTTCGTATTTTCGGGTCACTTTGCTCGTTTTTTGTATCGACTTTTCGTGATTTTGGAAATTTTCATTTTTTTCGGAACGTCTGTTCGCCTTGTTTCAAAGTGTCTAACTCTATTCGTTTTGACGTAAACTACTATGGTTTACTTTTTAATACTTTATATATTTTTTTATAATAAATTTTTGGTTTGTTTTTCGGATCCGATAATTCATTCTGTCGATACGATAATTCTGGCGATTCTATCGTGTTTTTTTTTTATTAAATAAAGATCCTTTTTTTCTTATGAATATACATTTCACAACTTTATTTATTTAATCACATTAAAAAAATTGTATGAAAGCCAAGGAACAAAAAAAAAGAACGAAACGATTTTAAAAAAAAGCTAAACTGACCAGAATGGTTTGACTTTAAAAATAAAAACCAGAACAAAAAGGTTTTAAAACGGAAAAATAATTGATCAAAATGATCTGAAACGAAAAAAAAAAAAAAAAAAAAAAGATTTAAAACAGACAAAAAAAAAATTAACCCTTTCGCTGCTGAGGCATTTCACAGCTTCCCTTCACGCCTGTGTGCGGCACTGCGGTCTGCTGCTGAGCTAATTTTTAACAGTTTCGCTCCTCTTGTTTAAACGCGTTTTGAAGCCTTCTTTTATAATATGACCCAGACATGTTATATATCGTTCTTTCCGGCAGACTCGGCAGATGATTCATAATATATCATTATCATATGTATGCGTCATGTCCTGTCTGTATATTATAACAAAAAATGCAATTAAATTAGAATTTTCAATGTTTGTTTTACAAGGTGTAAAGTGTTTTTTTCACATTTTAACATGCGAGTGTTTGCGGTTATATTTTATGAGTTGCGTTTGTTAAAAAAAATTGAAAAGGGGACTTGTTATATTTTTTTGGGTGAAAATTACACTATTTTTAACAAACGCACCCCATACAAAAATCCTTAGTGCAGCATCATTGTTCACATTATAATTGATATGGGAACAATATTGCTGCATTAACAAAACAAAACAAAAAACCTGTTTATTTGTTTTTTATATTTTAATTTTTTATAATTTTTTACATTGTCATGTTTGGTATTGTTGGAAAGGCCATGCTCTGGTCGATCCAAAGATACCAAACATTAACCAACCGATAGCTGCCGCGGATCAGGAGATAGGGGGTTCCAATGAACCCCCTATCTCCACCATTGGTCGCAGTTAGGGGTTAACTCCAGAACTGACGTCATTGTGACGAGGTCTTGGGACTGTCGGCAGCTGCCGTTCCCCCACGCTGTTGTCTTCCTGCAAAGACGTGACCATGTTGGCGGGCAGCGTCTTAGCGGGCAGCGGTCGGAGAGAGAGAGCTCATAGCTGGGAGGAGGTGTTGCGTGAAGCTGCAAACAGAGACAAATAAACTAGACCTGAGCCGCACTAAGGATCTTTGGGTTGTGTTGGAGAAGACTTCACGCAGTGCTGCCATCAATATTTTTTGATAAATTCTTGGTTATACAATGAATGTGACTGTGGACAAAAATCCGTGTTGTTGTGACATCGCCTAAGCTTAACAAAACCAGGCCACGTCGGTAATCAAATCTCAAGGCAGTACAACAAGGTTGTGTTAGTGTGTGACATTTTTTGGCCAGGCAGGAAGTGTAGAATGTGCACAGTCACATTCATGGCCACAAATATGTTGACAAATTTATGACAAAGGGTCCATAGAAATGTCAATAAATTTATGTACATATAATTTTAACAGTGTGGAAACCAAGCAATACATATTAACTTATTAAGTAAGGAAAAGCAACGCACACAAACAGGAAAATATAGAAAAAATAGAAAATTTATTTACAACATGGGGAAGGGAACATGCCAAGGATGGCAAACTGCCCAACAGGGGCACAAACAACACAAACAAACATAGAATGGAAGATGGCCGCCATTGTAAGCCAGGCGAACATCTTGTTCAGAATATTAGTTCACTTGAGAATTACTGGCATTTGAGGAGATGTTGGAGCTGGTCCGCATCTTTGATTACAAAGATTATGACTGCCGTAAGGGCCCTTATGGCAGGAAGAATAATTCTAGAAAGGATCGTATTGTTGACAAGCTACGCACCACCATCCTGGAGCTGTTTGGGAAAGACCGGACGAAGGACCAGATCCGAAAACGCTGGTCCGACCTCAAAGCACGCGAGCAGGAGAAGCTGAGGCACATCCGTGATATCACAATAAAGTTTGCCTTTCCTGAAGGGACTCGTGTTCAGACAATCCTTGCTCGTGTCTGGTCCGGCCTCGTCTTGAGTGAACCTGCAGATTTCGGGAGGAGGCTGCCACTGGTCTGTCTCACTGCCACTCCAGGATGTCCGCGGCATTGACTATGTGCTCCCGCAATTCTTGGAGAAGTTCCTGGATGGCATCAATTGTTGAAACAGCCAGCCTTAGCTCGCCGATCGCCTCCCGATTGATTATCCGGACACTGGACGTGTCCGGTCTGGCTTCTCCTTCTATATATCCAATAAATGAAAGAAGGAAAATACAGTAAGTAAAGCAGGTTTCTATTTTTGACTGAAAGTCTTGAAAAAATATAATAGTAGTATATACCAGTGCTGGCGGCCTCCTGAGGCTCCGACTCCTCCTCCACCACCACCGTCAGCATATCCGGTGCTATATCTAAGAAATTAAAGAAATAAAAAATACAGTAAACAACAAAACTGATTTATTTTTGAACAAAAGTCGATGCAAAATACAACAGTAAAAAAAAAAAAAACCTGGACTGGCGGCCTCCTGCTGCTCCGGCTCCCTCTCTCCATCATGGCCCTCCTCCTGCTCCTCCTCTTCCTCCTCCTGCTCCTCTTGTGCTATACATAAAAAAATTTAATTAAAATACAGTAAACAATTTTTTTTTCTGGTTTTGACCAAAAGTCGTTGCAAAATAAAACAGTATATACCAGCGCTGGTGGTTGCCCGTGGCTCCTCCTCCACTGGGGCACTGGTGCCCGCCAAGGCAGATGCTGCTGCCTTCTTCCTGTCTTCTGCCAAATCCAAAAAATAACACGTAAATAATGCAGACTGGAAAAAAATGGTTTATCTATACAATATATTGCCGAAAGTATTGCGACACCCCTCCACTACCCCACTACCAGCTTGACACACCACTACTCCCATCTCATAGTTCTAAAGTCACAAAATATTAATTTATTTCCTCTGCACATAGACATATATTACCGTTCAATTATATATTTTTTTCAGAAGTAAACATTACGTTTATTCAAAAAAATCTATTATTTGTGTTGTGTGCGTACAAAACGCATTGTGCTGACTGCTTTTAGTTATTTTATAGATGCCTCAGCCTCAGTTTCACTTTCAGTTTCTGCTAATAAAACTGGATATTGCAGAAACAACAGAAATCTGCCATTTTGTTTTGAAATTTGCATCTAAAGCGTTCAATAATGACACTGCTGCAGCAAACTGAATTGCTGCGCTGCAACAATTCAGCAGCTGCTGAGGATGTATTGAAGGCAGCTCTGTTTGGATGCACTTTCAGAAGAACTACATGTCCCATCCTACCACTTAGCAGAGACGCAGAGATTTTTATTGATGCGCAGGTGGGAGCCAATATTGGGCAAACCTGCGGGTCATCTCGTATGCATCACTCAATCACAACAACCTCCCCCACCCCAGCACACTACAGTACACACAGTGCCAAAAGAAATCCAGCATTGTAACTTCATCTACATACATCAAATGTCACAATTTTCACGAATACGTAAAATCACAAAAAGGAAGAGCTATGGCAAAAATGCATGTATGACGAGTCGTGAAAACGCAAAGCTATACACAATCACATTGCATGAAAAAAGGACTAGATAAATCAACATATTTCTGTGCACATTAGCACATGCAAGCACATTATTATTATTATACAGGATTTATATAGCACCAACAGTTTGCGCAGCGCTTTACAATAGAACATGACACTTACGTTTGGCTATGACACACCGGATGTGCCTCAGCTGCTCCTGCTCGCGTGTCTTCAGATCGGACCAGCGTTTTCGGAGCTGGTCCTTCGTCCGGTCCTTCCCGAACAGCTCCAGGATGGTGGTTCGGAGTTTGTCAAGGATACGATTCTTTCGTGAATTATTCTTTCTGCCGTAAGGGCCCTTACAGCAGTCATAATCTTTAAGATCGAAGATGCGGACCAGCTCCAACATCTCCTCAAACGCCATGTTACTGGCCCGCTTCTTCCTGGGTGGCTCTGGGGTGGAAGCAGATGAGGAGGTGTCCGAATGGGACTCTCGGTCTCTTCCTTCAGCCATGATAAAGAATTTCTATATTTTTTGGCAATTGTCTACAAAAATGGCTCAATAAAGTTACGACATCCGCGCGCGCGCGCATGCGCGACCCGCGGACGAATCGGATCCGATTACGAATTTTCGTATCGACAGAATTATCGGATCATTGGAAACAAAAAAAACAAGTGATATAACCGGTAATAGTTAAATATACGATGTCCAGAATTACCGAAATGGAACCGAAATCACGAATGGAACCGAAATCATGAATAGAGCGAAAATAAATTTCGATTTGACACATTTCAAGTCCATTCGAAAATTCCGAAAATATTTCGTTTCGGCTCGGAAAACTTTTCGGATCTGCCGTTTTCGGATCTAAAAATTTTCGGAAAATCGGCCACATCCAAAATCACGAATCGTGAAATTTCGTGAAAATTCCGAAATTCCGAAACCCGAAACGCACATCCCTAGTACTAAGTACTAAGATTGAATGTCACTTGGGGGTTGAATAAAACTGATAATGATGTGAGCACAGAAAAGATATTTGTGGTTATTTCATTACAAATGTTATGTTATATTTGTCTGACCTACACGTGCCTCTTTGATTTAATTGTAAGCAAGATGACTGAATGATCAAAATCAATGTCAAACTGGCCAAAACACTCAATTTCAGTGGGGGTTGAATAATTTTGAACACAACTGTACTTCATAGAAAGAAAAAAAACAGTAGCGTGTGTATTATAATAAGTTTTTGTAATGCACAAGTAGTCTAGTTACAGTTTTTGGTAGTGTTCCCTTAAGGGCAGTGCCCAGTGTGACGAGAATCACTTTGAAATTGGGGTACATGGACCTAGAGATGCATTTGGGAGGTGCAGGCCTGATATTTTATATTGTTTCCAGCCCTTTCCTATGTTGGTGTCACTCTGCACCTGCAGTTCTTGGTACAGGGTGTTTGTGTTTTCTGTGTCCTATTCCGTAATGTATAACTTATATTAATATTCCCTTATGTATTCATTGTAGAGTGGCATGTGGTATATACTGTGCTGTTTTCCCTAAGTAATGGATTCCTTTGTATTTCCCTTCTTCCATCAACATCCCCCCAGGAACTGACTTTAATCAGATCTATCTGCCACCTTCCCCATCTATTGTCGATGACACCAGAGCGTGTGTGTGGGAGGGGGGTCTACTAGGAGGCTATTCAGTATGTAGAATATGTACATACTATGTAGAATATGTTTACATCTGTTAAAGGTTGGAGTGGTTTTTGTTTATCTATCTTGTTTGACAAATGCTGCTCCATTATCTGATACTGTATAATCTGAATCTCCTGTTTATCTTTGACAGTCTGCTATAGTTCTGCTTTGATGGAATGTTGCACGATTGCGTTTTGGTGACCAGAGTTAATCCCATTATCTGTCCCAAGTCTAATTATGTCACACACAGCAAGACACCAGGCATTCATTTCTGAGCGGTAACAGTAATATTCCAGGGGAGGGATTCCTGATGAAGGTCAGTAAGAGGCCAGGTTGTCAGTTTCCATTGGCTGCTAGACGCCACCTGACACTGTATGTATTATTCATTAAAGGCTCAGTTCAGGGTGATAATTTTAACCTCAAGATCTGCATGTTGACTCATTTCTGGGGAATTCTATCACCATGCGTTCAGTGTACCCATCCTTAAGCTTTCGCTAAGGGCTGGAGAAAGGCACCAAAGACTGTTGAAAGAGAACGTGTGTCTGGCAATGGAGCAGCATTAACAGATGCGACCCAGTCAGGAAAAGGTGATCTATTACATTGGTGGCAGCGGTGGGAATTGCTTCCTTTTATCCAGCATCTTTTTCGTGGATGGAACAGCAGTATCAGAATTTAAAGTGGTGACCGAAGGCAAAGGATTGGTGCACTCCAGAGTGAGATGGAGGTTCTCAAGGAGGTAAAGAGACGCCTCAAGAAATATGGATTGAACCCCAGCTTGGACTTTTTCCAAAGTGTGTGGACCGAGATCTGCTTGTTGCAACAAGAGGGAGCTGTGCTGGACGAGGAAAATATTGACCCTCAGGATGTGGAGTGTAAAGAGGACAAGGTCCCGAGCTGGATCGAGCCAAATGACATTTGCAGCCAGGAGGATTGGCTGGTGAAGGTAGGTGAGACTGAGATCCCCAATGGTGATTTGCTGGGATGCTGGGCAGCCAGCCCAGATAGCCCAAAGTATGTTCCCAGCCAAGAATGGCTGAGGGAGCTTGAAGGCCTGGATTTGTTTGTGCCAGCATGGACTCTATGGTTGTGGGAGAGACTGAAGCCATTTCCAGTGCGCGTAGAAGATGTGAGGCAGCTGACCCAAATCCCCAGTTCAAAATAGCGCTGTCACAGAGGTTGAGTACCCCATTTTGTTGTTGGAAGAGGCTGGGGTGCTTTCTATCAGCCTAGGACAGGAGCTTGCATCGAAACAGGGAGTTACTGACCTCTGTTCTCAGCCTACTGTTTTGGATTCCGGGCGAAGGGAGGAGTGCCACATGTTGCCGGAGGAGTCCAGAGAACCCATGACCGTCCCATCCTTGCTCAAGTGACGCATCGAGCTTCAGGGAGAGGAGGTAGTCAGCCTTGCTCTCCAGTGGCAGTGTATATCCCAGTTAGAGGGTAAAGGTGGTACTTCTTCCCAGCAGCGGATTGAGGCCCAGCAGGAGGTTGGCCCTTCTTCCCAGCGACAGTGTGCTGTGGACCCCCTTCCCCGGATGGTGGAGGATACTTGCTGTGGGATCGTAGATGTGACTGAGGTTTCCAGGTGTGTGCCCTCAGAATACTGTGAGGTCGGCCCAGGCCCCCTGCCCTTTTACATGGCGACAACTGCCACCCCATAGTCTCTCCAGCGGCTAATGGGAATACCGGGAGAAGGTGCAGTTGGCACTTCTCCCAAGTGACAGATTCAAAATGCAAGAGATGCTGGGATCGGCTGGGTGAGTGACTTATTTCCAGTGACTCTTCTTTACGGACCTTGCTTTGAGACTGGGAATAATAAAAGCCCTGTAAAGACTAACCTGGAAACCAATCTGCTCATGGTCTTCTCCTAGTTTAGTCTCCTACGAAAGGGGGAGATATGTGATGGTAGTCACTGTGGACTTGGGGTACCTGGACCTAAAGATGCATTTGGGAGGTGCAGGACTGATATTTTATATTGTTTCCAGCCCTCTCCTATGTTGGTGTCACTCTGCACCTACAGTGTTTTCTGTGCCCTATTTGTAGAGTGTCGTGTGGTATATACTGTACTGTTTTCCCTATGTGTATCTGTAAGTAATGGCTTCCTTTGTATTTTCCTGCTTCCATCCACACCCCCCCAGGAACTGACTTGAACCAGGCGTGTTTTACCTTTGTATTCTGCACCCCCCCCCCCGCCCATCTGTGTTTGGAACTGTAAACCCTGAATAAAAGTTATTTCCAGTTTGCTTTTGACCCTGCAAGGAGCTCCGGCTATTGACTGGGTGGGTTTGGCCAGGATCAGTACTCCTTCGGGATACTGATAGTGAAGGCAGCCTTTATGCATGTGGTTACCCATCCTGGGTACTGAACCCCTCATTACAGACAATTCTCCCCAGCGGCAGATACAAGATACGGGAGATCCCGGGGTTGGCTGGTTGAGCGACTTATTTTCAGTGATTCTTCTTGATGGACATTGCTTTGGCCATGAGACTGGAAAGACAGAAGTGCTGACTAACCTAGAAAGCAACCCGTTAAGGGTCTTCTCCCAAATTAGTCTACCTAATCTTAAAATCTTCGTTAATGACAAACACTGCCCCATTATCTGATGCTGTATAATCTGAATCCCCTGTTTATTCTCACAATCTACTTATTGTCCTGCTTTGATGGAATGTTGCGCGATCGCATCTTGGTTAATCCCTTTATCTGTCCCTGGTCTAATTATGTCAGACACAGAAAGACACCAGGTATTGATTACTGAGAAATCGCAGCAATATGCCAGGGGAAAGACTCCTGATGAAGGGCAGTAAGACACCAGTGTATAATTTTTTACTGTCTGCTATGCCCCACCTGGCACTACATATATTATTCATTAAAGGCTCTGTTTCAGCTGACTGTTCTAACCTCAAGATCTGCATGTTGACTCCTTTCTGAGGAATGCCATCACCATGCTTTCAGTGTACCCATTCTTTTTTTTTTTTAAATTTAAAGTTTTTTATTTTGAAATAAGTCAGCATTACATCATACTGTAAAATAATGGATGACCTCGCAAGGCCAAACAAGAAGACATAACAAGCAACGGAAACCACACATGGCCAAAAAAGTGTCATCGTAAAAACAGCGAATCGAAAAAATCTAAGGATAGCAATATGTTAGCAGAAAACATCCCCTAGACGGGGGGTCTCATCAAGGTGGGAAATCAAACATATATAAATGCAGCCACTTAAGGCCGGCCAAGGTAACTACGGTCAGCTGGTCAAAAAACATGCGTCGCAAAGAAGGACAGGGTGGTAAAAATAAGTAAAAAGGCAGAAAGTACCATGTGCAGGCAAAAAAGCAAAAGCCCTATGCAATGCAGGCTGGGACTGATCAAAACAAATTACGAACCGTCCTGAAAGTCCAGGCACTAGGCCAAGCTAGAGACCAGGGACACGTAAGCATATAAGAGAAATGCAGGGGAGGGGTGTAATTCAGTAAAGCTCAGACCTGGAGAGGTAGAGGGCATAGAAACCAGCCTTCAATCCGGTCGAGGGTCCGGAGGATCTGGTGAGAGGCCCGCAGCCGCAAGGTCAATCCAAGCCACCGCAGGATCCGTGATGGTATAGGGGACATTTGCGTGGGTCACCACCAAAGCTCCTGCCAGACCCCAGCGATATCGGACACCCTGTCGGCGAAGAACTGATGTCACTTCACGAAAACGCCTGCGAGCCATCAGGGTCTGGAATGGGAGATCATGATACAGGGCCAGAGTGGAGCCCTCAAAGCGTACGGGATCCCTCGCGCCCGGAGCAGACATAACCTTGACCTTGAAAGCCACTTCACGGAAGGCCACTACGACGTCTCGAGGAGCCCCAGGTGGGTTCGTCGCAGGTCTCCTGACCCGAAACACCGACCCAAGCATGTCAGGTGTGTCAGGGGGAAGCCCCGTGACCTGAAGCACAAGACGAGTCACGTAGGACGGCAGAGCGTCGGAGGTAATAGAGTCCGGGACACCCCTGACCCTGATGTTTCGGCGTCTGTGTCTCGTTTCAAGCATCTCCACAGAGCGTGTCAGAAGTTCGACTTGGTATCGCAAACCAGCAACCTGACCAGACAGGTGAGTTTGTTCCGTTGTCACAGCAGAAGTCGTCTCCTGTACCACCTTCACCTGAGCACGCATCGCCGCTATCTCCGTGCGGACCGCCGCCACCTCAGGCTGCCACACCTCACGTATCACCCGAAGCTCCTCCAAGATCCTGCGGAGATCCCCCTTCGTGGAGGGGAGATGGTCGTCCTCCTCCTGCACCTGTTGCTGTCGAAGTCCCGTCCCCACTGCAGACCGATGATCCGAGGTCACACTATTACTGGCGGAGGTAAGGGGAATCTCAGTCGGGTCCCCATCAAAAATATCCTCTGTGTCCGGCGTTGCCCCGGACGATGTCCGCATTGCTGATTTTCTCTTCTTCTGTGCCCGTTTCCTAGCAGCCGCCGAGAGGGGTCGGGAGTCAGACGCCGGTGACTGCGGGGCAAGCCAGGCATCCCAGTAATACCCCCTGAGGTTCATAGTCGCTGTCAGCCTCCGAGGAGCCATAGCCCGGGGGGAGGGAGGAAGAAGCAGTCAGTCCCGTAAAAGCGGACCCACCTCGCAAAACATCCCGAATGTCCCTCTGTCGGGGGCCCGTCGCTGGGAACGACCGGTAGGCATGGTTCCGGAGATGCTGGGCTGGCACGAGGTCGCAGGGCGGTGAGGGAATCTCAATACGCCTCGAGTAGGCTTCCAAGATGGCCGCGGTGACTAGGCCCAAATCGCGCTGCCGGCAGCAATCTGTCCCCGGGCACGAAACTCAGGGCTAAATCAGGTACCTCAACTCTCCAGGATCCCTCTAGCCAACCGGGAAGCTCACAGGGCAGTGCAAACGGCGAAAAAAGCAATAAAATCCGTGGTAGACACAGAGCTCCTCCAAAATGCTGCTGCTCTCTTCCACAGCTAGCTCCGCCTCCCTCAGTGTACCCATTCTTAAGATTCGGCTAAGGATGGGAGAAAAGCACGAAAGACTGTTAGTGGGAGAACGGGGGAATGGCAACAGAGCAGCATTAACAGATGTGACCCAGTCGGGCTACAGAGAGCTGTTATAGCAAGTATAAAAGCACCTTTTTGTAATTTTATGGATAGTTGGGGATAATAAATGCAAGAGAAGTCTGTTGTTCCAGCTGCATTGCATCAGTATTATTCATTAAATAAGCTGTTATGGTGGGCATTGTAAAGGGTCACTTGTACCCTAAATATATGTGCCGGTTACTATTTAACTCCGGGCGTGCAGTGGACTTGGCTGCGGATTCCAGCCGATCGCTGCAGCCTCCCGGTGCAGGCTGACATCTTGGATGTCTGGGACCTCGGCCGCACGAATAGCGTCATAGGCAGAGTCAGTGGGCAATGCAGGTAGTCTGGTTCACGGTATAGCTTAAGCGATAGGACAGGTCTGCACAGTATCAGAGTTTGACTTGTAATGCAAAGTCAGGGAGCATAGGGGGAAGTGACTATTACCAGGCAGGAGGGTGTGTGTTTGGTGTTTTTACTGATTAACCCCTTTCAGTTCTGATAGGACTGAGGGCAGCACTTTACATGTATGCACACATGCAGGTATGTTCTTTTGCACATGCAAGCACTGATCCCTGACACCTGCCCTTCATGACCCTGCTGGCACGCCGCAGCTTCTGGTAGGTGACGGTCTTCCTTCGCTCCAGGGGGGGTGCGGGAATGTGGCCTACTCCATTGTTGACCCCACTGGTACATGAAGCAAAAAAAAGAAAGCTGTGGATGCCACTGGGAGAAAGCCCAAACCAAATAAACTCTGCAAGGTATCCGCTCAGCAGGACGCCACCAGTCCCAAACACGATAAGGAAAGCATAAATGAACAGGACCTCCAGCAGAGTGAGTGCCAAAAGTTTATTCAGGGACAGCAGACCCCGTGAACAGCTGTTCACGGGGTCTGCTGTCCCTATATAAACTTTTGGCACTCACTCTGCTGGAGGTCCTGTTCATTTATGCTTTCCCACTTGTACATGGTCTGTCCTGTTGGGTGCAGGCCTTTCCCGCAGCGCAGCAGAGGATAGTCCAGGATGAACAATCGACCCTGCCCACCCCCCATGTGCACCGTGGACACACTCGACTCATAACCAGTTTGCCACTGAGCCCGGCAGGGGTGCTCACCCTCCTTTTGGCCCTGTTGCGGGATGGACAGAACTGACACACATTGTTTTTTGGAATCTCGTTTTTCCTTTTGCTCTCACCTTTTCCTGGAACCCGGTCCCCTCCTTTTTGATGAGTCCCCCCCCCACACATTGACTTTCCCTTTTTCTCCTCCCATTTAGTTGGAGCGGTCTGAGGCTTTTTCACTTTAAACGTATGTCAGAGACTTCCTACTCAAGCTTTCTTTCGGAAGCGATACCTTTTGCCCCTCGGAGGAGGTTCAGCTGTGTTTCTGTTTTTAGTCGTGCCTTATTGCGATTTTTGTGCTGGCCCTGCATGGCCACTTTTCTGATGGTCGTTTTGTTACTTACTTAACTCTTTATAAATAATTTAAAAAAAAACATGTATTTTAGCATTTTCAGAAAATCCAGTTAAAAGGGGTTAAAAGGGGGGGGGGTTGAATATTTTCATCAGTATGCCTATGTTTCAAAAACCAAAGATGTTACAGCCGTGAAAATTGGTAATTACAATCTTCTTGAAAAATAAAAAAAAACAGGTGTTCTACCATTTTCCAAAAATCCAAGTAGGGGGTGGAAAAGGGAGGGGTGAATACTTTTATCTATATACCTATATTTCAAAAACAAAAGATGTTACATGTGTGAAAATTGGTATTTACAATCTTCTTGACACATGTATAAAGTGTTTTACCATTTTCCAAAAATCCAGGTAAGGGGGGATGAAAAAAGAAGTGTATATCTTTAACAGGGTAGTTTTATCTAAAAAAAACTGAAGATGTTACAGATGGGAAAATTGGTATTTAGGTTCTTCTTGAAAAACACATGTTCTACCATTTTCCGATAATACTGTAAAATGGGTGTGCATATTTTTATCTGTATACCTATATTTCAAAACTTTTACCTATATTTCTAAAAGCAAAGATGTTACAGGCATGAAAATTGGTATCTACAATCTTCTTAAATAAAAAACACGTGTTCTACCATTTTCCAAAAATCCAAGTGGGGGGGGTGTATTTACCACTTTCTGAAAATCCGGTTGATACGTCTATTCACTGAGGGGGGTGAACTCAGGAGAATTGGCAGGAGAAGTGAAAAATCTAGGTCAACATAGCCAAACCAGAAAAATTCTCCCATTTATCTCACTTTCCAAATCGGCTGTTTGCTCTCTTCTCCAGCCACTTCTCCCGATTTTCACCCTTTAGTGAACAGACCTGTATATCAGCAGATCAACAGTATGCTGTTACTTCACATAGAGACTCTATTCTATGTAGCTCCTCTCACAGTCAGGACTCACACACTCCCTCACTGTTCCAGCATCTCTGCTTCCCTCTCACAGCCAGGCCTCCCACACACCCTCACTGCTCCAGCAAGGGAGCACCTGTGATATTAATGCAGAACCTCAACCCACCTAAGCTCTGTAATGGCATCAGAATGAAAGTAAAGCACTCCACAGAAATGTGATTGAGGTTACGGTGCTAACCGGTTCTGGTCGGGGGAGCTGGTGTTCATACCATGAATACCTCTTATACCTTCAGAATATTCATTTCAATTCAAAAGACTTCAGTTCACCCTAAGGCTAGGGTCAGACAAAAGCATTTTTCCCCGCAAACGTGAAAAAGTGCGTCCGAACGCATTGACGTATTTTTTCACGGAATGCGCAAAAACGGTCAGACGACGCGCATTTTCCGGCGTGATTTTGTACGGATCGTCAATAAAACTCTTTTTGCGTCTGGACGTTATGTAGGCCGGACATTAGCAGCGTCTGACATCTCCTAATCACGCAAACACGCCGGTATGCCGCAGCTGCGCACTCAGTACGTCAGTACTAGCGTTCAAATTCCACTTGCGTTGCACGGCCGGACTTTTGTGCGGCCGTACATCGTATATTGGCCGTCATTGCCCGTCATCTGCTGCTAGTGCGGCCGTAATTATGTGTGCCAGAACGCACGTTAAAAGTGCGCTGGTCTGACCCCAGCCTAAAGGTTTGTTTTGCGACAGCCATCAACAAGTGTCAGGGATAGACTTTGAAGGTTGCGGGGATTGACCTAAGGAAAGACTGCTTCTCACATGGGCAGTTTTACATTGCCTGTTCTAGAGTGAGCTCACCTAACTCTCTGCTGATCCGAGCACCTGAAAGAACCACTAATGTAGTTTACAAAAGAACTACTGAAATTTTTTTTTCTATGTTCCAGATGCCAAAAAACTAAAAAAATTTTTGTCTGCCTCATTGTCTGTTTGTATTTACTAAACAAAACAAATTCATGGACACATATGCAGGGCCGGATTTATAACTAGGCAGAGCAGGCATGTGCATACAGGCACCTGCCACAAGGGGGAGCCTTGCTCTGCAAAAAAAAGGTGTTTTTTCCCCCCCCACAAATTACAATAATTTAGACCACTGTATCTGGAGCCCTAAGGACTAGAGGGACATATGAAGATTATGGCCTTTCCACTGGTACCAAATAGAACCAGGTTAGATTTATTTAAAATCTAAACAATAAAATATTTTCCTCTTTTTTTTCTAACACAGTGCTATTATTCAGTTTACAATTATAAAGTGAACAGTGATACTGCGCTAACTCACCTTCTCATTTCCCAGCAAGTGTGGTGCTGATGATGCAACGCATTGTTTCATCGACAACCTAGACCGCCGCACTGCAGTAAGGAGAGGCAGGGGGACTTTGGAACCTGCATCTCTGAATTGTACACCGCACAATGTTAAGTGAGGTGTCATTGGAAAGGTCAAAGTCTGGTGTTTACAATGATACCAAACATGACCATGTAAATGTAATGTGTAAAAATAAAAAGATTTAAGTAAATGCAAAATTGCTCCTTTTGATTTGTGCGCAGAGAGAAACTTTTCAATTTTTTTTAAAAAAAAAAATTAAAACCAATTTGGCATTTTTTTTGGGGGGGGGTAGGAGCACTCCACATTTATGTGCCTAAAGGCTCCTGAGATGCATATCCGGCCCTGCGCATATGAATGAAACAACTTTGTTTTGTAGCCAATACACCCTGACTAACGTCAGCAATGTACATTACTTTTTACTTTAAGACATCAACCTGTAAATTATATTTCGTACAGTTTGGAGAAGATACTCATGTTTGTTTTAAAAACATTTGTAAAAAATCCCAAAATCCACACGAGCAAAGCCGCGGGCAAGAGCTAGTCTTGCATAAGCATGCTGAGACACAGAGTGCACGTTTGTGACTGGATGCTGACCCAGCCGCACACGCAGAGGGAGACTTTCATACGCAAAGTGTATACTCTACATAAAAAAAATGCTGCAAGATGATTGAGTGCTCAGGTTTGGCTTGAGGAAAAGGTGGCAACCCTATTAATTATAGAACACTAACAAAACAACAGAGTAATGTATTGAAAGGAAAAAACCAGGATAGGGTGCAGCACGTAGGAAGGAACACCATTGTAAACCAGTGTGAGGAACCTCACTAGGAAGGCAGAATGTCTGGGACAGGACACCAGAGAGGGTGGAATGTCTGTCAGGCCCTAGAAAAATCATAAAGGATGCACTAACATGGCATTGTTATCATTGATTGGTGCAATGTTCTATCAGGTAAATGTAGAACAAGAATTGTCTCACATAGTGGTGGAATGGGAGACTGGACAAAATCAAAAACTTATTTTATGAACCAACAGAGGATGTGACACAACAGCAGCAGTATGTCAGTACCACTGCCTTGATAAAATCCTGTGGGGCTGAAATGTTGTTGCTGCTTGCACTGACTCCATTAAAATCACATTCTCGGATCATGCAAGCGATGGCTCATTCCAATGTCAGTGTATTTGCCAGTGGACCTGTCTGTGACATTTTCTGAGTGCCTTTGTCAGAGTGTGAGTTTGTATTTGTCTTTCAAGTTTGACATAGGCCACTTGGATGGCCAAAATCTTGCTTTACCTTTCATCCAAATAAAAGTGGCTATTTGCTGCAAGTTCTAGGATTTCCTACTTTTTTCTTCAATTGATCTATGGGATTTAGTCACCTGGGGGTCCAAGGTGCACCCACTCTAGGAGCAGCATTGTTTATATTAATTTTCGGTTTCATTTGTGTGCTCAGTCACATTGCTGAGTCTGTGTGTGTCACTTTGTCTTTATCAGTGTCTCTGGGTCGTTGCCACTATCTCTGTCCGGGACTGAGCTAAAAAGTAGTTTTAATCATAATTTTAGATGGTTTAGTGCTGCTTTATCTACTAGTTACTTATTAATTATCGATCTTTCTAATTTCTTTGCGATTAATAAGAATAGGAGGTATTGGGTGTGTATTCAGTTAAGAGGTACTGCTAGGTAAGGGGCCTGGAAGATTATGGGCCCTATTCCTTTCCTAATGCTAAAATGGGGATGCTAATGGGGAAAACCTGTGTCTGCAGATCTCCACATAGCATCCCAATTTTAGCGTGCGATTCCAGGGCAGGCGCTACCAAGGCACCTTGCCCCGGAACACAGAGCTACCCTCAGTGATACTTGCAGTAGCGCTTCTGCGCTGCCGTATCACTTCCGTCCATAGGACTCCATGGTGGGTTGATCTTGCAGGTCGCGGAGTGATCGTGAAGGGAGACTGGGAACTATTTGTTCCCAGTCTCACTGTGCTCGCGAAGAAGTGGCGGATCGGGCCACCGTGCGCCACAGGATGAGAGATGAGTATCGGATTTATTGGTGGGGTTTTTCAGGGGGTGCTAAATGATTTCGCAAACGCAGAATCAGTTAGCGCCAGCTTTTAACAGTAGCTAAATTTTTGGTTAGCACATTGTGCAGTAATTATCGGTAGGATAAGTAAGGTAAAGCACTAACGATAATTACTGATCACGCTCCGCATGTTAACTATAGGATGCACAAAGTACAGTAAGCTCCCTCAAGCTAGCGCGATCACCGATACACTAACGGATTTTCCACGGGGGCATGCGTTAAATTCGCTTATCCTAATGTTAAGGCTAACGCATCTGAACGTTACAGTTAGCGTTCACTAGGGAATAGTGATGTTTGCACAGGGTGTCTACAGGTCTAAGTCCACCCCTGTGTATGTGACTGTAGTCACAGTGAGAGGGGGTTTGCAGAAGGAGGTTAAATACCTCTTGGAACCCCACTGTAAAATGTTAGGCAACCTCTGCATGAGGTAAACAGACTAAAAAAAAAAAAAAAAGTGTGAGCAAACAATTAACCTCTTCTTTTTTAACATTATTTTGCCAAGAATAGGCTTCTGCATTACTAGAGTGGACAGGGAAAGGTTAATAACAAAAGCTCCCTCTAGAGACTCAAACTACAATAACATAAGGGACTGAATGAAGCCTAACCACACAGCTTAGACAACTGTATACAAAAAGCGATTAAAGATCAATGTGATATCTCATCCCTTAAGGAGTTATCGCTGACTGCCTAGCTGTCCTGTAGGATGGCTCATCTGAACACAGCTGTCCGTCAGCCCGGTGGCATGCCATTGGAAGTGACAGCAAAACTTTGACAGGGAGTAACTCAAAATTTTCTTGTAAAGTAGAAATAAAAATATATGTGAACCCTTTGAAATTGGATGGTTTTCTGCATGAACTGTTCATAAAATATAATTTTATCTTCAAAGTCACAAGCATAGACCAACACAATGTGCTTATGCTAAGAAAACACATTTCTAATCATACATGTCTGTTTTGAAGACAAGACATCTCGTTAAGCAGTTAAGTGAGCACATGGGTTCAATAGCTAGTTCATCCTTCTTTTTCAGCAATAACCTCAAGCAAGTGTTTTCGGTAGCTGAATCAGACATGCACAACGTTCAGTGGGCCTTTTTTGACCATTCTTCCTACAAAACGGCTTTGTCCCAGCCATATTTTTAGGATGTCTGTTGTAAACAGCTTTTTCAGGGTCATTCCACAGCATTTCTGTGGTTAAGTACTGGGCTCCAGTGGCGTAGCGTGGGGGGCCTTGGGGGCGGTCGCCCCGGGTGCAATTTGTTTATGGGGGGGGTGCAAAATTTCAAAAGAAATTTGACCCACTAATATTTCCCAGCAGGGATCAGCAAGGTGTCTGCTCACGGACACTGGAGTGCATGAGAGGCCCTTGCATGAGCAGTTGCCACTTTTGCGTGCCGGCGGTGACTTAGCATTCAGCGTCTGGAAGGGAGGACCAGAACAGAAAATTCTGGTCCTGTCCTGACTCCTTCTTAACGCTGACATGAGTCACATGAAGCAGCGCAGCATTATCCGACGGAAAACCCTGTACCACGCTTGTCAGCCCCCTTGAAGCCCTGTGCCAGCCCCCCGCTGCTGGCAGCCCTGCAGCCACTGTACAGGAAGGAGGGACTGTGTGACACCAAAGCAGCGTAACCAACACACAGTGAGGGGGTACTGGGGGTAGGGTGACTGAGGGTACTTGGATAGAGAGAGAGATTGACTGGGGGCACTGGGAGAAAGTGGGGGTACTTGGAGAGAGTGTCTTGGGGTACTTGGAAAGAGAGGGGCATGTGTTTTTCATTTTTTTAATATCAGTATTTTGTTAATATACATGTGCTTGTGGGGTAAGGGGGTCAATACTCTACTGGTAGAAGGGAATCAGGGTGTGTTACCGTGTTCACAGGTTGGGGGGGGGCGCACAATTCTTGCCTTGCCCCGGGCGCTCAGGGCCGGATTAACATAGGGGCAGATGGAGCAGCAGCTCCAGGCCCATGCCTCAGAATAGGCCCAGAGAAAGGATAACTTTGTCTGCATTTGGACCCCTGTATCTCCAACCTTATAGCAGCTACAGGGTCAAGTGAGGTATCACTGGAAAGGTCGGAGCATGGCCTTTCCAAAGGTACCAAACATGGCCAGGTTTTAAGTAAAATAAATAAAATAATAAATATTGACTTTTTCTTTCCAACAGTAATATTTTTCACTTTTCAATTATAAAGTAAACAATGATGCTGCACTAACTAATCATCACATTTCTCATGTCCCCTACAAGTGTGGAGGTGATGGGTGATGGAACAATCCATTGTAATGAATTGTTACATCAAAAACCTAGACTGCCGCACTGCAGCGAAGAGCACTGCGGGGAACTGTGGAGCCCTGCGTCACTAATCTTTACACCTCACAAGGTCAAGTGAGCTTTCATTGGACAGGGCAGAGTCTGGCCTTTGCATTAATACCATGTAAAATCTAAAAAGAAAAGAAAACATTTTTTTTTAAATTTATTTATTTTTAGTTCCAAAGCAATGGCATTGTCCATTTGTCACGTATAAAATGAGCAATACCACTGTCATTACTCACCTTCTCATTTTCCACGCTGGGAGCAAGGTCAGTGTTTTGCACAGTCATATTATTCGTAAAAAAACATGTTCCAAAATACAAGGGAAATATTTAATTTTTTTTCAAATTTTTGGGTTAAAATTGTATATTTTCTCAGAAAACTGCAGTAACAGGATCCCATTTCAATTTTTTTTAACAAGAATGCCCTATAGAATATATAACTACAAAGGTTTGAATGATAAAATGGGAAAAAACAATTTTACACTCTGTAAATGATAGAAATCTGAATGAAAAATTAATCACACAGTATCTGCCTGGTTAGATATACCCGCATCTGCCCTATTACCCACTTCATTGCGGAGGACGTGCTCAGCGCGTCCTCCGCATTACTGCTGGTATGCGGAGGACGCGCTGAGCGCGTCCTCCCTTTGGGGTCAGCGATCGGCCGGGTTCCGGCCGATCGCTGGCCCCCCCGGTGCGGGCTGACAGCCTCAATGTCAGCCCGGCATCCGGAACCGCAGCCGCTGGAATTAGGTGTCATCGCGGCAGCGCGATGACACCTAATTCAGGCGCCCCCCCCATTGTGCGGAGGAGGCGCCTGAAAGGGAGGGGGGGAGGTCCTTCGGACCTCTCTCCCTCCCGATCAGCGGCGTTGCGGGGGTTAAACCAGGCACCATTTGGAAGGGCACAGCCTGCCCTTCCAAATGGTACCTGGCATTAACCCCTGGGGAGCCAGATCACGAATCGGCGCTGAAAAGCGCCGGTTCGTGATCCTTTCCCGGAGCTGGCCGACATCTTGGATGTCGGCCAAGCCTCCGGGAACTCCCCCTGAGGACTGGCGTCATTGTGCATAGCACGATGATGCCAGTCCTAGAGTTAACCCCTAACTGCCACCAACGGTGGAGATAGGGAGTTCATTGGAACTCCCTATCTCCCGATCCGTGGTAGCTAGGGGTTAAAGTTTGGTATGGTTGGATCGGCCAGAGCATGGCCGTTCCAACGATACCAAACACGAATGTGAAAAAAGTTTTTAAAAAAAATTAAAATTAAAAATAAACATATATTTAAAAAAAAAATATAAAAAAAAACAAAACATTTTTTTTTCTTTTTTTTGGTTTGTTAGTGTAGCAATATTGTTCCCATTTCAATTATAATGTGAACAATGATGCTGCACTAACGATTTTTGTATGCGGTGCGTTTGTTAAAAATCGCGTAATTTTCCCCCAAAAAAAATGTAACGAGACCCCATCTCTAATTTTTTTAACAAGCGCACCCCATACAAAATATAACCGCAATTGCTCGCATGTTAAAATGTGAAAAAAAACACTTTACACATTGTAAATTATTGAAAATACATATTTTATTGCATTTTTTGTTATAATATACAGACATGACATAACGTATACATATAATAATGACATATTATGAATCTACCGAGTCTGACGGAAAGAACGATATATAATATGTCTGGGTAATATACTAAAATAAGCCTTCAAAACACGTTTAAACATGAGCAAAACCGGTAAAAATGACCTCAGCACAGAGGCGGGAAAAGCCTCAGCAGCGAAAGGGTTAAATAACCAAAAATATATGTTTTCATTTCACTAAATTACAAAAAAAATCCCACCAAAATATTCAGCTCCAGGCCCATAGAGATCTTAATCCGGGCCTGTGGGCGCTGACAACCCACGCTACGCCGCTGCTGGGCTCTGTCAGGGTCACTCCATAAGGCGTATTTTCTTTTGTTGAAGCCATTCTATACTGGATTTACTTCGATGTTTACGATCATTGCCGTGCTGCACCACTTTTTCATTAGTTCGCAGGTCTTGTTCTTCCTGAAGTGTCGCATGGATTAGATTTGGAGAATTAATAAGAATCTCATCATTTTACTTTGAAAACAAATAAATAAAAACATAAGCACGGTGATAAGTGCAAGTGTTATGTCAAATTAGACTTTGTGTCAGGATGTGCAACAAACAGCAAGAAGGTGCACACATGACAGTTATATATATATTGATTTTCCTTGGCTGCATTTACTGCTGTGACAACAGAATACAAATAGGGGAGAAATGAGTGACCAGGCATGTAGGGATAAACCACATCTTCAAGCTTTGATGACAGCCCTGCCTGTGGGGCCCTGGATTGCCCATTGACGTCATTGCGCCGGAGCACAATGACGTCAGTTTCAGGTGCTCCCACGGCAGAGCCTGGAGAGTGCCTGAAACGGGGGGGGGGGGGGGAGGTCAATGGAGAAAGTGTGACCTTTCCAGCTATGCCCCTCTTTAACCCTTTGGGCGTCGGTCCGGTCTTGTCATCCAAGCCTCCACCCACTGACGTCATCATGCATGATGACGTCAGTTAGGTAATTATCCCCTGGCTGCCAAGGGATTTCCCTATGGTGGAGATAGGGGGTCCAAAGTATATTGGAAAGGCCAGAGCATGACCAGGTTACATACATACAATGTATTACACACACACAAAAAATTTTTTTTTTATTTATTAACCCCATAAGGACCAATGACGTACCAGGTAAGTCCTACGAAAACAATTGCATAACGACTGAGGACGTACCTGGTACATCAGGTCTTTAAAACACCCTCCCGCCCAATACTCACCTCTCTGGTCGGGGTCCCATGGTGGTCTGACTTCAAGAAAGTCAGACCACCTCTTTTAAGCACCAGTTGTCTGACCTTTCCAGCAATGCCTCTGTATAACCACTTAAGTGCCGTTTCGCAATCCGGTACCAAATCGCGGACTTGTCCCGGAGGTGGCTAACATTTTGAATGGCAGCCAAGCCTCCGGGGCCTCCCACTGCCCACTGACGTCATCGTGCATGGGTGCGATGATGTTAGTTGGCAGTTAACCTGTAAAGGAGGGGTGTCCTGTGAGTATGGTGAACAGGATAAGAACCCACTTGCAGTAAATAAATGAATACCAGACAAAACATTGATGTAAAAATTGCAGGAAAAAATATTGAATAACTGGATACAAAAAAGGCAGGATATGGATAAATAATAACAGTCCTTGAAAAGCAATGGAGGATATTGGAAAACGCAGTCACAGGGATACATAATTCAGGTGAAAACTTGAAGGTAGGAAATTAGGGAAGGAAACCCGGAGATATATATTGTAGTCCACAGTGAGTATGGAGGAGTGGGTAGAATAGTCTGAGGCAATCGATGAGGTCAGAGCCTGCCAGTGTTCTCGGCAAGGTCGTGGTACAGGCAATAGGGTCAGAGACAGGCAGCGTAGTTGCAGAGTCGTGGCACAGGCAATAGGTTTGGTACACAGGTAAGACTATGTAGTTCAGCCAGGCTGGTCACAGGGCTCTGGAATGGATCCAGGTATGTCCTTACCCTGTAAGGACTAGAAGTTCAATGACAGAGCACTGGCTGGATGTGGGTGTGTTCCTTATATGAGGACCAGCCAGTGCTAATTAGATGTTGCAGGAGGCCTGAAGGAACTGAGGGAGCAAGGCAGAGTAACTTATAAATAGGAATGCTACCAGCACTCTATTCATATTCCTACCAGCACTCTATTCAGGTTGTAGCGATACTAGATTTGGCCTTCTTATTGCAGCGGTGCCGCTGTGAAAACTTACATAACCCCTAGCTGCCAAGGGATTTCCCTATGGAAATCCTTAGGGATGGCCCTTTGGACCACACGTATCTCCTGATCACTGGCAGATAGAGGGCCCTGTTTGGTATGAATGGAAAGGCCAGAGAATGACCATATTTCGAGTTGTAGTAAATAAAAAAAAGTTAAAAGCAGCTTTACATATGTTTTATTATACGACCCAGACATATAAAAAAATTGACTTCAAATCGCATTTAAATATGATGAGCGCAAAACGGTCAAAATGAGCTCAGCACACAGAGGTTAAATGGCTAAGCAGTGAAGGGGTTAAAAAGCAATAAACATGTAAACATTGTGGGCTCTATTACATTCCTTGCGTAAAAATGCTCGTGCAGTGCAATTTTTTGCACGCAGCGTTAAACATTAATGCTGGTATTAAAATCCGAGCACTTCTTTTCATCCGTCCGAAAATATTTTGCGTAAAAAAGACGTGCGAAAACGCGCGCGCATTAACGCTGCACGCAGAAATCGGTGGGCAGACTGTTTTTTCACGCGATTCAGCCAATCAGAATTAAGAACCACAATTGTATCCCGTTCAGTTTTTGCACCTGTCAAAATCAAATCTGTGTATATATGCTGCAGCAATAATAATAACACGCACAACCTCTCAATTTTATTGTTTGGGTAAGTGTAGAATGTAACTATACTTTGCTATTTTATTTTTTTTTGGGCTGGTGTATTTGGGTTCGGCAAGGACGTTCTGATTTGCCATTAACACCAGTTTTTTTAAAGACGTTAAAATTATGCACGCAAACTTTGTTCATAAAAATTTGCGCATCGATTGTAATACCATTTGTATACCAGCGCTCAAACGCATTTGCGCTCACAATGTTAAGTATGGGATGCACGCACGAACTTGCGCAGGGTCACTCCCATTAGACGTTAACATGCATCTTTTGTGTGAACGTCGTAGTACGACGTTCAGCACGAAGGGTTTTTCCCCCTTGCATTAATGCGTTTTTGCGCACGCGCAAAATTGCACGCGAAGAGTGTAATAGTGCCCTACGTATTTCTGAACTCAGGACAAAATTTAGAAACTATTTAGTCGGGGTCTTTTTTGGCAGTTGTAGATTTGGGGGTCACAGTTCGAAATAGTGTTTTTGTTCATAAATTTTTTTATAGTAACGGCATGATGAAAATAATGGTAGCTTTAGAAAGTCCATTAAATGGTGAGAAAACCAGTATATAATATGTGTGGGTACAGTAAATGAGATAGCGCAGAAATGTAGAAACAGCAGTGGGAACTTTCGGACAGACAATGGTAAAAAGTCTGGTCAATATGGGGTTAATGCATTTCAATTATAATGTGAACAAGGATGCTGCAGTAACTAATTTTTCCAGTATTAGCTATAATTGCGTATTTTCTTAGAAAAATAAACAGTTTCCATTTTCTAATTTTTATAACAAACGAATCCCATAAAGCAGTGGTTCCCAACCGCGGTCCTCAAGTACCCTTAACAGGTCAGGTTTGCCAGATATCTGAAGCACAGCACAGGTGATCTGATTTGCTGCTCAGTGATTGCAGGAAACAGTCTGCATTTCCCCAAGATAATCCTTAAAACCTGGCCTGTTAGGGGTAATTGAGGACCATGTTTGGGAACCACTGGTCTAGAGGGATTGGGGTTGAGGAAGACGAGGAATTTTACTTAGATAGCAGGATCATGAGTGCTAAATATAAACTCTTTTTTCAAGATTCTCTCCCTATCGCCCCCTCTTGTAAATTTGGGGACGCCTTCCACATCATTGGTGACTAGGGATTAGCCGAACACCCCTGTGTTCGGTTCACATTCGAACTCGAACAATTTCAAAAGTTCGAGTTCGAACACGAACCGAACTCAATGCAAGTCAATGGGACTCAAAAGTTCGGTTTTTAGAGTGCCCTGCAAGAGGGCATATATGCAAGACATTTGCCATAAAAGGTGTATGGGGGTCCAGGTAGTGCCCTGGGGGACAGGAAACAAGGACAAAAAGTTAAAAAAAAAACATTTTTAAAAGGGACAGTGAATTTTCCATGAAATAAGGGTTAAATATAACAACGAAAAATTCCATCAAATATCGTGCCTAGGAGGTCCCCATAACCTGCCCGTGAAGTGGCGGATTTGTAGGATGTATAGAAACATTTTAAACCAAAAAAATTACGTTTCAAATGACGGTAAACGTTTTTTCTTTAATCTATTCAAAAACAACTGCTTGGGGGCTGTATTAAAAGTGGAGACCTTTTAGGACACACAGAACAAGTTTAGTGATTTTTTGGCTAAATTATGGTGAAACTTA